>OZ026494.1:5933495-6248495 GCA_964019985.1 Aurelia sp. 4 Dawson et al 2005 | reverse complement strand
TTTTCACCGTTTTCAAAATGTGCCGGCGTCGTGTGAACGCAGTCTAAATGTAGCCACTAGAAACACATAAAAACATGAATTCCAAAGACTTAGCATCCTTTCTGTGCCATTTCATCAGCTACGATACTCTTAATGGACTTCAACATGCTGGATTCCAAGGAAGTTTCTCGCAACTTGTCAGAAGTCCGAAGATTAGCCTAGCCGTAGAAAAGATGGACGCGCGAACCGAGATACTCCACCGAGCCTGGTGAGATAAAACAAGGGGTAATTGGAATAAGAATCAAATAGAATGAGATAACAATGATCCAGGAAGGTTCTTTTGATTTTGAAATGTTTAAGTTGTGTTTCTGGGTCTGGCAGTTGAAAGCTGGATGTGCCTGATATATCCCGCTGCCTGATAAATCCCGCCCAGCCTGTACCATACTGCATGAAAATAAAATTTGCCCTTCACGTCGAATAAGAGTGGCAAAGTTTTTTCAATGGCTAGAAATGATACTCACCTTGTAGCAAGAACCGTGTGGACTAAATGTGTATATACCGTTGTCATTTCTGCATGAGAAAGAAATTTCTCCTTGACGTCGAAAAAGTTGCAGATTTTCTTATGTGTCCAGTAACGATACCCACCTTGTAACATCAACGGTGTACTACGTTTGTGTTCACCGTTTCTGTTGTACACATGTATATACACAACGGTGTATACATATATAGTATACACCCTTCCAGTTACATTGTAGCTGGAAATCTCACTCATACAGTAATGGAAACAGTGTGCACTAAATGTGTATGCACTGTTCCTGTTGCTGCATGAGAATGAAGTCTTCCACTGGGTCGAACAAGGTTGGAAATGTCCTTTTATTGGCTAGAGATCTTACTCAGACATTAACGGGAACAGTGTGTACTAAGTGTGCATAGACCGTTCTTGTTGCTGCATGTGAAATCTGAACGAACTTTTCCCATAAAGTAAAAAAGTTTGCAAGCTGTAACAGTGGTACTAACGTTGTGCACTAGCTATACATACACCGTTCCTGTTGCTGCATGTGAATGAGATTTTCCTTAAAGTCAAAGAGAGGTTGCAAGTTTTATTGGCTTGAAGTCTTACTCAAGTTGTAACAGTGGTACTAACGGCGTGTACTAGCTATACATAAACCGTTCCTGTTGCTGCATGTGAATGAGATTTTCCTTAAAGTCAAAGAGAGGTTGCAAATTTTATTGGCTTGAAGTCATACTCAAGCTTTAAGGCATGGCCAAACTGAGCAACATTGTCGGGCAACATGGACCAAACGCAAATGTTGCTCAAATGTTGCCCAGTTTGGCCACTGTGTCGGCAGACAAAGTCATCGGAAAATTTGTTGCCGAAATGTTTCTGCATGCTCAAACATTTTTTGGCAACATTTGTCGTTCAGTTCGATGTTTCTCAGTTTGGCCACAATGTTGGGCAACAATTCAACTCAGCCTTCCAAATGGCAGTAGTCAACATGCGCAGCGTTGAATTGCGCACATTGCACAGTCCAAACAGAATGGCCGCTGCTCCACTTCTGGATCTGGATGGTGTGGACATGGAAGCTGCTTCTCCAGAAGGAGAAAATCATGGGGAAGAAGACGGTGGTGATAGGATCCCTAGGCTCCCGCGTCTCCGAATCCATGCCCTGCTTTTGGTCCCATTTTTCCAACTTTCATCTTCATCTAAAGCTTCCAGTAACAGCAAGCAAGCTGCAGCTTTCTTTCGTTCTGCCATGTTTTAGCTCACATTGTGTTCAAATAAAATATAGTGCAGATCAAATTTGGCGCGCTCATTTACAACAACGTCAACAATGTTGCCCGGTTTGGCCACGATGTTCTATAAACTATGTTTCGACGACACGAAAATGAACAGAATTTCAAGCAACATTGTCGGGCAACATTGTTGCCCAGTTTGGCCTTAGCTTTAGCAATCGTACTAATGGCTTGTATTTAAAGTATATACATCGTTCCTGTTACCGCATGAAAATGAAATTTTCCTTTCACGTCGAAAAAAGTTGCAAATTTTCTTTTATTGGCTTGAATTCTTTGCTTACCTCGAAAAGTATAAAGCGGATCAGTGTGTGTCATTTGTGTATACAACGTTCCCATTACTGCCATGTGGATGAAATTATTCCTTTCGGGACAGTTTTGTCCCCAGGGGGACTCCCTATCAGTAAGTGACGGGGGTCAGACATTTTTTGGATTTTTAAAACGTTGGATCTAGTAAAGACTTATGACGATGAGTCCCTTGTATCCCTGCGGTAAACCTTGCTCAAGAGGGACTCGTAATGAAACAGTGAAAAACTTGGTCCTATTTTCTTCAATCATCAATGGAATTATGAGAGAATCGCGGCTTCGAATCTCCATCCCGTGGGAGTGTTTTCAATTCTTCAATCAATCGAACATTCTATCACATTTACACCTTAGCAATAGTAATTCACAAATCTCGCAATCTGATTGGTACTGGAGGAATTGCGAAGTGCCAATTAAATTGGAAAATAATAGATATATTTTGGGGTTGCTGAGGAGAGAATCTGACAAGGGGAGTGCTAGGCTGAGTTTTTCACCGAAATATTGCAAGGCAGTTGCCAAAAATTCTTTATTTCATGCACAGTGAAGCTATGAGTATATTTTTTGGGGTCTCAAAATGTCCTAGATTTAGTATATTTTTGGTTTTTCAAAAATATATTGTGTCTGACCCCTTGTCACATACCAGTAGAAGTGGCCCCCCAAGCGATCTGGCGTGATGCGTGATTAGCCGATTTATTGCTCGTGATGGCGTGAAAGCTGCCTTTTCCGCACGTTATGGCGTGATCCACGTTGCTTGCGTGCACGTGAAAACTGATTTTTGAGCGCGTGATTACGTGAAGGTGGACTGAAATTTCATCATAACGTGATGAAAAGATTAGAAAAGAACACAACACAACGAGTGCAGAGTGCATGGTAGGCGTGTAGAACATTACTTGAGAGAAACTAAGATGGAAGGAAAGTGAAGCAATAAACTCCGTTAGAAGGTCAACTAAAGTCTAAGCACTGTTTCCGTACTGTAACTTCAACATGATATTCTCTATTCTCTGCCTGGTCTAAACGGGGCACCAATTTTTGGGACACCATGGTTGTGACTGAGTTTTACTGCAATACTGTCAATAGTTGTGCTCAAACTTTACTAATGAAAATGAATAGTGATGGTGCATATCAGATCTTTGAAAAAGATGCTTATACTGAGAAATTGTGCACGTGAACGTGATATGGAAAATATTTCGGCGTGATGGCGTGAAATGGCGAAAAAATTGGCGTGATGGCGTGATGAGAGGCCCCGCTTGGGGGGCCACGTAGAAGCCCCTCCTGGGGTTTTGAAGAGCACATTTGTAAACAAGCCTCTATTGCTTCACCAGTCCTGTTATAGAGTTAGATTTTCATCGGCCTCTGTCTTGCAATAACCAATCACTCTGTTCACTTGTCAACAGCAAGCAATTTGTCTACTGAGAACGGGGATCATACTTTAATTTCTCGTGGCCAAATCTGGCCAAATTCACCAGATATGGACTCTCAATCCAGACATTTTCTCACAAGCAAAATTGTCTATTGATGTTATACTAGTCACCTGTGGTGTTATACTAGTCACCTAGTCACCTATACTAGTCCATGCGGCCGGGTAGCCGAATTATAGTATTGTTGGATATAAAATGATTTCGAATCAGGAAAAATCGTCCCCAAAAGCCAAAAGTGTACACTTGGCCCAAAGTCTTTCAGATAGATTATTCCAGATGACGAAATAAACTGGGGGTCTGCACTGTCCTTCTGAATTAGGTCACAAAAAGTTGATTCAGTGCCCTTATATGTATTTTGTTAATTTTTTCATTCAGCTGCCTGTTGTGAAACATCCCAACTAAATGGTAGTATTGAAAATGGCTGGTAATAAATGCCCTCATCAAGATTCTTAGTTTGTTATGATCCATATGCGGGGATATGCGGGCAAGAGCATAAAGTTTTATTACTGACTTTTTGGCGAAGTTTCGAGACGTGATGGTCAAAGGAGAGTTTGCTATTAATATGAACTCCAAGTAATTTCTCTTCAGAGCTATTAACGACTTCAGCATTTCAATCAATCTTCTTAACAGCAACTGGATCCTCACATCTCTGCCCAATGACCAAAACATGACATTTATCTGCATACAATGTCATCTTTTGGAAAGTAAGGATGTAAAGTAAGCTTTCCAAGGAAAGTAATGTGTCCCCCCGTGCAGTGAGTTAAAGCTCATGCGCCGTCCGAGCTTTAACCTCAAAACGTTATTGCGCATGAGCTTTTACCTACTGCACGGGGAGACACAAAGATGCTAGTTTCAGCACACTACAAGTAAAAGAACATGGAAAGAAGCACAAAAGAGACATATTTGGAGACTTATCGTGGACCGCGCAATGTCGTTGTAGACGAAAGCGTAAATGATGATGATGATGATGATGATGATGATGATGATGATGATGATGATGATGATGATGATGATGATGATGATGATGATGATGATGATGATGATGATGATGATGATGATGATGAGACACAAAAGTTTCCTCGGACATAGCATATCTCATCTCCCCAACAAGAAAGCAATGCAAATACTCTCGAGTACCGAATAATCGTCCCCCCCCCGCTTATTAATTTTTGAAAAATTTTCAACCCCCCCCCCCCCTTTTATTAAGTTTTGGAAAAATGAAATGATATTAAACGTAATTTCTGAATAAACGCAAGAAAATGTATCAGTAACATCACTGTTCACATAAATATATAACAGATCCGTGTTTACCTAAGAAAAGGGCTATTTTCTATTTCTCCAAGCACCCCCGCGATTATTCCAACCCCCGATCATTGTTATATCGAACCATTTCCAACCCCCCCGATTATTCTCACCCCCCCCCCGTTTATTCGGTACTCGAGAGTAGATCTTTTTCTTCTTCTCTGAAATTTTTTAGCTTAAGGTTGGAGCATGCGCAATAATACATTGTGTTTGTAGCTTAGAAATTAAAGTTGTTACCTCGATACACGTTTTTTTATAAGAAACTGGTTTCTAAGAAACTAGTACTAAGATGGCCAAAATTTTAAGAAACTCTAGTACTATGTCTGAGAAGTACTAAGAAACTTTTCAAAGTTAAAAGCATGGATATTATAGCAAATAGATTGTTGAACCTTTATTCTTGAGCAATATTGTCTAAACATTTGTGTTTTCGACATAACAGAACACTGTTTATTCCTTTATGATGTTTTAAAAGTCAAGAATCATATATGCCGCAGTGTTAGCGACCACATTGATAATCCCGCATTCAAAAAATAAGAAACTAATTAAGAAACTTTTAGTACTAAAATGGACAAAATTTCATGTGAAATTAAGAAACTTTTACTACTATGGCCTGATCCTAGTTTCTTATAAAAAAAACGTGTATTACTGTAGTTTTTTTCCTTGTTTTCCCTACAAACAAAGTGCATTATTTTGCCTCCTTGTTTACTGTAAAATTTTCTGTCCTTGTTATCCCCCGTCCGACATACTATCACTGGCTGAAGGCTGAAATACACGATCCGTTTAAACTGATCCGTTTAAACTGTCAGTTTTTCTCATCAGTTATTTTCATCAGTTCAAAGTGGACGTAAGGGCCAATATCCAGTCAGCGTAATTTTCCGAACGGGCGGAACTTTAGACAATAAAACGCTGCTCAGCCGTAACTATCTATTCAATTTCAGGGCGACATTTTCTCCCCCGCAAATAACGCTGTTGGGCGGCAGCATCTTACTTCCTTTTAGCGGTTGCTGTTTCGCCTGGCTGTGTGTGTATGTGTTTGCAAAGAATCATTCATAGTGTGAATATTCCTGGAGAGGGCCAAAGATCAGGCAGATCAAGCAAAAAAATACGATGAAGCCCTTCCAATTTACGAGGATGTCGTTCATGTTCATGGGTGCCATTTGTCTCACATTGTTTCGTAAGTAAGAATGAAATTAACCTACAATCCTTCACAAAAATTATGAGGCCTACAATCCTTCAATATATTTTGTGAAGGATTGTAGGGCGTACCACAAAAGCAGAAATGAAATTCGCAGGGTCCGCTGCTCTTAGATCCACTGATCAGTCCATTCCATTCTCATGGTAATGCGGTTAATTACTGTACTTTGATAGCTCGTTATTAGACGTTAGGTCGTTAGTAGTCGTTAGGTCGTTATTAGTCAATAGCAGTGGCGGCCTGGCTGGGGGGGCCAGGGGGCCATGGCCCCCCAGCGGACGTTTTTTAAGGGAGCCAAAGTTTAAGAAGGGCGCCAAAAACTTAATGAAGCTTCATGGTTCGATCACGTTTTTTCCAGCACCAAGTGGCTGGTCACACGGGCGGTCCATACAGATGCATCTGATGCAAATGCATCAGTCATTATCATAGACGAATCATTTTGGGTCCATGTAAAGTTTCATAAAACTGGGAACCGTTATTCCATTAGCCACAGTTCACGTGAAAAGAAAACTTAGCACAGGTAAAAAACTCGGAGATGTCAGGGCTCAGGGCAAGTTTCTCCAACATTTCTTGACCCCTACTTGTTTTACGTAGCCCCATGTGCTTTGCAAGATGTCGCAGATGTCTTACCTGCGAAAAATTATGATTCAGTTCCAGTTTTCTTTAAAGAAAGAAAGATATGCATTACATCTAAAAAATGAACTTCTCTCACCTTTTCATTGGTAAGCCATCGCCCATTTTTACTCATTATATATATTTTGCTTTATAGAAAGCCAGGTGTCGCATCTTACTGTTAAAATCCTGGTTATCCTATCTTGCCAAACATTAGCGATGATTTTTTCCCACTGTTGCCAATGATCCTAAGTAGCAACCTTGTAAACTTGAACTATGCAAAAGCCATAGCCGAGAACTTGACCCAATTTATCCAAAAGAATACAGTGTCCATGAAACAACTACCGTCAGAGAAGATGCTTGCTGAAGATCTTTTCATAGGTCTTATCTTTAGAACAGAAGGTATACAACTTTCGAAGGAAGGTCTTCCTATACCAGAAAATATCTGAAAGGGCAAAGCACCTGTTTTCCAAGAGTTTGAAGAACATGGTCACGAAAAATTCCTCTGTGGGACTTCGCCAGTCATTCAAATCAAATGTATACATCCATCCCTGGACCAGTCCAAGATGTCAAAGAATACGAGTTGGAAAATCGGGAAATTTACAAGGCTGCCAATCTCTTCAGAGACTTTATAACGATGTTTGATTTGAAGGGGCGCCATTTTGCTGCTGGCCCCCCTGACAAAAAAAGCCAGGCCGCCACTGGTCGTTAGGTCGTTCCACGGTTTACAGGAACCCACTGATCTGAAAAAAAGACTGGATCGAGCAACCTATTGTTCGCCGCGGACTGTTTTTGAAGCCCGCGATTTTTGACCGGCGCCATATTGGTAGGTCCCAAGGAGCGTAAGCATTTGTATGGGACCTACTGAATATAAGGAGAAATTGCAAAGAGAAGCCTGCTATTTCGGCTCGCTGTGGACAGGAAAAGAGAAATAACAACATCAGAACTATATCAGAAGAAAGAAGGACACTAGCAATGATGAGAAACTGGCTCTAGAGGGAGAATTTCTGTCATATTTTAACAGTAAGTCATAGTTGCTTCGGTCCAACTTAGGCCGGCCTGTAAACCAACGATTCTGAATGATGGTGGCAAATGGTTGTAGCATTTCTTGATGTTATATTTCTTGAAACTTATGCAATTTCGTTCAGTTTATCATAGGCAAATATCTGAAATGATTAAATGCTTGATTTGGTGCGCACAATTGAGCTTGAAGGCAAGTTTATCATGTCCAGTTTTCCATGTTCTCCTACATGCCAGGAATGAGATTTCAGCTGGTTTCCCTTGACTTTTATGTACGGAAATAACGACCTTTTATTATTCCAAAAACCAGTTTGAAAGCGGTTTTGATATCTAAATCTGTTGTCAGGGTCTTTCATTTATTCCCCACTGGGTGAAATTAATTGCAAGACATGTTTATCATCTACACCGCCCTACCTACATTGCCTTTCTTTATGTTTACCTACAGTTATTAGCAATTAGGGTGGCTTTGAGATCTTGTTGAAATTTTCTCTTCACGATTTTCATCTGACAGTCATCTGGATGAATTTAGCAGTACATTCTATGAGAGCATTTTGCATCAAGAAGTTAGCCTCCATAGTTGTAGGGTCAGGTGCAAACATTTAGTCACTCAAATAAAGATCATACCAGTTAAGGTTGTTTGGTAAATGGCTGTACCATTTATAAGATTTCATTGCCATCCATCTAACCTAGCCTGTGTGCAGACTTGACCAATTTCTTCTGAAAGAAGTTTTGTCAAGAAACCTCTCTTAAACGAAACCAATCTTATCTGCATGAACGCTTCTAGCCTAATCCAGCCCTATGTGATATAATGGCAACCAAACCATTTTGTTTTTGAGAATAGACTTGTTGAAAATTAACTGTCACTTCAAAAATAGAGAATTCTAGTGACAATAACAATGTGCAAAAATTGTTCAAGAAAGTCTATGAATAATATCCAGTATCAAGCTCTTTGTACCTGGCAAATTTTCTCTTGAACTAATCACAAGTTGTTGTACAGTATTTTTATTAATGCAGGTTTTTGTCATGCAGTCTTTTAATGAATGTGTAGATGCAATCATCAAGGAAGCAATGTGTATTATTTCAGTAATGTATGCTTGTCATCAAAATCTATAATACTATAGTTAATCAAATACACCATGTCATAACTTCATCATCAACTGGATGCAGCAGAAATGGTTTATTATCACAACACAAAGTTCAAGGAATAGAGCCCTGATTTTGAGGAAAACAAGTTAATGTAGATATGAGAAGTCACTATGTTTTTCAGATAATTCAGCTCTCTCAATTTGTTTACCATATGCATTCTTTTCACAAGAAACCCTGGATCAGCAGCAGGTGCTAAATATTTCTTAAATTTGCATGAAGAGTTCTGCCAAGTCCCTTGATACTTTCCCACCGCTTGTTTGATCCTATAATTATAATGTATATACAGGTAGTTTCTACAACTGCTATGGGTGCATTTTCTTGACATATGTAAAAATAACAGTAAGTGAGAGAAGTTCTTCTGTGACACAAAAAACATGTTTTGCAAAATCAAAGCAAGCTTTAAAATTCTGCTTTGGAAATTTCCTTTTCCTTCCCACATGTAGAACAACTGGCCATCTCTTGCAAACAGGTTTCTTATGAAAGAACAAGTATGTAATAGTACATATGTTAGTAACATCCTTCAGCAGTTTGATCGTAAGTCTAAATTCATAGAATCTGTTTGTAAATGGCAGTCACTATTTCCAAGCAACTCAAGGCTTTCCAATGATTTCAATGAAGCACATCACTGCAGCATTTAAAACTATCACCACAAATCATCAGGCAAGTGCAAACGCACCAACACATAAACTTTGGTTTATGTGTCACTCAGCTGCAATTATTGGCATGTAATTACATATTCCTTGCTTGAAAAAAGAGCAGTAGGTAACCATTTGTATGAAATTAGAGAAAACTGGCATCCACAGTGCTATTGATTGTATCCATCATTTTTGGACTATCACATCTACCTAGAAAAGAAATGCAAGTGCAATTGAAATAGATTCATACTGTACTGATCTTTACAAAATCAGGATTGAATAACAAATGGCCTCATGGCAGAATGGATGCAAGGTTTACAGTCCTTGGGAGATATTTAAACACACTATATTAATAAGAGAGAACTGTGAACAAACTGAATCCAAAGAAACTTTACTTTGTAGATCTATCATTCAAAAAGCCTGAGCAGAGGGAAAGGGCAAGAAATTCTATTATTCCTCATCACCTACTAAGGCTAGGCAAAAGCTTTTTCTACACTAAACCAAATTTCTCTAAGCTAACTGCATTGTATTAGCCAGTTGGGACAACCTGCACAGTCTGGAGAGATACAGAGAGGGAGGAATCTTGACAGTCGAGGTTGATCGAGCATGCATATGCGCCCTTCATTTTGTTCGCCCCTTTCTCTACGACACTCGGCGGTAGCGAAAACATAACTTCCTTTCCCCTTCATAAATAGAAACCTAGGGTTAGCACTGTGTTAATTTAGGCAAGAAACGACCCTCACAACCATCACAAATCAAAGAAACTGTCTTGTGATCCTACTGCCTACCCGTACGACGCCAGGAGCACGATACCCTGTCTGCCAGTGTGCCCACACCAAAGAAATATTTTGCAGGAAATATCTACATTTCTACCTTGAGAATGGTTTAATGAATAAAAAGCTGCAAAGAACTACACAAGAATGAGTAAAAGGAAGTGTACAAACCTCAAAACTCCTTCCGTATTTCTCAGAATGAGTGAAATTTCCTCTGTTGTTTATAAGGCTTTGCACCGTCTCGCAGCAAATTGGGACCTACCAATATGGCCGCCGCGCATTTCAGCTGGCTTCATTTTCTGAACAACAGAAGCTCGATCCAGTCTTTTTTTCAGATCAGTGCAGGAACCCCACATTACGCATACAACACATTACACAAACTGACATCTCATTACACAGAACTAACAACGGAAGTTACAAACTCACAATGCAAGTCACAAAACTCAAAACATAGTATACAAAATTCCGGGGGCCGGGGGTTAGCTAGCACTAGCACTTATGTATGTACGGGATTGTTCCTTTTTTGGGGTGAATTTTTCTGGTAGGAGATAATCGGTGAAAATATGTTGAGGAATTCCCTTGTCAGAATATATAATTTCAGAAGTTATATTCTCCCAGTAGTGGAGTTTCTTAATTTTTTGGCGATCTGAGAGTTGACTTTCTTATGAACAGTTTCTTATAAAAAGAAATAATAATAACGATGATAATGATAATAATAATTAACTATTTATTTAAAGTTGGTAGCCTACATGTGTAGTTCGCATCAAAGATGCGCACTAATTGATACCAACTATTTACATAATATACAAAAATAACTCGAATACAACCAAACTCTTTACATAGTCTTAAATCTATTTACAAACTCTGCAGGTACATGTCCTTCCTTTCCACTCTCTTAGTTTTCTATTAAAGTATTAAAGACGCTCCTAGCTCTTTACCACATCAGGTATGCTATTCCAAAGATAGCTACCTCTGTATGAAATAGAGTTTGCCCCATAAGTTATCGTTTGGAATTTCGGTATTCGTAGGAGATCCTTGTTGCGAAGGTTGCAATTTACTTCCTTCCTCTCACGGGGGGGGGGGTTCTCCCATGATAAAGGTACCTGGGGATGTGCCATCCACAAGGGTATACTTTTTCGGACTTCTTGTCTAGCCAACGGTATACTTTTTGGCAATTTTAGTCGAGTTTAGTCTAGGCAAGGGTATGCTTTGTGGCAATTTTGGTCAAAGCACTGTAAAAATTTTGTAATTTCTGCAAAAAAATCTAATTTTTAAAAAATTTTGGTCCTGAAAATGAGAAAATTTGGCAAGTTTTGTGTAGAAAACGCTAATTCAGGGCACTTTTGATTAAGAAATTAGTCTAGCCAAGGGTATCATTTTCACAAAAATTGGTAGGTAGGTAGGTATTTATATTTAACGTGGCTAGCCCGGGAAAGTCTGAGAGACTTATTTCCAGCAGGGGCCACCGACGTTTTACCATCAGTCCGCCGCAGCTACCCGCCAAAGCTACCAGATTTCCCTCACATGGCTCTGGTCGACCCGGGCTAGAGTTACGGACAGCGACCAAACTGTCCAGCGTGGGATTTGAACCTACGGCCGTTCTGATCTTTGGTTTACGAGTCAGACGCCTTAACCACTCGGCCACGCGCTCTTGGTCTAGCTAACCGTCCCATGTTGAAACTGTGGGTGGCACACCCCTACCCGAAATGTAGCCGATAACCCCCCCCCCCCCGTGCTTCCCCTCAAATAATTCCCACATAAATGCAGGATTAATTTGATGCAGGGAGTTGAAAACCTCCAGAAGCAACTTTTCAAGAATTAGTAGATGAACCGTTTTTTCACTTGATCTGGCCAAACCTTTACAACCTACGAAGTGCTCTCTTATGGATTCTGTTGATCTCTTCATTGGCTGTTTTCCCACAGAACATCCAAATCAGGGGGCAATATCCAAAGTTCGACATGATAAAGGAATTGTATAGAAGCTTGGCCTGTTCAAAGGTAATGAAGCTTGCAACCCTAGAGAAAGCGCTTACCTGCCTGCTTGCTTTGGCACATACAGCCTTAACATGGTTGTCAAAACTCAGTTTAGAGTCAATATCTATGCCCAATAATTTGACTGTATCTGAGGAGGAAGCAATATGATTTTTGATCTCAAGCCACAGTTTGTGTGGTTGTTGCAAGCCAAGAAACATGATTTGGAATTTGGATGGATTTGCCACCATGAAATTGGTTTCAAACCAATCCAATGTTATCCCAACATCAAGTTCCAGGGACGCCAGAACTTCATGTAACTGCTTACTGGTTGCATATAAGGTGTTGTCGTCTGCAGAGTTGCAGACCTTTGATCTTTTCAGAAAGAAGATCATGTCATTAATGAATATATTAAATAGAAGTGGTCCTAAAACGGAACCTTGTGGTACACCTGATGTGATATCGAGCCATGAGCTATAAGTGGAGTTAATTTTGACGCGCTGTCTTCTCGCCGTTAGGTAACTGTAAAGCAGTCGTAGACTGTTCATCCCAAATCCATACGCTTCAAGCTTTGCGATAAGGAGGTCATGTGGCAAGCAATCATATGCTTTAGAAAGATCCACAAGCACCATCCCACAATATTTCTATTATCTAGTCCTGCACGACAATTTTCTACCAGCCTTATCAATGCATGCTGGGTGCTGTAGCCTTCTCTGAAACCACAAAGTAAGTCTGAAAGACTGGGTCTTATAAAGGGTAACATTTGCGATAAAATCAGCCTTTCAAAGACTTTTGAGAGCGTTGACAGGACACTGATAGGTCTAAAGTTCTTTTTGATGTGGGAGTCTCCAATTTTGAAAATAGGCGATACGTCAGCCTTTTGTGTAGACGATTGCCCTAAAGATGGCGGCGAGGAATCTTTTACCAAGACACATTGCGCTCTTTGATCGAATTCAAACGCAGTGGATCTTGGTAAAATTCTTCGCCGCCATCTTTAGCGTAGTTGTCTTTACAGGGGCGGATCCAGGCTTGGAGTTTGGGGAGGGCCACTAAGATGGAGACATGGGGGTCTGGGGGCGTAGTCCCCAGGAGAATTTTTTGGGGCCACGCCCTTCAGACTCTCGGAAAACGTGGGAAACGCCCCTTTTACTTCATTTTAGATCATTAAGCTTATCACTTAATCTTCATTCCTCCTGACATACAAACTGGAATTTTTGTCTAAAACGTAATGGGCGATCAGTTAGGAAAGCCAGTTAGGACACCATAAAAAAATGTTTATCAAAAGCACCGGTTCGGGAATTGGTATCGGAAATAAGCTCAACCACCATGGAAATAAAAATTCTGCGTAAAAAAATGAAGTTGTTCTCAAATCCACGATTCAAAGACATTTCAAAGTTACGTGAAAATCCCGTGAAATTTCCCATGGTAAGTTCCCTCATCGGAGTAAGCAGTCACCTTCTAGAAGCTTCACTTGTATTCAAAAGTGTGTTCTCCCTCCAGTGATATTAAAGTGACTTATCAACATTTTATAACTGTCACAACAGAAGACACGAATCTTTATCAAAAGTCTTTATCAGAACGAAATTTATCATAAAATAAACTTCAACAGCAAAGCTGACTGGAAGATCCTGAATCACCGATATTTTGACAAAGTGAATGAAACAAATGATTTTCAGTCTCGAACTCACGCAATGAAATTTCGTTTAGAATTCAGATTCGTATATGTATTTTCAAACCTCTGGATCAACAATAAATAGTTAGTTAGACGTTCTTGTCGTTAGCCGAATTATCGTGCAGCTGTGCTATAGTTATTTGTGGGTTGCTTTAGGAGGTAAAGGTATAAAACATATTCTTTTATCTGTAAAAGACAGTGGTTTTTATGAGAACTCTTACACTTTGGGGGGGCCATGGCCCCCCCGGCCCCCCCCCCCACTAAATCCGCGCATGGTTGTCTATTTTCGTTCAGCCGCGCGAGTTGAGGCTTTTTCAATGCATTAAAATGCATTGTCAACATCATAGCATTACTAGCCTGCGTGCAGACTCGACTGTTTTACCGAAATTGAATTGAATCGAATTCACAACTCAAGGAATTTTCAATTTTCTATTCAACTGAATTCGATTCAAGTCGATTTCGGTAAACCAGTTGAGTATGCACGCGGCTAAGCATTACAGGCCATTACAATTAAGTACTACCAAATCACAGGTATGGCTGCATTGTAATTTTGTTCTGCAGATCCCAAAGAGAAGGGAATTTGCAATATTTCACTTTATCTTCGATTGTTTTTCTGACTTTTTCACTCTCGAAACAAGACTCTTTGCGATCTCTCAGAAGTCTACCAGCTTCATGAGCAGAAAGTTTCAAGGCGTCAGGAGATATAAGGAGATAGGTGGAGACCAAACAGAGAGAGAAAGAAGAACGTATCCTTCTCATTTTTCGCTTTGCTTCTATATTTTTTCAGGCTCTGCTACCCAAGGTGAAAGATTTGCAAACCCAGTAATAAAGTAATTGAATACGGAGAATACGGAAATGAACTTTTGAACTGTGTATCAGTGTGAAATGTTTATCAGTAGCGAGCCACCTTAACCTATTGCTTTTGTGTGTTTGAATTTATTTTATTTTGTAGGTAACCACCTTATCATGAATTTAGAATTTTGAATAATGAACTACTTGGATGCAGATCCACCTTAACTTAAAAAACTTTAAATCGCGAAACACCAATAATGTGGTTGTTACAAAGTCAAAAATAAGTTCAAACCATATTGTTCAAACACACAAAAACGATAGTTTAAGATGAATCAGTACTGATAAACATTTCACACTAATACACATATGGTGTCTTATCACTCATACTATCAACAGATTATCTTAGTCAAACCCTAGACTCTATCCACTGTTTTCTAGGTATCGCATTTTGGTTGAAAAACGAGGGACAAGTTTATCCAAGTCACAAATTTAACCTCTGGCAAAATAAAGGAAACAGACCAAAGTGCAGGGTGAAGTTAGATGTTGAAGGAGCTCCTTTTCCGCACATACTCCTAGCTATAAACTTTAACTTTCCATAATACAAGCAGATCCCTTTGCTCATTGAGTACTACAAGCCTATTTTTCCAAACTATATGTTTTGTGGTCCTGAACGCCATCAACATGGAACGCACGATGTCGTGAAAATTGATCAAATAAAGCGAGAATATGGCTACTATGGTACTCAGTGTTTAGTAGAAGCAATTCGACGCAATCCGGGTTTTCAGGGATACCTGTATATTAATGATGATATGATTATAAATTGGTGGAATTTTGTACATCTTGATCCAAAAAATATTTGGTTCCCATTTTCGAGAGAACAGTTTGGAAAGTACAAGATGGGGACGAAACTGAGTGCATGGTGGAGGAGGGCATCCTGCGGGAAGAAATGCACAGATCTTTATGCAACAATGGAAAAGAATCAAACATTTGCTGATTTAGGAATATTTCAAATCTACCAGGAAAATGTGAACAATGAGCGAGTTTGCGTGAACAGTCTCTCTGATATTGTCTACATCCCAGCAAGGCACACAAAAAACTTTGTCATGATTTCACAGTTATTCTATGATCATCGTTTGTTTCTTGAAGATGCCTTGCCTATGACATTGTTCTTTTTGGAAGATTTGTCAAATATTTCAATTATCAAAGGAATTTATTTGCAAAGAAAGTATGGTTATGGACGTTGGACCTTTGACACCACCACTGCTTGGAATGACTATCATTATGACTACTTCTTTTTGCATCCTTATAAATTTACTGGAAATAACAGAAAGAAAAATAGCAAGGAATTCAAAGATAGAATTGAAGCTGTCAGTAAAAGAATTTTGAAAGAACGATGTTTAGATGTTCTTGTTCCGAGAAGAAATCCAATTTTCTAGGGAAATGGAAGACAAGAGTATAAGGCGCAGCGAACGTCCTTAGAAGAACAATGACAGATGCTTCAACACTACAGCATTAATTCACCAAGATAAGAGGTACGAAAACGAAAGTCTTTTGTTGTTTGAGATTTCTCATTTCTTAGGCTAAAATCTTGTTCTGCGCACAAAATTTAGTGTATGAATCATTTTCCCCATTCATATGTCTTCATTTGGAAATTGCAATGATATAAAGAATTAGAAATCGTAAGGGCTTTGACCGTGAAAATCAAAGTTTGGACAAAACTGAACAGCTGATTCAACAGCTGAACAGAAATTGTTTCTTTCAAGAAGTACCGGGTGAGTCAATAGCGAGTTTACGAAACTACAACGGCAACGGTAACTGCAACGCAATTTTGCTTTTGTTTTTCAGAACTTTAGATTCAAAAAATTCCTTGTCTTCCGTTCGAATTTGCTTCCCCCTCCCCCTTAGAGAATCTTTGGACTTCTCCTTTTTAATTTCACAACTTGGAGTCCCCATCTCTGGCGTTTTGCATTGCAAATCTGGGCCTCTGAAGTAAAACTCAGTCATTTTAGATGTTTTTCGTTCAGAAAAAAGTTGGTTTTCATGCATCATTTAGTTATAGGGGGCCTTATTTAGACTTTTTCGGTGATGTATTAAAGGTAGCTTACGGAAACAATACTTACTTTACGGAATATCAGATGACGTACTGACTGGCGTTGCCGTCCAGGTTTCGTAAAGTCTTTTATAAAACAGCGTTCCGTTTTACTCTAAGCAAACGAGTTTGACTTTATGTAAACAAATGGTTTGTGGTACAAAATTTTGCAATTGCCTTGAATAGCAAAGTTATCATAATAAAGCATGGAATCATGATAAATCATCGTAATAGAATTGTAATCTGCAGGAAGAGACTATCAACTCCAAACTCCTGTAAAAGAAAGACAATCACACTATGAAATATACATGTAACTAGGGAGATAGCTTTTAAACCTGGAAGAAAATCTAGTAATCACTTGCCAATGACATTATTTTACCAAATACACAGTTTAGTTCATACAAAGAACAGATAAGGAGTGTGCGACGAAACGCGTATTTGGTGAAATAATTTTGGTAAGTTATTTCTTGATTTTCTTGCTGGTTTGAGAGTTTTCTCTCCACCTACACGTTTATTCTATGTTTTAATTGTTGTTCTTTCACTGGAGTTGATAGTGTTCTTTCTACATGATAGAATTCTATTGTGCGTCCATGGATTTATTATGATGAGTCCGCTAACTGAGGCCATTTTAGAATTTGAATTGAAACTTGGCCACTCTCTTTACTAAGAATTGTTTTCCACGTCCATGTTCTTTCGCTCTTTGTTGTTCTAAAATGTACTTTAGAATTGAATACCGTTTTATCAATTTTAACTGGTTATATCTATCCAAAGATCTGTGAGAATATCTTGGGTTCTTTTCGTCATCGTCGCCCTGTATTGTAAAACATGGCAATCTACTATCGAAGTTCTCCGGTGAGAGGTCAGATGTTCATGTGTTCACCATGTGGTGCACGTGACACTTTCACAGGGGCGTATTCTTTTGGGCATCTAAAGTCTTCAAAGTCTTCTGAAAACGGTAGGCTTCGCAGACAAAAATTTCAGTTACCAAAAGAATGGGAATTCTGAAAACGGTAGAATTGGCAGACTTCGCAGAGAAAAATGTTAAAAGAATGGGAATCCTGACAAAAATGAGAATTCGAACGTTGTTGTTCAACCGAGCGTTGAAGCCAATGAATACAATGCACTTTTTGTTATGCCAATCCCAAGAGAACTGCAAAGTGTCATTGTTTTTCGAATTATTTGAAAACTTTTTCATTCACGAAACAATGCTCTCTGCGATCTTTCAAAACTTTGCCGCTTCAGAAGTAGAAGGTTTCCAAAGCCTCGGATCCCTACCGTTTTCAGAAGAGCCCAAAAGAATACGTCAAAAGTCTCTCGGATTTCTCCCGAAAACAGAATGACCAAAAGAATGGGCTTATGTAAAAGCGACCTGAAGTCTGTGAGTCTACCATTTTCGGTACAAGGGTACCAAAAGAATGGGATTTTATCTTCTACCAACTTTGCCGTTTTCAGGAGATGCGCAAAAGAATACGCCCATAGATTGGCTGATGAATCTTCATAGGTTAGGGCAACATCGTCGCCATTTTGTATTTTGCACGAGCACGAGTGTGCGAGGGCGCGATAAGGAGGCTAGCAATGTGACAAGTCACCGTGAAGTGACGTCATATAAAATGATTTGAAAATAGTCCATTTTTCCTGGAGACTTTCAGCTTTGTTCCAAAGACAGCATGATTATTGGTGAGGGACAGTACATGTGTGTAAATGATTTTCAAAGTTTTTCCCATGGGTTCTGCACCTCTTAGACAATTTTCAGCCAAGAAGTTTCACTTATAAAGTATTTTAGAGGGGATTAGCGTTTCATTTGGGGAGAGATTTTGCATCTTGGGCTTCCTCCATAGGGGAAATTGCCAGGGTATAATGTGCAAGGAGGCACTTGCAAATGGGCTCACACTGTCCCCATTTGGCTGCGGGGTATTGTTTAGCACGCTGCGGCGGAAATAACCTCTTGATTTTGGCGCGAAATTGGCCTTGATCCGTTTGATGCCGTTCGATCCAATTCGATTCTGTGGCGGCTGGCTGAAATGGGAAATGAAGAGTGGACTGAACAATTGAAGTAAGAGGACATTGAAACTGTGGAAAATGACGGCGATAACAGACCTTAGTATGGACCAAAGAGTCATGACTAGTTTACGAAAAAGTGAGTATAATCCTGTGTAATAATTTTCGTGGGCCTACCTCACCTTATACGGCCTAAATAAGAGGGTTATCGCTCTAATTGAGGGTATTTTAAATTGGTCAAATATTTCTGCTGAACGAAACAATTTTCAGAACGAAATTTACTATGTTATGAACACCTTCGTAAACTCTTCACTGTTGATGATATAAAATATATTTGTCAATGGTGATGTTGTCTTTAAGAGCGAGCTACTCGAGAACAGGGTGGTCGAGAGGGCCTAAATTTCCAAGGTCGCCCTGGTTGGTTGAGGGTATCCAAACTTCGCCAAACTTTCACATGGTTTCAGGTAAATTTAAGATAACTTGATGCGAAAATTAGCAGCATATCAACGATTAAAGAGTTTTTGTTGTTATAAAATGTTTTCTGATTGTATTTGCTGTTTTTCATTTATCCTAAGCACTGACCTTTGTTGCGGCTTTCGTTGAAAGACTTTTCAAGCAAGCTGATTTACCCGAATCATAGTGCCAATCATACTTCCCAAATTTTTCCAAGTATTTGCTTACTATCCACTCTGGCTGTCACCCTGTCAGAATCTTCTCTGTAGAAGGCAGACAGTACCTGGTAGATGTAGATGTAGATGACATCAGTCTACATCAGTTTTCCTCCTTCGGTGAACTGAACGATGCTTAAATCAATTTATGATTTTAAAGAAAACATTTTTAATAGTCCACTGCTAGAACAAACCTGTTGTTGCATCGTAACATATCCTTTTACAGCAAATAGTAGTCGCTTGGCGCCTGCCTTGCATTGACAGTGCAGATTTCGTTCAAGAACCGTAAGATACCACAGTACCCTCAACCAGGGCGACTTTAGGCCAGTCAGATGGCATGCAAAAAGAAGCCCATCGTGGCGGAAGCGAATATCATATCACTGAAGTTATGTGGAGTACTTATTCTGGACAAGTGGAGCTTGGCCAGAGGTCATTTGTTTGTTGTGAAAGTTTTGACAACATCAAGAAATCAAGCAAAAGGAAATTGTGCAAGGAGATATGAAAGGGAAAATGGCAGACACTTACACTTACATCTCAAATGACCTTCTTTGTGCACTTCTCCCTCTGTACGTGAATGGAATTTTAAGAAACACAAACAAGAAAAAATCTAGCAAATTGCGTCACCAAACTATTTTTGCAAACTTTTTGGTTTAACTAGGCTCAAATGCCTTTTATTCAGCAACAAACGAAAGGGAGTTAAAATCAGTCAAAACGCGTTTACCCTCAACCAGGGCGATACCCCTGTAGCTAACTCAAAGGCAGATAAGCCGTCGCCGTAGTAATAGTTCCACTACCATGTGCCAAAAATAAATGCTGCCTGCTTCTTTCCCTATTATTGCTAAAGATCAACCCAGATTGGAACCCGGACTTGAAAGTATGCATCGCCCGTGCACAGGGACGTAGGAAGCATCTCAAACTTGGAGGTGCACGGCACTTCAAGGGCACTTTTTTCTTGAGAAAAAGGGGGCAATTTCTAAAATAAAAGGGCTTTCTTTATTGCAAAATCTTGGGGGGCACCCGGTTCCTACGTCTATGTCCGTGCAATGCCTATATCATATATGGCCAGAAAGTAATTTTGTGGAAATTTTGCAGTTTAATTTGAGAAACTACATAGTCCTATATGATGTTCCTACGCCTGCATGTTGTTGCACACTCTATACAAACCTTTCAGTCTGGGCATCAACCAGCACGCATGCACACACATATCATATCATATCAAATTTTCTGTTTAGGCTATAAGCCTTTTACAGTTCAATTTATGTCAATTATGTATAATTTTTTTTCATGGTGTATAGCCTCATTGTAACATAACTCCGGGATCTGAAGCCTGAAAGCCAGGGATCGGCTGAAAGGTAAAAATTTGAAAAACGTTGAAAACACAAGGCTACTGTATCTGGATTCAGGGTCATAAGGATCCTAAAAGGTGGTACGCTGTATCGGTAATAAAAGTGATGTTTGCAAGAAAGACATTTAATTTTATACCTATTGAAGTGCAACACATATATGACCTGAGCTGAAGGAAGCAATGGTACAGATTGAAGTCTTGTCTTCTAGCTTCTTATCAGAAAGCATGCAAAAAACATTTCCCAAGCTTGAAATATCAATCAATACTGTGCATGCCAAGCCTTGAGACACCAAAAAATCAGTTATGTACATTTGGTTTTTTCTTTGCAGGTCGAATTACAAGTATTGCACATATACTGGCACTGCCTAAAGAAGAACTTGCCACAAAAGCAAAGATATCTGCAGATGATGTGACAGAATTATTGGATACTATCTCCAAAAAGCTGTCAACAACTGGCCCATGCTCTGTCCTTGACATGTGGAACAATACCTGTGATGAAAACCTGCTTGTAAGTAATTCAGAGTCTTTAAATTTAGAAGCAACTTTATGGGACAAAATGGATGATATGAATGTTGACTGACGTATATTATTGTTACAGCAGCCATGGGCACATTAGAGGACAAGTCTGGCGTTGATAAAATTATTGTTAAAAAATAACCTTACCAACTGCTGAACACAAATCATGAGTTCTTTCCAAGATTTGATGCCTCCAACTTTCATAATTTTGCTGATGAATCTTTGTAAGTTAGGGCAAATATTATCACTAGTTTTCATTTGGTACACGTGTGCAAGGCGCCATAAGGAGGCTAGCAATGTGAGTGGCATATTATCAACACATTTGGCAGCCTTGTTTAGGTCAACGTGAAGTGACATCATAGAAAAGTGATGTCATTTCGCACTTCTTAGCAAATTGAACTATGTAGCTTCCCAGATTAAAAGAGAACAAAATTGAAAAAAGTACTACACACCAATCATCAATTATAACAACCTTGGACTTGTCCTTTAGCATCACAGAGAAATGCAAGGATTTGTCACATACCATTGAGTTGATCTTTTTGAGGAACCAAAGGTTCAATAGTGTAATTATTACAAGGAAGATTAGATGGAAGTTGTGGTCAGTATGAAACTACAGCTTGTCGCAAAATTTTTCCAATTTGAGATGTTATTTGAGAATAGGTTCATTTTTGTTACTGAAGATTCTAACAGAAATCTATCACATAATGCCCAGCTTCGGTACCATTATCTGAGTTCATTTCTGATCCAATATATATTGGCTGTGGTCACACTATGGTTTTTTAAAGACCCTTTTCCCAAGAACGAAACATTGTAACAGCGTTGTATGTGAACAGAAAGAGTAGTCACATACAACAGCATTATAAGCCCATTGTTTCAATAGGAAACAACGGGATAAACCAGCTAGTGTGCCTGCAGCCATTGATTTTTTAGTCATTTTGCCTGAAAAACAATCTTTGGAATCAGCATTGTCATTTTGGAGTTTGCATGTTTGTCTAGTGTAGGTCAGGTTACCCCCGGTTCCGCTGTTCCGCTTTCGTTCCTTTGTGCATACATAGCTGTGCTATCACTACATTAGTTTATTCTGTGATAGTACTCGGTATAGTAGACTATGATTCGTAACTTCGATATTAGCGACTAACATTACTATCACAGAATCATTAAACATGGACAAAAAGTTACAAAGTTTCGATGGTTCAGGAGACGTTAAGATTTTCATCGAGAAAATATCTTTGCATTCTGCATTGAAAGGATTTGAGGGCGAAAAAGCAGCTCAAAATTTGACAAGTCGATTAGAAGGAAGGGCTTTCGACGTGTATTTGCGATTGTCAGACGAAGACAAGAAAGACCCTGATAAATTAAAAGATGAATTAATGAAAGAATTCGAGCTCGGAAACCAAGATAGAGAAATTGCCATACACGAATTGTCTAGCCGTGCAAGACATCACGATGAGTCTCCTCAAACTTTTGCTTTCAAAGTACAAGAGTTGGTAAAACTGGCCTACCCAACCTTTGACGATGAATCACGACAGACAGTTGCAAAAGATTATTTTGTCAAGGGATTGCATCAGAAGATGCAGATTGCTTTGAAGTCATTGACTAACTTTTCAACTGCTTCTTTGAATGACTTGGCAAAGGAGACAACAAGATTACAAATCGCTGGTATTGAATCTTTTGCGTCATCTCAGCAAGGTCATTGTATGTCCGTCAATACAGAAGATCTTGTTGATTCTATAGCCGATAAAGTTTTGGCAAAGATGAAAGGTATGTCTGTGGGAGTTCCCGGGGGTACTGAAGCTTCACCCAGTGTCAATTATTTTGGTAAAAGTTCCAACCGCTTTACTACACGTGGCAAAAATAAGTCTCGTCCTCGTTCAAGGAATTTTAGAGGAGGATATCAACCACCAAATTCCCAATATCAAAGATGTCGGTCATGTCAAAGCACCGATCACTATGTCCGAGAATGCCCTTCAAGGTTTTGCCAGGCCTGTGGCAATAAAGGTCATGATTCCTGGGACAAGTCATGCCCAAATTATCAATGACTAGGCCAAGACGAATCAAACCAAAACCAAGCTTACACTGACAATTTTTCTGCTGTTTTGAATGTAAAATTTGAGAACAATTCAGTAAATGCTTTACTTGACACTGGGGCTAGCTGTTCACTGATGGATATGGAAACTTTTGAAAGTCTGGGTTTGCAGTCAAAAATTATTCCATTTCCTAATCAGCTGGTTGATGCTTCTGGAAACGACATGAGTATAATTGGCTCTACTATGGTCAATATTACCATAAAAGGGCACGTGTTTTCTCAAGAGATGAAAATTCTAAATTCCAAAACTTACAGAAATGTAATTCTGGGCAGAGATTTTTTATCCAAATTTGAGAACGTTGAATTTGATTTCAAAAAGGACAGGGTCAAGTTGGGAAACAATTGGCATTACTGTGTGAAAATCAGCAAATCCGGAAACGTATCATTGATTGATGACATTGATTTGCCTGCCCGTACAGAAAATGTTGTAACTGTCCAGTGCAATCGATCTCTCGCTTTATTAACAGCAGACTTCGAGCCTTTTCCTGTAACCCCTGGGGTATACGCTACCCGTTGCCGTGTGATTCCAAATATCAAGGGTGTTTTTCAAATAACATTACTAAATGTCAATAACACATCTTATCGGTTAAATAGTGAGAAGAAAATTGGTTCGCTTATTGCAGTAGAAGAAACTGTAGCTTGTGCTGAAACTCTTGACTCGGATTTATCTGTCAATCTGGATCAAAATATCGTATATGGAGACAATCTGTCAGTCAACGAAAAAGCCAAAATATCCACATTGATTTCGCAATACAGTGATGTTTTTGCCCAGAACCCGAAAAAACCAAGAATCGTCACAAACATGCAACACCATATTGTAACAAATGAAGCGTTGCCCATTAAACGTAAACCGTACAGGCTACCACATGCTTGGAATTCTGAAATCGACAAGCAGATCCAAGAAATGTTAGAAAATGATATCATTCGGCCATCATCTTCCCCTTGGAATTCGCCCATCATTCTAGTCAAGAAAAAAGACGGTTCCATGCGATTTGTGTGTGATTTCAGGGGCCTCAACGATGTTTCAAAGAAAGATTCTTACCCGCTTCCTCACATTCGTGATGTCATAGACAGAATGCATGGAACACAGTTTTGGACCACCTTAGATGCAGCTTCTGCATACTGGTCAATGCCACTCAATGAGTCTGACAAAGAAAAAACTGCCTTCTCGGTGCCCAGAGGAAAGTATGAGTTTAATGTAACCCCGTTTGGTTTATGCAACGCGGGTGCATCGTATCAACGGATGATTGACATGAGTTTATCCGGACTGGACTCTGATAGAATTCTTGCCTACATGGATGACATTGTAGTATTCAGTAAAACGTTTGAAGATCATATTGTGAATATCGAGCAACTGTTTGCACGTTTAAGGGAATCTGGCATCTCCTTAAAGCTTTCCAAATGCATTTTTGCTAGTGACAAGGTTGACTTTCTTGGATTTGAATTATCCCGCACGGGTATCAAGCCTCAAATTCGTTTAACTGAAGCAATTGAATCTTACAAACGCCCCGCTACAAAAAAAGAATTACGTGGGTTTCTTGGTCTTGCCGGATTCTACCGAGCATTCATACCAAATTTTGCTGACATCAGTGCTCCCTTAAATAGCCTTACTAATGACAATGTACCATTTATTTGGACAGATGAATGCGAAGAAGCTTTCATGCGACTAAAGATGAAATTGACATCAGAGCCTGTACTGAAATTTCCTGATCTTAACCAACCCTTTGTCGTTGAGGTCGATGCAAGTAATCATGCCGTCGGCGGAATCTTATCTCAAAAAGGTTCAGATGAACAGTTGCATCCTGTGGCATATTTTTCCACAGCCTTGCGAAAAGCCCAAAAAAATTGGTCTGCAACCAATAAAGAAGCCTTCGCTTTAGTTCTCGCAGTTCGCCATTGGAATGTGTACTTGGCTGGGTCCACGTTTGTCCTTAACTCCGATCACAACCCTTTAACACACCTTCGAAATCAGCAAGATCCTCGTGGCAAAGTCGGCAGATGGATATCTGAGTTGGAGGAATATGATTACACCATCAAGTATATTCGAGGAAAAGAGAATGTAAAAGCTGATGCATTATCGAGAAATGATAATGCTTTCGAAAATCAACCACAATCTCAGTTCGAAGAGAAAATCTATGCCCTGTTTACAGAGAATGCTAATTTCTCAGCACAACTAAAAGAAGAGCAGCAGAAAGACGCAACTATCAGCAACACTTTGAAGCAACTATCCGCCAACAACGAGATCTTACAAGGACGATTAAAAAGGGTTCAAAAGCAATTGAGAGTTGAGGAGGGAGTTTTAACAAAATCAGGACGTCCAGTCATTCCACCATCGTTACGCAAAATAGTTGTGAAAGAATACCATAATATCGCACATTTTGGAATTGACAAGGTATATTCGTTATTAAAAGAGCGTTTCTATTGGCCTAATATGTACGCGTATATTCGATCATTCATATCTTCCTGTGAAACCTGCCAGCGTACTAAATGTGATACTGCTCCGCCTAAAGCACCGTTGGTTGAAATGTTCATTCCCAGTGCACCAATGCAGTTTATATCGTTAGATATAGCTTACCTGCCCAAGGATAACAGCGGTTACCAATACATTCTTCTGATTGGTGACATTTTTTCGAAGTTTATCTCGGCAGTTCCATTAAAAGATCAAACGGCTCCATTGATCGTCGATGCATTATTAAAAAATTGGATTTTCATTCACGGCTCTCCATTTTATGTCCTTTCAGATCAAGGATCTAATGTGGATGGAAATGTTATGCAAGAAATCTGTACCACATTGGGCATCGAGAAACGTCGCTCCTCTGCTTATCATAGTCAAGGAAACGGTTTTGCTGAGAGGAACATCCGTTCTGTAAAGGATATGCTTCGAGCAGTGCTATTACACCGCCGTCTTCAGCAATCAAAATGGCGTTCAATCTTGTCCTCTCTCGTTTTTGCTTTAAACACGACAATCAGCAAAGCCACTAAATGTGTTCCATATGAAGTTGTTTTTGGACGCCCTGCTGTTTTGCCTCAAGATATTGTTTTTGGTAATACTCCTGACGTGTTTGAGCATACATCAGCATACGATCATCTCCATACTGTCTCGTCATCGTTAAATGATGTTTTCAAAAAAGTTATGAGCTCGTTGGCATTAAGTAAGAAAACAATGCAACGTCATTATAATAAGAACATTCGCTTCAATGATTACAGAGAAGGGCAAAAGGTATGGTTGAAAAATAAGCATTACAAATCTGGAGAAAACCGCAAACTAGCTCCACGAAGAAATGGTCCGTGGATTGTTCTAAGGAAGCTGCCAAACGGTGTCAACTTTCAAATCGAAAATTCGCGAAAAGAACAAAAAGTGGTGCATCACGATCGCTTATTACCATTTATTGAAAGAGACGCTGAATTACTGTCGGATGAAGAGCATGATCAAATCGATTTATCAGAAGAAGAACTTTCAGTTGTATCCGAAGTATCTTCAGAAAGCTCTGGAAGTGACTACGAAGAAGATCTCCAGAACGAACTGAACCAACCACCGCTGGAAGACGTTGTTCCTCGAAGAAACTACCCTCGTCGAGATAGACGAGTTCGTGAGGTACCGGATGCTATTCCGTGGAGTGTTATTAATATTTAGATTTAGATTTAGAATTATCTTAGTTTAGTTTTAGACATATTGCTTCAGTTTTATTAGGGGGGGAGAAATGTAGGTCAGGTTACCCCCGGTTCCGCTGTTCCGCTTTCGTTCCTTTGTGCATACATAGCTGTGCTATCACTACATTAGTTTATTCTGTGATAGTACTCGGTATAGTAGACTATGATTCGTAACTTCGATATTAGCGACTAACACTAGTGTTTTTGAAAATTTTCTTGATTGCAGAAAGATTCAAAATTGTTTAAAATGGTTTAGGGCAAAATTCAAACTCTTTGCAAACAAATTAAAGGCAGTCTTTCACGCATTTGATTGGGTGATTTGGACAATACAAAGAATAGGAAATTTCAATAGCTGCTAATCCTCTGACTTTCTATGGCCGTAGAAAGTCAAGACCGTTAGCCCTCCTTTGTTTTAGATACACAGATTCAAAAAGAAATCTGTTGTGGAGTGCTGACTTTGTCGTGGCCAATCAGAGGCGTGACAGACTGCCTTTAAACTCTTAAAGCTGAAATATACTCACAACAAACTTTGTGAGATTTACTGCAAACTACATAAATGCAAACCCAACTTGTAAAGTGAATTGTGCTGCAAGAGAATTCTTGAGTGATTCTGGCTGCTTAACTCAACAGTTAACTCATTCTAGCATACAAAACTTTCATTTGGATGCCCAATCATCGACGAAATGCTGCATGGTGGTTTGCTGCTGCCAGGAATTAATGAAATATCAGGAGAAAGTGGTAGTGGTAAGACTCAAATTGCACTACAGCTATGCCTGATGGCCCAATTTAGTGATGATGCAGGAGGTCTTCAAGGAGGTATCTAAAGCATAATATTTTTGCATGGGCGGTAGGAGACTACTGTATTGGCCTAAATGTGCTTAAATCGCCTCATAAAGAAATATATTCATTCAACTTACGATGCTGTGGTTGTCTCTTTCTTCTTCATTGTCTTCTGCCAAATATTTCCACCAATGCAGTATGCACACCACAACTGTGGCCATGTGGGCACCAGCGCCATGTTGCATTGATTCTACGCATGCGTCAGGGGGATTCCCAATCCCTTCTCGTTTTCGCGTTTGGGAACTTCCCAGAACAACCAGAACCTCATATCGAGGCACAATGTTGAATCAATGCAATATGGCGCTGGCGCCTACTAGGCCACAGTTGTAGTGTGCATACTGCATTAGTGCAAATATTTGGCAGAAGACAATGAAGAACAAAGAGACAACCACAGCATCATAAGTTTGAATGAATATATTTCTTTATGAGGCGATTTAAGCACTTTTAGGATAATACAGTAGTCTCCTACCGCCCATGATTTTCGTTTTGGAGTGCACTGAAAGCTAAAAATTTTGGATGGTAATATTTTCGCACACTATATGTCAAGAGCATTGGGCTCAATTCTTCCAAATCTTTAAAAAGGTGGATGTAAAGTTGTATTGTATTTTTCGATGAATTGAAGGACTTGATTGCAACTTTGGACAATTTGCTGCAAATATGTTGTGGCAAATTTTTGACATCTTTATCATTTTCAAGATGGCATCATTTTGTTAATTTTGTAAAAATTCATTGAAAATTTTGAAAGTTTAATCGATACAATCTTCAAGAAAATAATAGTTTAGTCCACTACAATATGATGGACAACAGAAATCTGTAGCTCTTCTGGTTAAGGATCTAGAAGTTTGATGATGTCGCAGGCTCAAAATGATAAATGCCACCATTTTGAAACTAATCAAGTTATCAAAAAATTGCCAATGGCAGATTTATAGCAAATTACCCAAAGTTCCTTTCAAGCACTTTAATTCAAAGTCTCAACAATAATCAAATCATAAAGGACTCTTTGCACAGATCAATAAAGAAAATGCAATTGTTCATGGGTGAGAAATATCCACTGCACACTTTTTGCCACAGGACTGAAAATCTTGGGCATCTATTTGAAAACTGCAATCACTTATGAGAGATAAAAAGTAGGGGTATTTGCAATGATTATGCTATATTTGGTTTCAGGGGCTCTGTTTATCTCAACGGAGGATGCTTTCCCAACCAAGCGACTTCATCAGTTAGCAGCTAATGCGACAAAGAAATTTGGAATTGAGAATATCAATCTGATGGATCAAATTTACATTGAACATGCAGCAGATGTGGTATGTATTTCCTATGTTTCTAAAATCCTTGTGTACTCTTCTGTGCTACCAAAAAAATGCTTTGACGTTTGAAAGCATGTACTGTAAAAGCCCTATTAAGCCTGGGGGAGCTTATTTAATTTCACATGGTTCGGAGGGGACCTAAGCGGTTTAGGGCTTTTTAGAGAGGGAGGATTATTCACAAAATTTGATGTACACGAAAGCTTTTCAGTTCTCTACCTCATATTTTGTGGATTCAGCATTCAATTTTTCTAGTCAAATACATAGATTCGACACAGCCTTGTTCCAAAACCAAACCATATTAAAATTAGAATGCAAATTTGGAAAAGGAAAGTCGTTAGTCATTAGTGACCTATGGAGTTTGATTTCAGTAAGGGGAAATCAGTAAAGACGGGGGCTTTGAATTTTGTCTCAGAGGGAGAGGCTTATTAGAGACGAGGGATTGAAATAGAGGAATGCTAAACAGAGCTTTTACGGTGTTTGTGTTTCTTCTAGGATGATTTACGGAGCCTAGTAAAGCAAAGGATTCCTGCCCTTTTGCAAAATTCAAATGTCCGCTTGATAGTTATTGATTCCATCGCTGCATTATTCCGTGTGGAATATACAATGAATGAAGGCATCGAGCGGTCAAAGGCTTTGACTGAGTTTGGTCAGCAACTCCATAGAATTAGTCACAGTTATAATGTTGGTGTACTCTGCATCAATCAGGTATGTATGTACCTTATTCTTTTCTTGTATTCGTAATTTTAAGTCTACTACTGGTGTAGTTGATGAAGTTGCGGTTTTCATCGCCAAGCGCTGGGATTGCAGAAGTAGCGAAGCGCTAATCGAGTCTGCGACCCCTTGTCATAACGCTCAAGTGATGGGGCATTACCAGATATGAAACCCACTCCACTCCACCTGACTGTTTTGGCTGCAAAGTCAGAAGATTACACCACTGCGCCACTACTGTAAATACATTAATACTGTACTGTTTCTGGTGTAAGAAGACATAAGGTCGTCTGGCCTACACTAAGAACTGCACTTGCAATTTTACAAATACGACTTCGAGGCTAAAAAAACAGTAATACAAGGAACAATACGAAACAAAATAAAAAGCAACACACAAGCAGTCAAAAGAAATGAAAGGGTCTGGTAGTTCCACACCAAACCCAAACCATGCTATTATGGGTCCATCACATAGCAATCGCAACTGGATGGTATAATGACGATGGAAGTAAAGCACTGTGGGAAAATTTTGATGCTTTGGTGTGGAACTGCCTGTAAGATAAGAAGGAGAGCTCTGCTAGATGATTGTGTTATGTCAAATTTATTTTGTCCGTTTTCTTCATCCTCCTATAAAATTTCAGTTACCTTACATCTACCGAATGCGGCAGAATAAACTAGACTCATTCCTCAATTCCTTATCTACACGGGATATGGGTCAGTTTGCGATGTTTGCCAGGTTCATGGGTCATATTTTGTGAACTTTCGCTCGGGTTATGGCTTAGTTTGCGATGTTTACCAGGTTCATGGGTCATATTTTGTGAAATTTCGCTCGGGTTATGGCTTAGTTTGCGATGTTTACCAGGTTCATGGGTTACATTTTGTGAAATTTCGCTCGGGTTATGGGTTAGTTTGCGATGTTTGCCAGGTTCATGGGTTATATTTTGTGAACTTTCGCTCGGGTTATGGCTTAGTTTGCGATCTTTACCAGGTTCATGGGTCATATTTTGTGAAATTTCGCTCGGGTTATGGCTTAGTTTGCGATGTTTGCCAGGTTCATGGGTTATATTTTGTGAACTTTCGCTCGGGTTATGGCTTAGTTTGCGATCTTTACCAGGTTCATGGGTCATATTTTGTGAAATTTCGCTCGGGTTATGGCTTAGTTTGCGATGTTTGCCAGGTTCATGGGTTATATTTTGTGAAATTTCGCTCGGGTTATGGCTTAGTTTGCGATCTTTACCAGGTTCATGGGTTATATTTTGTGAAATTTTGCTCGGGTTATGGCTTAGTTTGCGATGTTTGCCAGGTTCATGGGTTATATTTTGTGAACTTTCGCTCGGGTTATGGCTTAGTTTGCGATCTTTACCAGGTTCATGGGTCATATTTTGTGAAATTTCGCTCGGGTTATGGCTTAGTTTGCGATGTTTGCCAGGTTCATGGGTCATATTTTTTTAAATTTCACTCGGTTTATGGGTCAGTTTGCGATATTTTACTCTGGTTATGGGTCTGCTTAATGAAGATTTTCCGAAGTTATAGATAAATGTTGGTCGTTAATACAGCAGTGAATGAAAGATCTATTTGGTCTCTGCTCTGTCATTGATTATTCGATATTGTCATTGCAAAAAGTTGTGCACAAAGGCTTTTTGCCATGCTTCTGGGGTATATTTTCAAGAAGATGCCCTTGTTATGGAGTTATGTTTTCAAAATCATGCCCTGGGGATGGGTCCATCTCTGCATTCTCACAGGCACATGTATACCAGGCTCCCTATAGGAGTTACCCTCCGCTCACTCCAAAAGTCTCTTGTTCCGCTCCCCAAACTGATTGGTCGCTTAACAGCAATAAGAACAAGCGAAAGCTAGAGAGACTTATGTAATAGGTATGGTGATAAACTTCACATTTTTGGCAAGCATTTGCAAGGATGTTGTTATGCATTCTCTTTTTGTATATTCGCATACTATCTAAGATGCTTCAATGGTCTCCTAGATGCAGCTACATTGTTTATTCTAGTGAGGAGGATTTTCAAGGTTACTTGTGTTCTTTGCATCAGCCAGAATATCAGTCAATTAAAATTTCAGATGGATCGTCAACATTTATATTTACCAAACGCAAATTTTATTTCTTAGATCTCCGATGTTGTTTCTGGTGATGGCAGAGGGGAAGATATAGGGTAAGTCAATGTGCCATTTGCGTGTTCCAGTTTTCATGCCTCCTACATTCTCGGGAGGTGTGAGTAGCTTGTAACAGTACAAGCAGTGTCATGAACGATGACCCAAAAGACCTTTCAGCTATTGTACGAAGAGTCAGAGTTGAGCGATATTGTCACAGACTTTCATACGAGAGAACTGATTGAGTGGCATTGCAAAATGTCTAAAACTTTCGTTCAATTAGCATAGTGCTCAAATCTTTAACCCTTTTCAGTCGCCAGGTTTATCTTTGTCCAGAATGCTTAGTTTAAATGGAGAACCCATGTTTAGTATGATTTTACATGAGGGACTGTCTTAAGTTACACTTGAAACCTTCATATGGTTTCCTGGGCGTAACATGGCGAAGGTTTATAAGGTTTTCAAAGAGTCCATTGGCCATTTTTGGTCGGGACAAAAGTTTTGGGGTGACTAGAAAGTTGAGATTTCAAATTTCTTCACAACTAGCTACTTTAGAATGGGAAAGTAAGTGATTTTCTTGCAACATTTTGTCTCGACTTTCGTTAGGCCTCAAAACAAATCAATCAGGGATACATAGCACTGTTTAGGAGGCATTCCCTGTTTTGGGAAATAAAATCAGTACAAATCGTCCAAGCCCCCAGGTAACTTTTTTCCCTTGTTTTATCTCATTTAAGCCTAAAGGCATCTAATATCAAACTTTGAGTGACCTCTGATGAAAATTTTGAGTGCTCGTCATTAAAGGGTTAAGAGGGTGGGTGTAAAGTTCTATTAATTTTTTTTTTAATTAAAGTGCTTGAAAGGAACTTTGGGGAATTTTCTGTAAATCTGTCATGGCAATTTTTCGATCCTTTGATTGGTTTCAAAATGGTAGCATTTATTAATTTTGAGGCTGTGCAGCTTGTTGTCATCAGTCCTCACCGGGGGGGGGGGGTTCTCGGCTAAATTTCGGGTAGGGTTGTGCCGCCCACAGTTTCAAAATGGGACCGTTGGCTAGACCAATCTTTGTGAAAATGATACCCTTGGCTAGACTAATTTCTCAGTCAAAAGTGTATTGAATTGGCGTTTTCTAGACAAAACTTGCCAAATTTTCTCATTCTCAGGACAAAATTTTTTTAAAGATTAGAGTTTTGCAGAAATTACCAAATTTTTACAGTGCTTTGACCAATATTGCCACAAAGCATACCCTTGCCTAGGCTAAAGTCGACTAAAATTACCAAAAAGTATACCCTTGGCTAGACTAGAAGTCCGAAAAAGTATACCCTTGTGGGCGGCACGTACCCAGGTACCTTTACTATGGAAGAACCCCATCCCCCGTGTCAGTCCTATTGTAGACCTTCAAAACTATGGCTTTCGTGGAGATTGCATCAAGTCTCCTGGGGGTTATTTATGATATGTAAGGATTTTAATTTTTTTCAAAATTGTTGATGAATTTTACAAAAACAATCAAAACATCACCATTTTGCGAAAATGATCATGAATTGACATTAAGTAATTTATGATAAATTTTCGAAATTAAAGGTCATGTGCCCAGCTAAGTAAGGCATGCCAATTTCACGTAAAATTTCATTTGATCACTGTGGCAAATAAAGTCATGAAGTCGCCAGATTGAATGTAAGCAGATTGAAGACTTAATTAGCAGGCAGTCTCGTTATGAAATTTATCTTTCAGTTTCATGCGTTCATTCAATTCTACCAGTTACTGACACAGTGCGCTATTTGAGACTCTTTGTCAGGACCGTCAGCATCTTGTCAGCATAATTTGACGGAGTATATACGCAGCTACACTTACATGGACACATTACCTTTAAGTTATACCCTTAGCCAAACAATGGAGCTGTAACTAATCAAGTCGATTTGAGTTCTTTTGGGATTTGTCATAGGTTTTTCTTGGTCACTCATTGAATATCCAGGTTTACAATTTCATGTTAAATTATCAATAAAAGTCCTTTCTATCTAATCAGACAAAATGCTGCTAGTTTCAGGCTCACAAACATTTAGACCTGTTTTATTTATTGAGCATGGTCTTTGCGAACGAAAGAGTCTATTTTTGATATATTTTTACCGTTTTGTCATGTTAGAGGAAGGCGAGTAGTTCCTGCTCTGGGATTAGCTTGGTCAAATATGGTCACAATGAGAATAATGGTGATGAGAACCCTATACACTTTATCACAATTGCAAAGAAAAGAAATCAAGCAAGAGGATGATCCAGAGATAGCCTCAAAGGTTTGTGATTTTCTATATCAGAGGGATTGTTTCAACTGGCATGCCTTTGCACGTGCTATCTCTTGGTTGGTTTTTGTAAATAAAATGCCAGATGTCTCCAAAATAGTATACAGGTTAAGTCGACTCTAGCAATGAGAAAATAGCATGAATCAATTCGAAATAATTCTTAAAGCATATCTCCATAGCTATCTTGAGCAAGGATACCTCGTTTGTTGATATTGGTGCATTGGGAGTCAAGATATTAATCTTCGTAAGACAAATTTGCCTCAATCTCTAATCCAGAGCTTTGAAATTTGGCCTAAGCAAGTTCTTGAAACGCTTGTTATGTGATACTTATATTTGTAACGTTCTGTGAAACCGTAAATCGGTAGAGAAACACGAGGAAAGACGAGGCTCTTACACATTCGACATAACGGTAAACAACTACAAATTCACACCTCTTAACATCACAAACATCACGAGTCCTAGTCATGTGACACAATCACGTGAGAATCCGGTCAGATGAGACAAAGTCACAATATTAACGATAAACTGCACGACGATTTGAAAAAGAGAGCTTACATGTGATTGGCTAGTTATGAGCGCTGCGCAGAGGCTATATCGGTAATATTTACAAGGGTTGCATGATTTAGTAATGAGCCAGAAAATGCTAGATGAGCCAGAAAAAACCTTCCCTTTTCTTGAAAGTTCATTCTTGTAATAATCTGGAAGACCAAAGTATTTTTATGTTAAAAAAATCATGCATAATGATTAGCCGTTAAAAGAATGCATTACAAAGCATTTTTGGAAATTTTGGGAGTTTAATCTGATCGCATGTAGTGTTACCATTTCAAAGTATACTGTCCACTAAAAAAGGGTCCTTTGAAAAATATTTTAGTTTTTGCCTAAAGCATTCAATATATCTTTACTTAAGGTAATTGATAAGGGATTTTTCGCATCGAAAACTCGGGGATTGTTCGTTTGAAGCCCTCGGGCTTTGTAGGGTGTAATCCAGGGGTGGAAATGTGCGTGAAGCCGTAAAGCAGTTCGCAGGAAGCTTGCTCTTCCGAAATCAACGCAAGATGAGAAAACAGAGAATGCGGAACAGAAGGATGACAAGAAAAGAAACGAAAGCCACTATGCCCCCAACCCCCCGGCCTCCACTATGATCCGCCATGGGGGGCAGAAGGAAGAATAAAATGGAATAGGATGGTAGGAGAAAGGAGTAGAGGAAAAACGAAGGACGGGAAGAAGATAGAAGGACAATTAAAACAAAGATTAAAAATATAAAAAGGACAAGAAGTAATAAAGAAAGGAAAGAATGAAAATGTCGATGTTTGGACTATACTCTTTTAATTTACAGTTTTGTTATCAAAAGAATCTTTTGAGAGTAATTCCAATTCCTGGTAGATTATCAACCACACGCTACACAATATTGCAGTTCAACTGAAATCTAGAACTACAGAAAACTGACAACGCAACGGAAGGAAGATTTCTTGCTGACATTCCTTCGCAGGAAGGCAACTATTTTTTCCACCACTAGTGTAATAAACTAAATTCTGGGCCAGCATTTCGACTTTTAATTGTGTATCTCTTGCAGAATAACCAAGCCTATGATCCAGTCGTCCGAAAGCTGAGAATTTTATTCGCTCCGCACCTTCCTAACAATGAATGTCACTACATTGTTGAAGAAGAAGGAGTGAGGGGAATTCGTTTGGAAATAACCTAGGCTTTAAAATGGAGGTAAATTATTTTTTCCCATATACTTTAAGGGAAGAATCTTTTGCAAGAAGAGCTTTCACAAGTTGAAAGACAACGGGAAATTTTTTATTTAACTGTCACAAAATGGCCAAAATGGGAAATTTTTTTGTTATAGACTGTCACAAATTAGGTTCCTGATCAAATTTTGAAATGCCTCAAGTATTTTGAAATCCTCTGAATCTTTTATCCATATTCTTGTTATCGGCATAGTTCAACAGTTTTGTTGTTGAACGAGGTCATATTAAATTTTCTTGCATTTTATCGAGACATAAACAAAATGATAAGGAAAGGATCTTCAAGATAAACATTTGATTATGTGAATATTTTAGGGAATTGGGCGGGAATAATCTTGTGGGAATAACCTTTCGCGCAAAAATTTCTTCCATTAAAATAATCAATTTTTGTGATTTACATTAACATCGGAGAGAATTGTTTGTTTTTATATCTGAAAATGTATTTTCTGTGAAGTATCTGACCTCGTCTATCCTGTTTGTGTCACGAGATCCAGACATTTTATTCAGCCTTTTTTATATAAGTTTCATTAAATATCTTTGGAAAGATTGATTTTCTATAAGTTTCATTAAATATCTGTGGAAAGATTGATTTTCTATGTGGAAACAATGCAGGAAGTTTTTTACTAATGTTCAAAAAAGAAGGCTAGCATTCGTGCTGAAACAGTATAGATTGCAAGTCTTTAAACCAGCGTAAAAAAGTGGATGTAAAATCCTATGGTCTATTTTTTTAACTGAATAGATCAAAAAACTTTTGGTTTTATATAAGTTTCATTAAATATCTGTGGAAAGATTGATTTTCTATGTGGAAACAATGCAGGAAGTTTTTTACCAATGTTCAAAAAAGAAGGCTAGCATTCGTGCTGAAACAGTATAGATTGCAAGTCTTTAAACCAGCGTAAAAAAGTGGATGTAAAATCCTATGGTCTATTTTTTTAACTGAATAGATCAAAAAACTTTTGGTTTTATATAAGTTTCATTAAATATCTGTGGAAAGATTGATTTTCTATGTGGAAACAATGCAGGAAGTTTTTTACCAATGTTCAAAAAAGAAGGCTAGCATTTGTGCTGGAACAGTATAGATTGCAAGTCTTTAAACCAGCGTAAAAAAAGTGGATGTAAAATCCTATGGTCTATTTTTTTAACTGAATAGATCAAAAAACTTTTGCTTTTATATAAGTTTCATTAAATATCTGTGGAAAGATTGATTTTCTATGTGGAAACAATGCAGGAAGTTTTTTACCAATGTTCAAAAAAGAAGGCTAGCATTTGTGCTGGAACAGTATAGATTCCAAGTCTTTAAACCGGCGTAGAAAAGTGGATGTAAAATCCTATGGTCTATTTTTTAACTGAATAGATCAAAAAACTTTTGCTTTTATATAAGTTTCATTAAATATCTGTGGAAAGATTGATTTTCTATGTGGAAACAATGCAGGAAGTTGTTTACTAATGTTCAAAAAAGAAGGCTAGCATTTGTGCTGGAACAGTATAGATTCCAAGTCTTTAAACCGGCGTAAAAAAGTGGATGTAAAATCCTATGGTCTATTTTTTTAACTGAATAGATCAAAAAACTTTTGCTTTCATATAAGTTTCATTAAATATCTGTGGAAAGATTGATTTTCTATGTGGAAACAATGCAGGAAGTTTTTTACCAATGTTCAAAAAAGAAGGCTAGCATTCGTGCTGGAACAGTATGGATTGCAAGTCTTTAAACCGGCGTAAAAAAAGTGGATGTAAAATCCTATGGTCTATTTTTTTAACTGAATAGATCAAAAAACTTTTGATTTTATATAAGTTTCATTAAATATCTGTGGAAAGATTGATTTTCTATATGGAAACAATGCAGGAAGTTTTTTACCAATGTTCAAAAAAGAAGGCTAGCATTTGTGCTGAAACAGTATAGATTGCAAGTCTTTAAACCAGCGTAAAAAAGTGGATGTAAAATCCTATGGTCTATTTTTTTAGCTGAATAGATCAAAAAACTTTTGCTTTTATATAAGTTTCATTAAATATCTGTGGAAAGATTGATTTTCTATGTGGAAACAATGCAGGAAGTTTTTTACCAATGTTCAAAAAAGAAGGCTAGCATTCGTGCTGGAACAGTATAGATTGCAAGTCTTTAAACCGGCGTAAAAAAGTGGATGTAAAATCCTATGGTCTATTTTTTTAACTGAATAGATCAAAAAACTTTTGCTTTTATATAAGTTTCATTAAATATCTGTGGAAAGATTGATTTTCTATGTGGAAACAATGCAGGAAGTTTTTTACCAATGTTCAAAAAGAAGGCTAGCATTCATGCTGGAACAGAATAGATTGCAAGTCTTTAAACCGGCGTAAAAAAAGTGGATGTAAAATCCTATGGTCTATTTTTTTAACTGAATAGATCAAAAAACTTTTGATTTTATATAAGTTTCATTAAATATCTGTGGAAAGATTGATTTTCTATGTGGAAACAATGCAGGAAGTTTTTTACCAATGTTCAAAAAGAAGGCTAGCATTCGTGCTGAAACAGTATAGATTGCAAGTCTTTAAACCGGCGTAAAAAAGTGGATGTAAAATCCTATGGTCTATTTTTTTAACTGAATAGATCAAAAAACTTTTGATTTTATATAAGTTTCATTAAATATCTGTGGAAAGATTGATTTTCTATATGGAAACAATGCAGGAAGTTTTTTACCAATGTTCAAAAAGAAGGCTAGCATTCGTGCTGAAACAGTATAGATTGCAAGTCTTTAAACCGGCGTAAAAAAGTGGATGTAAAATCCTATGGTCTATTTTTTAACTGAATAGATCAAAAAACTTTTGGTTTTATATAAGTTTCATTAAATATCTGTGGAAAGATTGATTTTCTATGTGGAAACAATGCAGGAAGTTTTTTACTAATGTTCAAAAAATAAGGCTAGCATTCGTGCTGGAACAGTATAGATTGCAAGTCTTTAAACCAGCGTAAAAAAAAGTGGATGTAAAATCCTATGGTCTATTTTTTTAACTGAATAGATAAAAAAACTTTTGCTTCCTATCCATAATTCTACGGTTGGACTTTTCAGAAATTTTGAACATTTTTTTATTTACAGCATATTTTATATTTCAGCTCATTTGAGGATTTGATGTCGTCAAATTTCTGAATCACAGGCCACAAGAATAATAGACTTTTGCTTGATCACCATACTTTAGACATCCATGAGCTACATGTTGTGCCAAACAGCTTAGAAATTACGATAGTTTTAAGTTTTTTGAAAATTGCTCTTGAATTTTCGAAAAAGAAGAAAAACACTCTAATCCTGAAAATATTGAAGATTTCAGAGAAGTCCAAGGGCAGGATTATAGCAAAATGGCTAAGTTTCTTTGAAGCCATCCTGTTCAAAGAAAAAGTCCATCGAATTTTGTACCCACCTCTCTAAAGATTTTGGAACCTATATGCTCCCTGAACAAGTATTTAAAGCAATCAATAGAAGAAAGACTAAAATCATTTTGTAAAGATTTTAAAGAACTGCTAATTTATCATTACCATTAAGTGTGTACTATTTGCAGTATATTTTTGATACTATACATTTGATATGCTTCTATGCTAGTTAAAATTTCGGTAAGTCATATTAGGATAATCTGACATGTGACTCAAACAGAAGGTGAAACTTGTTGAGAAATCACAAAAATTTGATTATAGACCCAATTCTCAATGACGTCTGCTCTTTTGAAATGCATCTCTCGCCTCGATATTATATGGAACTAAATCGCATAAGAGTGCATTGCTCTTACTAATGCATGAAATAGTTTTGTGCTTATATTTGCATCATAAACGAAAGGTATACTTTAGGGGCAGAAAGTTTCGCGAGAAGAAGAAATTGCGAAATTAAGGGCATAAACTTTCGCGAATAACATTTTTTCCCGCAAATTTCGCCACAAAAACTTTCGCGATCCAGAAAAAAGATGCATTTTTGCGTAAAAAACTTTCGCAACTGAAGAAAAGTGAGGGGAAAACACAATTTTCTATTTATTTTCAGTACTACTCACAGTCACAGTGACAACTTACAAGGTTTTGTAGCCCAAGAGACTAAAGATTGGGCTGATTAAGGAACAACAAAGCAAAAACTTCAAGAAACGAAAAAAATTGGATAGAAAAACTTTCGCGAATCGAGAATTTTCTGTAATTTCGCGAGCAAAAACCTTGAATTTTGAATTTAGATTATGCCTTAGCAGAAACTTTTGCGAAAAATGCCGAAAACGTGAAAATCGCGAAACTTTCAGCCCGCGAAAGTTTATGCCCCTAAAGTAGATGCCTTCCTTTACTGTTAGGTCCCGCTTAAACTCTGCTGGATAGCTAAAGTCGCGTCTCTTAGCGAGTGACCGTTTACAATAGCCATCTTCACGTCTAGCGGTGTTATGATGCTTAAACGTATCGGATAACACCATTTGGAGCATGACAAAACCATGCCGCAATAATTTTCATATCACTTATCAGGCGAAGTGATTTTCGCTCCGATTTGTTGAGTGTCTTGTATTGGATACCTCTGCTGTGATGTAAACATTACCCCTATCCGATACGAAAGTTGCGGCGCGACGATAGCTATCCGGTACAGTGTAAACAGGGCCTTTTTGCCTCATTCAGGCCCCGTTTGACTATATGATGCTATATGGTGCTATATGGTGCCTTGATGCTGCGTTTACACTATGATGCCATAAACGTACATAATTTTCATGGTCGATGTAATCGTCAAGTTTTGGTGATTTCTCAATCAGTGTCCTTTTTTCTTGGGTCAACTGTCTTTGCAGTGATATATTGCTGGGACATAGTAAATTTTGCAAATTTTACATAATAACGTAAAATGAGAAATTTTTTCTTGGATCATCAAGTACCATTTGTCCAAAAATGCCCCAAAGTTGAAATGGTGGTGTCAGTAGAACAGAAATTGTCGCTTCCTTCTTTTCGAATTTTGTTTCGAATCAGAAATTTGACAAAAGTCCCAATTTGTCTAATAATTACGTCATTAGAGTCAATAAAACATGGAGGACTGGTTTTAGAGCACTTCATAGCGTTTTACCTAGCCTATGTGGTTGTAAGTTTGGTTATGCTCCTGAATTTTTTCTATAGAGTAATGCAGTCATTCTTCTTCCTCCAGGCTACATGCTGATCCAAGCGATTCCAACAGTTGTTACAGAAATGTTTATCTTGCTATGCTGTTCAATGATTACTCGATGGTATCTGTTAGCCGTTGCTTAAGAGTATTATTGACACTCGTATATATCTTCTTTCATGGTTCGAAATTGGATGATATCATCAATTTGAAATCTATACGAAAGTGAAAGCAAAGATAAAGTCAAATGGTGATAGACACCTTTCTTGTAAGTACTGACGCAAAACATTAAAATTTATTCTTACTTACGAGGAAAGTTATTTTCTCGAATATCAAGGCTCCGAAGGAGAGGAGGGTGAGGTGGGGTTGTACATCTGGCTTTGAGAATCACTATCGACATGTGATAACTTTAGCTTCATTCTTTGTTTACATGACTTACTCTATGCAATACTGCAGTTTGCTAATCTTTGGGAACCTGTATCTTATGGGAAAAGAAGATTAATTATCATTAATTTGTTCATGGCTTCTTACTCTGTTGTTCACGTTCGAAAATTCTACAAAATGCCTCAACTAAAATCAAGTAAGCAAAATCCTCAAGACAGAACCTTAGATTAATCCTTCTTCTTTCGTTATAAGCACATAGAATCTCTTAAAAGCCACATTTCACTTGCACAAGGCAAGAGTTTGCCCTAGTGGCTTTAGGAGAACTTTTGCGGCCGTGTTTGTTTTTATTTTCCAGTGGAGAGAATTTCCTTTGTCTGCAGTCACTAATTGCTTTGAATTGAGATGTCAATTAAAGCAACTGTTGCTATTGTATGACAAAATCTGTCCGTGTTTCTCAGTTATCTTCCAGACTCTTTTGCTGATTAGGGGAAAGGTTTTTTGATTTAAAGATTGTCAAAACTAGTCTCCTACGCAGTAACACTTTGAACGTTTATACTTTATTTAGGACACCCATCATTATCTAACGTCTGTCTCAAGTAAGACATCGTATGAAAATCCCGCGAATAATAACAATTGAAGAGTTCTGCATATGTAATCTCACGTGATTTCAAATTTGAGACTAACTTCAAACTCCGGCGAGTACCACACGAAATTGCGTTTCATCTACTGGGTTACTCTGTTATTGCGATACTGGAGACAGGACGCAACTGGATAAATCTAAATACAGGTCATAATAAAAGATAACAAGCGTCAAAGACCAAACGGATGCCTGTTTTCTTTGAATAGTTGTGCCCCTTCAACTACACACTTTATAGATATAGGTCATAGGGTATTGCCTGAATTTTTTCGATTGATAGAATCTAACAAGGCATTCGAACACCAGCAGACCATATACATGGTATTTATTTCATCATATGGCTCACTGACCGCACGAATATTGGTTCCACCTGCAGTTTTCAGACTCCTACGGAAAACACGCGTGAGATATCTCTCAACAAACTGAATGACACAGATGCATGCGCTATTAAGGCCAGTAAACAATACAAATATATTTTTATGGGTAAGTGATATGGTCGAAACAAACATGAATCGTGATTTCGAATGTGGGCTTTCATCCTGATTACAATATCAAAGGTTTATGCTGGAGTCACTTGTTCGGCTCCTTGGCTAGCCTTTGCACAGCCAGAGAAAGTAAAAAGGCCCGTTTGTGCTCTACAGACATAATTGGCTAAGCCTTATTTTTTACCCAGTTCAGGCTATGTGTCCGTACTCTTTGTTCCAATTTTGTTCTTCCAAATGGTTGTTCTAAGGTAAGGGCTTTATGCTTTTCTCTGAGACAAGAAGCTCTAAAACATCCAGAATTGAAAGTGAAGTGTGGTACTTACCAGGCTGGCAGAATGGAATTCGTGAATGCTACTTTTTCCACAGAAATTGAGAGCTCTAGGCATTTGCTCATCTTAAGCTTATTTTGTATGCAGTTAAAATGATGCTTCAAGCTTCAATCAAGCCTCAACCTCGTTCCCACGGTGTAATTACGTCATACGCTGATCATGAAGCTGAATGAACACCCTGGTACACCTCGATCAAATGCGCCCAGAAAATGAGTGAATTAGCTGCCACTATGGATTTTACGGTTAACTACGCAACGCCAATATGTGACCTCAATTCCAAACAACAAACAGCATGGTAATCGTTGTTGATTAGTGACAAGATTTCATTGTTTTTATTCGAATAATTCGGAAGCTTTCAACAAATATTTTTTGTATGCTGTTGTTTTCGAACAACCAATCAAACTGCAGAATGACCTCCTATGCCCAAGTATACCGGGTGAGTCAATAAAAACGCCCGGCGTTTGAAAAAATCCTGGTCCCTGAATATCAAAGCAATGAAATTGAAAACTGTCTTATTTTATCCCCGATATGTCAAATTAGGTCCAGTAATTTACCCGGTTTTAATCGGCCATTCCTTCCCGTCGAAATCGGAGACTTTCTGTAGAAAGCCCCTTTCGCAAACCTGCAAAAACGAGCGAAAACAGCAAGCAAAATTTCCCTTTGTTCTCTTTCCTAGCAATAATGACTCTTGGATGTGCTCATGTATTTTGTCCCCATGGGAGAATGGAATCCCCCTGAATGAGTTATTCACACTAGGGGGAAGACTTTTCAACTCGTCAAAGAGAAAGCACGTGCTAAAGCGTGCTGAAAGTCATCGCTGTGAGGTTAACACATTAGGGGCTTTTCCTTGTAATTTTAGCATGTTTTTTGAGGTTTCTCAAAGGGGCTCATTTTAGAAAATCGCTTACAGAATCTGAACGAAGCGACCGATTTTAGTCATAAAAATTTCTAAAAATAATTGAACATGTTAGCTATTCAATCAGGTATTGCAGGATATCACGGCTTATATACTCAGGGGGCAGAAGCCTCACAAACGCCGGGCGTATTTTTTGACTCACCCGGTAGAGGCAGAGGAACGAATTCAGGCCCCGTTGACATTACTCCGTTTTCATTTAGATCCGTTTTTGCTACTAAAAACGGACATATTTTTCCTCCCTGTTAACATTACTCCGTTTTTAAACAAAAACGGATATCTTTCGAGTGCGGTGTTCACACTTGTCCTCAAAACCGCATCTGATCACCTTTTGTTTGTCTTTGCTCTATCTTCTTTGTTTTCTTTGTTTCCTGAATATGTGTCGGTCTTTGTTTGTTATCAGCCTTTCTAAATTCGTCCCTTTTTGGGTGTTCACATTACATTTATGCGTTTCTGTTTAGCTCCGTATTTATTTAACCCCGTTTTTGCAAGCGTTTTCATTTAGCTCCGTTTTTGGGGTGGACCTACACAGCCAAAAACGGAGCTAAACAGCTCCGTTCTTATCCAAAAACGGTGTAATGTGGACGGGGCCTCACTCTGGGAACGAGATTGATTGAGCCTTACCTTCATATGTGATTTTGCGATCTTTTTCAAGATGGAATACTCTTTTGATAAGCTCCTTATCAGTCTTTGATCTTTTATCCATGACAGTCATAAGCATTTCTCTGATATCAGATGCTTGTATATAGCCTCTGTTATAAATATCAAAAGCGCGGAATGCATCTAAACAGTTGGCTTCTTCTTTATCATCATGTTGCATGTTTACCATAAGGTCTATATACTCATCAAATTCCAGCTTGCCATTCCCTTTGGATTGAGAAGAGAAATTGTTTATTCATATTTTCAATTATTTACTGGGTGTTTTTAAAGAACGTATCTCACTGATTTAAAGTGCATGTGAACCCAAATTTTCAAAGTACATTTTTACCCTTTGCTGTTAAATGTTGCCTTTCCCATTTTACGTTGTTTTCAACTCATTTTTATCGATCGATTTGGGCAAGAGAAATTCACTATCAAAAACACCAACGCAGTGCGAACAGCGCCACTCGCCAGTTTATTTTCTGTGACGTCATACTCATGACAACTGCTAACAGAGTCCGATGTGAACAGTGAACAGAAAGCAAAGCGGGAAAAGACCCATGGTCATCCAGTCCCCACTATGGATGACTCTTAGTCACGGTGAAAGGGAGGTTAAGGTTTTTAGCGCCAAGAGCTGTGATTGCAGAAGTAGCTAAGCGCTAATCGAGTCCGCGACCCGTAGTCATGACGCTTGAGTGATGGGGCCCTACTGGTTTTCGAACCCACTTCACTTGACTGTTCGGGCAGCAAAGTCAAAAGATTACATCATTCTGCCACAACACTTTCAAATGAATGTAAACAAAATATTACAATGAATATAAACAAAGACTGGAAATTTAACTAGCCAAAGGATACCACTCCACACCTCACATTACCACACCCCGCCAAAAGGCACTACGCTGCGCTAAAGTACAACGAAAAACCACGTGGAGCAAAGCCACTCCCAGCTATAGAACCACCATCAACCCTTTTCATTAACTATTTGATCTAACAAACTCATAGTATTCCAGTTAGCTATTTTCTTTAAAACGATTGTGTTAGGAGGCAAACGCAACTTCTCATAAAGCGGAGAAGATAAAGATGAAGACAACAATCATGGTGCTTTTCGAATTCGACATGATCAATGAAAGCTATGAGACCAAACATGATAGAATGGTATTATTAGAAAGAGTATGTTGCTTAAATAACATAAATACTTTACGCCCACCTGTGTCAACTGTGTAGAAAATTGAAATTCGAATTTGCTTCCAATAGTGATCCTAAAATACATCAGAACGTTGTTCACTCGAACATCACGCTGCATTGCAACCCTAGAGAAGGGTTCTTCTGTGTAGCCTGCTGATGAGGTAATGGACATATCCTTTAAAACGGGACACTTTTTTCTACGCTGCTATCTAGCACCTGTGGGTAGTTTTAGGATACAGAGAAACTGAGCTTATCAAACAGCATCCTTGTAACTTGACCATACATTATAATGTTGGGCAGGTCAGGGACTCGAACCATGGGCTGTAGGAACCGCTGAATATAGAAGAAGGATTTACGTATTATGAATCGAGCTATTCCTGTCTTTATTTATCATTTCGTTTGCGATATATCGACTTGTCTTCCATCTGTTTGTACTTTTCCTACGAAGGCGCTATTTTAGTCGTCAGCGTGTGGCGGCAGATTGATATTGACCTCAAGCGCCCTGGACAAATTATGCCACTTTCCGTTTGTTTGATTGGTATAATTTCGCTAAGGCCCTTTAGGGCATGTCAATCTGCTGTCACGCACAGGGATTAAATGGTGCCTTCGCAGGAGAAGCACAAACAGGAGGAAAACAAGTCGATTATTCTCACACGAAATGATAAATTGGGATAGGAATAACTCGATTTGTAAACCGTAATTCTTCTTTCTAAATCCAACGTTTACTACAGCCCGTGCTTGAACGACCAACCTTCTAATTAGCGTTCAAGCGTGCTACCACTGAGCCATCCATTCTACGAACGGAAGCTTAGATTATTCCAATGTGTCTCATACCATTGTAATCGACGGACCATGACAATTGATTGACTTCAAGATCTGTTGGATTGTATCCAGTTGCTCTCAGCAGTGCCTTTAATTGATCGATTGATATGTATCCTTTGTGTTTTGTGTCATACATTGCAAACGCGTCATTGTATTCTGTAACAAACCAAATAGAACAACGATTACTCTTAAAGAACAAGTCTGGGGTTTATAAAATTATTGTTAAAAAGCAACCTTACCAACTGCTGAACACCAATCGTGAGTTCGTTCCAAATCTTGATACCTCCAATTTTCATAAATTGATTAATGAATCTTCGTAAGTTAGGCCGAACATCGTCGCCATTTTGTACTTTGCACGAGTGTGCGAAGGCGCAGTAAGGAGGCTAGCAATGTGAGTGTTATAACATCAACGCATTTGGCAGCCTCGTGGTCAATGTGAAGTGACGTCATATAAAATGAACATAGATATAAAAATTGATAAAGTACTGCACACCATTCACAACAATGTAATTTCATGAGAACACAACAATTAGAGTCTCCCAGAGAGCCTCCCGTTTTTGTTGTGCCTGACGATATACCGTTTATTGCTTATTTTTCATTTTCATTTAGTTAATGTAGGCTGGAAATATACTTCTAGTTATTTAAAGCTAGTTCAAGCCAATTATGCATGCTGCTTCCAGGCATTGGACCCCTAGTTTAGTGTCTCTTGCGAAGGATGGCGAAGCGATCTTCTTGTTCAGGCATCTGGTATGTCACTCATCCACACTTTGAACTCACATCACCAAGCATAGCTTCCGTCATCTAACGGAAGCTATGGACGCCGCTCGGCCACCCACCCGTTTTTGCACCGTTTAAGTCCACAGTTAATGGTCATTATTGAAAGGTAATTTGCTCATGACAAGGCACCAGCCAATCAACATTCAAGTTGAGACGCTGGGATATTTATTTTTGGCGGATCGATGTTTCTTCATAGTTCCATCAGCCAATATTGAATTTGCGAAATTTTCTAGGACACCCACACACACATCTTTAGAATCTGGTGAAGTCTCTTAATCTTGTGTAATGATGGGAAGAATATCAAACTAAATTCATTGGAATAACCTGAATGATATCCATAAAAATGAGCAAATTTTAGAGACGATTCATGCAGTTTTGTTGCCTTCGGCTCATTCGGTATGTAGATGTGGCATTTGTCATGATTTAGAAATTACTCAATGATTACCTCTCATCTGCTCCATTGACAATCTTCTTTTCGGATTTTCTGGCTGGGAGAGAGAAGAATGGTTGCAAATCTTCTGAATACATAGCCCTGAGAACTAGAGATGCCAAGGGCACGGATTTGTTACGGCAGTGTGTCAATTTATTGTAAGTAGATTGCCACGAAAGTTTGTTTAGGGATCTAGCTTAGCCAAGACTAAACGGCATGTCGAATTTGAGTGGCATCGGTAAGAATTCCTTCTCCCAATTCCACTCCATGTTGCTCACTGCACTGTGAACGGACCTTTTTACAGTGAATCCCTCTTTCTTGCATAACCAGCACGAATGTAAGCACCTTCAGGCAATCACTCATTAGTCTTTTAAAAGTTTCTTTGTCACAAACTACTCTACTTTCTTTGGAAATCTCCTAATGTTCAATTGGCATTAGCTTTCTTTCTAATGAACTCAACAAGAATCGAAAATTTCCATCCAGAATTGACCGCAACCTTCTCGCCAGAACAAATCAACTGATTTATGCAGAAACCTGCCTTAACCCTAGTAAGTGGCTTTCTACTGTGAGCGTCTTCCCATTCCCTACATCACCTCGTTTCAAAATTGCTTTGGCACGCTTTGTTGGGGGTATTTTTGGTGCATTATTTTGAAACAGATTCACAGGACGGAGCTCCGTAAGTTAGATCACAACATACCGGTCTTTCGTCACCCATATCGACTGACATCCTTATTTGATCCACCGACAATCTCCTTTTCGAATTTTCTTGCTACGAGAGAGAAATTGATCAATATGTTAGTACAAAGTCTCAATGTCTGATACCCTGGCTGCTAAAGCAAGCCAGCAGGCAAGCAATGAAGCCTTTTTATTTACTAACGAAGCTTGAGTTGTAACTTTCCAGATTTTGAGCCGCTACAGCTTGTGCCCTCAGACTTACCGCTGAGTACGCAGTTTACCTACCATGAGGGCATGGACAGTTGAGTTGGCTTTTGGCTTGTGGTCTCGTAGCTCTGACGTTGAAATTTGAATACTTGCAGGTATACCCTACGATATCTGAAGCTAAACTCTATGAGTTTTGATCTTAACCACTATGCCACACCACCAGTGCCGGGTAACCCAGTATGTACGTAGCTACCCTGGATCTTCCTACGTCATCTTATTCAACAGAGTTTTATTGCAGTATTCAGGCCTCTTGCTGTGGTTTAGTACCGGTGTAATCCTAGCTAATTTCTGCGTTAACTCAAGGATTCCATGCTACTAAGCGTATTATTCTAGCATGCCAAGTTACGACGCGTATTATTCTAGCATACTTTCATTCTAGCATGCCAAGTTACGAGGAGTATTATTTTAGCATACTATCATTCTAGCATGCCGAGTTACGACACGTATTATTCTAGCATAATATCATTCTAGCATGCCAAGTTACAAGGCGTATTATTCTAGTAAACTATCATTCTAGCATGCCAAGTTACGAGGCGTATTATTCTACCATACTATCATTCTAGCATGCCAAGTTACGACGCGTATTATTCTAGCATACTATCATTCTAGCATGCCAAGTTACGAGGCGTATTATTCTAGTAAACTATCATTCTAGCATGCCAAGTTACGAGGCGTATTATTCTAGCAAACTATCATTCTAGGATGCCAAGTTACGAGGCGTATTATTTTAGCAAACTATCATTCTATCATGCCAAGTTACGAGGCGTATTATTCTAGCATACTATCATTCTAGCATGCCAAGTTACGAGGCGTATTATTCTAGCAAACTATCATTCTAGCATGTCAAGTTACGAGGCGTATTATTCTACCATACCATTATTCTAGCATGCCAAGTTACGAGGCGTATTATTCTAGCAAACCATCATTCTGGCATGCCAGGTTACAAGGCGTATTTTTCTAGCATACTATCATTCTAGCATGCAAAGTTACAAGGCGTATTATTCTAGCATACTATCATTCTAGCATGTCACGTTACGAGGTGTATTATTCTAGCATACTATCATTCTAGCATGCCAAGTTACGAGGCGTATTATTCTAGCATACTATCATTCTAGCATGCCAAGTTACGAGGCGTATTATTCTAGCAAACCATCATTCTGGCATGCCAGGTTACAAGGCGTATTTTTCTAGCATACTATCATTCTAGCATGCCAAGTTACAAGGCGTATTATTCTAGCATACTATCATTCTAGCATGCCAAGTTACGGCGCATATTTTTCTAACAAACTATCATTCTAGCATGTCACGTTACGAGGTGTATTATTCTAGCATACTATCATTCTGGCATGCCAAGTTACGAGGCGTATTATTCTAGCAAACTATCATTCTAGCATGCCAAGTTACGAGGCGTATTATTCTAGCAAACTATCATTCTAGCATGCCAAGTTACGAGGCGTATTATTCTAGCATACTATCATTCTAGCATGCCAAGTTACGAGGCGTATTATTCTAGCAAACTATCATTCTAGCATGTCAAGTTACGAGGCGTATTATTCTACCATACCATTATTCTAGCATGCCAAGTTACGAGGCGTATTATTCTAGCAAACCATCATTCTGGCATGCCAGGTTACAAGGCGTATTTTTCTAGCATACTATCATTCTAGCATGCAAAGTTACAAGGCGTATTATTCTAGCATACTATCATTCTAGCATGTCACGTTACGAGGTGTATTATTCTAGCATACTATCATTCTAGCATGCCAAGTTACGAGGCGTATCATCCTAGCATACTATCATTCTAGCATGCCAAGTTACGAGGCGTATTATTCTAGCAAACTATCATTCTAGCATGTCAAGTTACGAGGCGTATTATTCTACCATACTATTATTCTAGCATGCCAAGTTACGGCGCGTATTATTCTAGCAAACCATCATTCTGGCATGCCAGGTTACAAGGCGTATTTTTCTAGCATACTATCATTCTAGCATGCCAAGTTACAAGGCGTATTATTCTAGCATACTATCATTCTAGCATGCCAAGTTACGGCGCATATTTTTCTAACAAACTATCATTCTAGCATGTCACGTTACGAGGTGTATTATTCTAGCATACTATCATTCTGGCATGCCAAGTTACGAGGCGTATCATTCTAGCATACTATCATTCTAGCATGCCAATTTACGAGGCGTATTGTTCGAAAATATTTCGCTAGTGCCCGTCACTGTAGATCCCCGTGTATAAGAACCTGCTTTTCTCATAGCCAGGCTGAATTAGACTCTTATTTCATAGATACTTTTGATAGATTTCAGGGTATGAAGGTTCGTCTTTTAAGCCTCATTTTCTGCAAATTTTATCAAAGGATCGTCAAATGAGAATCTATCAAGAGATTTCAAATCGTTTTATTTGTTCTAGCAATCTTGTTATAAATGTTACATAATTCTAAACATACAAATAGCAAGGGAGGAGGTCCAGATGTTAACAGCCAATCAAAACTTGACTTTAATGCCCTTGTGATAAGAACAGATAAGTTTATCAAGCTGAAACAGGTTCTTAAGTAGCAGGTGCATTGCTTAAGAAATGCAGCCTACAGTTTCTTATTCTTGTAGATTCTTACGTGCGGGGAGGTACTGTATCTGCTTCACAAGGTGGTGTTGGGTCTTCTTCAGCGGGTAAAACTTAATGCTAACACGTTTCATTACCAATGTTAAAGAGATGATGGTTCGAGTCCCTGACCTGTTGAACCTGCTTCGTAGAGCGAGAAGATACACTAACCCTTTGTAATTTCAGGCTAAAGAAATCACAGGCTGTGCTCACATCGAGGAGAAGACCAAGGACATACCCTGGGTAGCAGAGCCTCTGTGGTACCCAAAGTACCCAGGACACTGCTTCGATAAGCTTACCTTCTCACCGTCCTAAAGCTACGTTTGGATACTACAATCGTGGACAAAGCTCTTGAAACACTTCCCCTTATCGAGAAAATTTTAAGTTAAGATCCTCCATTCCCCCATTGCCATGTTGGACGCTGATGCAAATGTCATAGATGAGTTGACAAGTATGTCTTCTTCAGCAACCAAGATTGCAATGGGGGGGGGGGGCGGAAGGGGGTCATCATAGTAGTGTACATGCAGGAAAGGTCTCTTTTGCCGAAAAAATCATCTGCTCCAAAGATTTGTGTCCGCGATTGTAGGTAGTAATATAGAAAAGGGGGAGTTGTACCTTAAATATACATAGGGGAGTTTTTACCAGCAATAGACGCATGGCTGATTTGTTCTTTTCTCTGGTTTAATGTTTTAATTGTTTAGTTGAGACGCTGTCGTAGTTGGAACTTTGTGAATTGGTTCCCATTGCAATGGCCTTTGCAGCTATGGTCGCCATAGAATCGTTTCATGTAGTAGCAGTTTGGTTCTTTCATTTGTAATAAAAGATTCTAGTACGAATTTATCTAAGAACAAAATTGCGTAATTTGTTTTAAAACATACCAGTTTTCCGTCGCTCACCTTGATACAAAGTTCTCTTTCAAGTTATGTAATCTTCTTCGCAAGATCCTATGTCTTTAAGTCTTTTATTTATCTGGTACTTGCAAACTGGTTTAAGTACTTTTTCTTGTAAGATTGTTTATCAAGTCTGTCTGGCACTGGTTACTGGTTTAACTTAAGCGCCGTTGTATTATTCTTTCACTGCGTTGAATCATACGGAATAAACCTTCTCAAGAGCAAGATATTATTTAGTACGAAAAGTAGGGGTATTCAGACTTCCTGTTGTTATCCAGTGCTATTTAAGGATGCAGGTTATTTTTAGATAACATTCAATTTCCAAGACATACCCGAGATTGAGGTCATATGATTGTTAGTTGTAAAGTACGGGGGTCTGTGGGACTTAATGAATTGTTTCACACCTGTTGATGTACCAGTTGAGTCAGCAAAACATGTCGACAGCACAGGCTCGAAACCTCTGAAAAAGTTGATGTAAAATCATGTGACCTATCTCTTTGATCTGAATGATGACTTCAAAGCTGAATGTAGTCATAAAGCTTACGATTAAGGTGGCTCTGCACTTAAGATGGCTCTCTACCAAAAAATTTCAAGCTTACGAAACAGTGAAAAGTGGTTGTATACCAAGTAAAGATAAGTTTAAAACACAAAAAAGCACTAGTTAAGGTGCTCGCTACTGATATGAGTTTCATACTGCTACACACTGGTGGGGGGCAGTGGCGGATTTAGGGGGCAAATGGGGCAACTGCCCCCCTTTACGATGAAAACTAAGCTTTGGCGCCCCCTTTTGGCAAGAAAAGCGCCCCTTATCCTGACCCAAATGCACTCTTTTTTCAGTGTTTCGTTTAGAATGCGGGGAAACACGTAAACTACGGCGCTATTCAGAAAAAAAACCAGAGAGCTTTATTGAACGAAGCCCAAAAAATTTTCGCGCGCCTTCGGCGCGCTCACTTTTCATTTTTTTTTGGCGCCCCCGCTCCAAATTGCCCCCCTTCAACCTCGGGCTGGATCCGCCCCTGGGGGGGTGTCCACTCGCTCAAGCATGGACTAGGGAAGGATGCACATGGTAAATTATGCTGTTACTTGTAAATAGTATGGTTTTGCTTTATCTGAATCAATTAGCGTGTTCTTCTAAAGAGTACGAGCTATTTGTAATTATCTTGCCAACGGCAAATAAGAGATTTATTATCATTTTTATTGATGATGAAAGAGAGCCCCCGTTCCTGAGAACTCCTGTGCCTGTGCTGCCCTGCGCAAAAAACCACACACCTGCCGCATGATACATTTCATGTAGATACCTTATTAATTATGCATGTAAAAGTAAATAGACATTACTTCCCATTTGATGTATACCGGATTCAGCCCTTTTTCACCGGTTGTAATCTGCTGAATACCAAGAGTACAATACTATTACTTTCGGCGAAAAATCAAAGTTTCTCGGCATGTTATAAATGGTGTCTTGCTATTCAACATTTTCGGTATGCATTGGGAATCACAGTTTGTTGCTTTGTGGTTAGAAGTCTCATGGGCACAACACAGGTCATGCATCTATTTTTGTTGGAAGAAGCACTTCCATAAAACTCATTATTAGTAGCCAACTCGCAGAACACCAAAGAAGACCAATTTTCAGAGCACCAAAACTTAAGTTTAATAACATCGAAAAATTTCGGACGATTAAACTATCGGACAAATGTTTGTTTTAGATGCTTTGTAAACAGCAAATGTGTGAGAATTGTAATGTCTTCTATTATGCTTGTGTATCAAATTAACTACCGCAAAAGCTCTATTTACTCCCCCCTGCTCTATCAAGCCCCCTCTCTAATAAGCCAAAATTTCAAATAAGCACCCCTCTCTATCAAGCCCCTCCCCTACTTAAATCAAAGTCCAGAAATTACAAAAGATTTTCCATTTATGTTGCTAAATAAGCTTGCATCTTTATTTTGATGTGGTTTAGGATAAAAACTGTGCCGAATTTATTCATTTGACACGTATAACTTTATGTTCAATCTACAAAATATAAAGTAAAGGAACTTAAAAGCCATCATTTTGTATCTAAGTCATTTGATTCTGTAAACAAGCCCCCCTCTCCATTAAGTCCCCCCTCTGGAATGTAGCCCCCCGGGCGACTGAATAGAGCGTTTTCGGCAAGTCTGCCAGGCATATCGTTAGATTTATCCTTCTCCCTTCGTTAGAACCTCGTGACTGCTCCTGAAAAACATGCTTCTAGTGCAAGGGGGCAGTTTGCCTCATACGCTACAGGGCAACCTTCGCGGCTTAGTCTGTTGTGAATTACTTTTGTCCGCGATCACTTATCACTTTGAACTAATGTTTTTATCTCACAAAAGTTGTCCTTGTAACTTTTATTTTGAAATTTTGTTGCAAGAAACTAGATTTTCTCAACCAGTACTGCAAAACAAACGAAGCCGCAAAAATTTGCCATGAAACCAGTAGGGAAAACTGTCGCCTTACGCATGGGGAAGGTGGTTTTTAAAAGAAGTCACAACTTTACACTGTACTGAAAGAAGAAGGATAAATCTAAAGGTCTGTATAGCGGGTGTTGTTTCATCACTTCAGAGGCCAAGCAGAAGGATCTTGACTGCAGCTACGATCGATTTAGGCCGTCGTAACTTTATCGTGAAGTCTAAACTCTTCTAAGCGTTCGTTCGCAGTTGTCTTTAGATAGTCTTTTTATTAATAAGTTTCAAGTAAGTTTTCCTTTCCTTGATAGGAGGCACGTTCCAGTCAAGAAGTGCGTGAAACGAGGTCCACCATTCTGGAATCGTCTGTTCTCGCATATGTTGGGCTTAAAAGAAACAATCACTACGCAGCTTCTGATTCAAGTAAACAAAATCAAAGTCATAGTCCTTGCAATGCAGAATGATAGAGTACCCGTGCATAGACCCATGCATGGAAGAGTACTACCACGAGTTGAAAATGAAAAGAAATGAGAACAGACGACCAAAACAATACAGTAAAACTCCACAAATAAGAACACAGCGAAATAAGAACCTGCAGAATGATATGGTGGAAAAAGACACCCAAATACAAGAACCAAAAATAGACTGATTTATTTCAATGTTCTTATGAGATGGTGTGCTTGATTAAGACATTTCATCATAATTTGTAAACAAACTTTCAACTATTGATAACTGATAACTGAACACCTATACAGTTTTCAGAGATATGCAAATTGTTTTATCAAGCTGTGTGATATAAAATGCTTTGTCAACAACGTAATACCATACCCTCTAATATTCAAATGCGGTCAATCTGCCCTCTAGTTTATCAAATACAAACTGTACGGCTATATTTTCATCATAGTCAATAAGGTTCCTCACAATGAGAACCACTCCCTTAAAATACCAAAAGTACCTCAGAACTTAGAACCTAGTCAGTCTGGTTTTAAGGAAAGTATGTTCTTGTTTGCGGAGTTTTACTTTATTTTATTACCTGACTAAAGTTTTAAAAACGAGTCAATACAGAATCCCGTCACTTCTATTGGTTAATCGCATGTTTCCCGCGGGTTTCCCGTATACTAGAAAACGTTTTACAAAACCAAAAAATATTTGACCCCCCTCTCGTCACTTACTAATAGGGAGTCCCCCCTGGGCGTAAAGCCTGGCTGAAGCTGGTATACACAAATTCATCTGTCCTTCAGATATCTTTTAATTGTTTTACCTGCCTGGTTAACCAAAGGCCGCCTTCATGAATGAAACATACTTAAAGCTATTTCTTCTTTGCATGAGAAAAATGATAATTGATCGATAAACTTGTCTTTGGGCGGCTCAGGAAGCCAAAAACATTCATAAGTTACAGCAGAGGAGCTCAATATTTCAGTTGGATCGACATTATCGGAAAGTTCTTCAAGCTGATGTCCTTCGCATCATCATCATCATCATCGCCATCATCATCATCATCATCATAATCATTTTCATCATCATCATCATCGTTTTCATCATTATTATCATTATCACCATCATTACAATCATCATCATTATTATCATTATCATAATTTTCATCACCATTATCATCATTATCATCATCATAATTTTCATCAACATCACCATCACGATCATCATCATCATCATCATCATCATCATCATCACCGTCATCATTACTATCATCATCATCATCATTATCATCGTCGTCATCATCATCATCATCATCATCATCATCATCATCATCATCATCATCATCATCATCATCATAATTGCATCATTGCATCATTGCATCATTGCATCATTGTATTATAGACTTCAGACTTCAGAATAGCTTATTTGCAGCTAACTAAGTCCTACTATGGGTGACCCAAACAGGTGACCCTACGCAATCTGTTATAGAAAACTAAGTAAGACGCCGATCGAAAGGCTTTAAACGTTGTTCTGTCGCTAAAGGACCACCTTACATTATGAGTATTTTTGGTTATTCTTTCGGCCCAGTAAATTCCCCAAATTAAGGATTTCGAGGCAAAAGGCATGCTGGAAATCCTCAAAAAGTCGTCAAAAACAGGGGATCGATTTTTAGCCGTTTCAGATCTTCAAAACAATGAGGAGCGTGTTTTGTTTCAAACTGGGAATAGGCAACTCATTACTCCAAATTCTTAGGTACCTGGGGACTATAAACTTTCTCTGGAAACTTCTGATTGACTTGCCTATTCCCAGCCTAAAATAAAAAACGCTTCCCCTTGTTTTGAAGATTTGAAATGGCTGTAAATCGATCCCTTGTTTGTGGTGATTTTTTGAGGATTTCAGGCTTGCCGTTTTCCTGAAAACTGTGCCACATAAAATTGCCAAAAATTCTTATAGTGTAGGGTACTCTTTAGCGACAGAACAACGTTTGAGGCATTTCCATCGGCCTCTTACTTATTTTCTGTAACGGATTGCGTCGTGTCACTTTTTTTGGATCACCCGGTACATTACACAATTCCAAATCCTTGAATATCTAATTTTTGATTATTTTGATTTACAGGATAAAAACAATTATAAATCTCTCTTGTGAAAACTAAACGTTCGAAAGATACGTTTTTATGGCCTACACTTGAACTTCAATGCCTCCTGTTATTTTGAAAACTGCAAAAAATATCTTAAACAAGATGAACGAAAGAAGTTAAAAATACCTTGGCTGGGGAGACTGGAGAAATCTTGATAAAACCCGTTGTAGATGATTTTCTCGATGAAACAATCAGAACAGATTGCACGTGACCTGTTTTGTTCTGTTCTTTGACTTGTAACCCAACGTTCTTTTCTTTCGAGTGACAACTTACCAGAGAGTCCAGAGGGTAGCAAGAGACTAACTTAGTAGCAGGTACCATGAATTAAGTGGCGGCGCCAGTTCTGAAAAATCCGAGAGAAATGGGGGGGGGGATTTTGGCCTAATTTTTCAATCTGAAGGTATACCTAACTAATTCACTAATTCTATGCCATTTTTCTTTGAAAATTTTTGCCGACTTCCTGGATCTAGGGGGGACAAATCCCCCCAGTCCCCCCTGTGGCGCCGCCACTGCCCAACCCTTTCAGACTTACACCGCATTCACATTGACACAGTTAAACCAGCTTTATCAAAACCAGTTTAAATTTTAACCTATCAAATGATTGGATTTTTTGGCTTGACCAATCAAAAGGCCTTATTCGAAATCCTGGTTTAGTTTAAACTGGTTTAACTTGCAGTGTGAATGGGGCATTGGTCATGCATTCGTGAAGTTTTCATGCTTTTTATGTTTTATTTGAGAAAAATGTTATCTATATCAATTAGCTAGACACGAAAGTGTTTGGTGGTTTCGTCAATGAACTATGACTGAATTTGCTAAAAGGGTCCCCCTCTTGACCTTGAAGCTGGTTATCAAGCATTAACCAGCTTCAGTAGTACCGGCAGGATCGCAAAACGTGGCGCTTTTTCTGGTTGTACAGGGTCCTTCAAAATTCTTCTAATTTTCATCAAACATTGAAGAATAACATTATAGCATGGGTGGTTAGACACTGCAGTTGTGCTTCATTGCCGCTTTGCTCTTTTGCGAAGGAAGAAATTATTTGATACTGCGGATGAGTTAGCGATAGCGCAGAGACCTATAAATTTTCTTTCGCAGCAGCATATACACTGAAACATAACTGTTATTTCTAGCGACCCATGATTATGGTGGACGAGCTCCATAGTGAGACGCCCTTTTCCTAAGATAAAGGCAATTTGTCCGTAAATAAACAAGTACGTAAATAAGTTGCATGCACGAACCATGAAACTGCTGACACGATGCTGACATGTATGTAACTGTCGAGGATTTTATTGGTTAAGAGCTGGCTGTTTTAAACTGATCACATGGCGGAATGGCGGCAAAGCAAGCTTCGACCAAGCGAGTGTCTTTAATGCTTGGCAATGACAGTGACGATACACAGATGGTTTTTAAAATATTTTATAGCAGGCAGGAGGGATGAATAAAGATTGGAAAGCAATGTCGAGCTAACGAAACTATGTCCAGTGACAACGTAGGCGGACAGAAGTGGTAGACTTAGGGTGTGTAACGATTCGAAAACAAAGTCAGGGCCTAAACCTAAGCAACTGGTCACATGAAAACGCGACGAAAGATCACATGTTTCCGAAATACCCCCCTCGAAGCTTTCTACTTACATGGACACACTGCCTCTAAGGGTGTGTTTGATTGGTGCCAATTCTGAAAACGGTAGACTTGGAAGACTCGGAATTTGTGTTTGATTGACTACCAAATTCCGAAAACGGCAGGTTTGGCAGGTTTGGAAGGCCTGCCGAACCTTCTGCTCCAACAGGCGGAAGGTTTGGTAGACTTTCAAGAGATTCTCGTTTTTATTTGCGAAACTTTGAAAACGATGCGAATTTGCTCGTGCTGCTATGGTAATTGAGTCAGTTCAGTCTTTGTTGCCAAGCACCAGACTCGTCTTCGTGTTTGTCAACTGGAGACCTCGTTTTCGCCAGGTTGAATCTGAAATCTGCTATTTTGAAGAATTTTGTGTTTGATTGGGCACTGTGTTTCCGTCTCTGCGAAGTCTACCGTTTTCAGAATTTGGTAGGTTTGGAATTACCAATCAAACACGCCCTAATTTTAGACACAAGAATCTTTCAAATCCGCTGAATATTCACAAGAGTTACAAACTTGATGGTTGAGTTTGCGCTAAAAGTGGAACGAGAGGCTTTTCGATAGCAATTATATTGAACATTGAACGTAGAGTGGGGCTATCGTCTGTGGTTTCAAATCAAACCAAACACAGCATTTGGAAAGGATTTGCGTCATACCGAACTTTAGTTGAAGCGCATTTACACTTTAAGGAATCTCGTTGCTTTTCATGCGATGTTTTCGGATACTTGCATTCTAGTGCAAACTATGACAATGGTGACAAGAAAAGAAGAACGATGGCGGCAAGGATTTTCTCTACCAAGATGCATTGCATTCTTTGATCGAATTCCTATAGAATCGTTAAGAACTCATAATTAGAATGCAGTGTATTGTGGTATAAATTCCATCTTACCATCTTTAGTGGAATCGTCTATCAGGTTACCTTTGGGCAATGATGTACCCAGAGTCCTGCTTTTGTAGGGGGACACTGCGAGCGAAGCTTGTCTTACCCATAACTTACGCTCATCACATTGAATTGAATTGATGTTGTTGTTGTTGCTTCAGTTATTGTTGTCGTAGCTGTATCAGTTCAGTCAAGAAGTGAAACTGCGACATGCATTAAGTCTAACTTGGAATGATAAATTGGTATTGATTCAAAGCATGGCTAGGCCCCTTTTCAATACCTCTTGTTTCAGATGCACTCCAAATTTTGACTTTGCAAGATCATATCTCCGATATTTGGTCGACTATTTACAAATGCAATGAACGTGAGTTTAAGTTGAAGATTGAAGAATTTAGTTACACTGTCGAAGATATCGACATCTTATCATCTATTCCTTTTTTGAATCAAAAGATGGTACGCTTTTTGAGACATCCGGTATAAATGCCTATGTCGCTATGTCAACGGCGCGTCATTGCCCGGTTTTCTATCGAGCTCATTAGATATAACAGGCTATATTTAGATTGCCCAAGTCTCTTTAGCCCTTAGCTTAGCTGTTTTTAACACCACTGATTTACTTTAGCGCTAGAAGCTCAATTTACAGGATCAAAAAGCGTGCTAGCAAACAAACATTGTTAAAATAAAACTTACATGCTTGACTGGCCACAGCAGGTTTCTGCCGAAGGTTGTTACCGGTTGAGTGTCGCAAATAGTATCCGCTTGATTGAATTTTCACGGAAACATTTGTCTTGATCTGTCTCGCGCGTTATCTTTACTCTGATCAGTTTATCGACTGAAGTGGTCCAGTTCGCAATTCGTTGAGCTCCATAAGGTACGTACTGACTTAACTTTCAACATTTCCGCCAGATATCACGCTTGCATTAGTGGACAGAATAGACGACAGAATACTGGTTGAATCACGAAAAGCTCACACTACTTGAGAGGCTATTTTTCCCTGAAAACGCTTTGAATCTGTGCTGTATTGTTATAACGTTTTGACATTGTTTGAAATCCGAAAGCACGTTGTAGCATGGTTGTAGTTATATAAAGTGGATGTGTACTAAAACCATGGGCAATAATGCACCGTATTTGTAGCTTGGAAATTAAAGTTGTCACCTCGATATTACCATAGTTTTCTTCCTTGTTTTCCATTTGGGACAAGCCTAACCAGTGCTAGAAACCAAAATCAAATGGCTCCTGTGCGTCTGAATTGTTGGCTCTTACACAGTGTTCACCCTCATTTAAAAAGGAAGTTTGAAAAGAGGATGAACGCTGGGTCCAGGAGCCATTTGAATTTGATTCCTATAGCACTGTAGAAGGGTAAAATAGGCTGACCATCTAACCAAGCGCCCAACTTCAATTTTTAAGGTTTGTATTGTTGGAAGAGATCATTGTGATTAGTTTAAGACAATGTGCCACTTAAAAAGTTTTCGAATGTCACGAATTTTAGTAGAAACTTTTCATTCAGTCTTACTAGATCAACTATGTTAGCTGCAGTCAAACAACACCTATCTTTCATGAGAACATTGACACAATGCACCACTTTAACTAAGCAATTGTATGAAAGTTTCGAGCCCAGATTCGGATTTGGCACCGAAACTTCAGTCTATTTACATGTTTTAAAACTGCTAACAATTATGATGTTGATTTTATGACAATGTAAAGTTCAAAGATTTATAAGGGATTTGACCGTGAAAAGTCGTTGGGGGGGGGGGAACTTTACACCCCGAGTAAAGTTCACGGTCAAATCCAGATTTTCAAACTTTACGTCTCCGTAAAATTAACACTACAACCGCTAGCAACATGGAAACTTGTGGTTAAACTAAAGTTTGAGCGCTAAATCCGAATTTGGCGTCTTAAAGTTCAAATGAAAGAATTTTGAATAATTTTTAAACGAGGCTGTTCATTAAAGTGGTGTGTATATATAGGAAAAGTGGTCATGCCCGTATTGACATTCCTATGAATGATAGGTCTTTTTTTACTGCAGAACCGTAATCTACATAGTTAATTTAGGAAGATTCAATGAAAAATTTCTGCTAACATGGCTTTTGAAATTTGTCAATTATGACGTCATGTCATTTATGACGTCATAAATTTTTCCTGAATTTCATCAAAATGCAAAAATTCATAAATCACTCGAAATCTCTTCAAAGGCTCCTTCCAACTATGCGGATTTCATGTCAATACAACTCACCTGTCGAAAGTTATTGAAGTATTTAGGAACGTTTGGTACTTTCCTGACGTCATCGATCACGTAACATTCGAAAATTTTTTAAGTTGCACATTGTCTTGAATTAATTACAATGGTCTCTTCTAACAATACTAACCTTGAAAAATGAAGTTAGACATTTGGTTGGATGGTTAGCATGTTTCCCCCGCTTACTGGTTTGGCTTCAGCCGAAGATAAAGCGAAGCGACCAGGAGTAAATAGAATATTTTTCAGTACTATTGATCCCTGAAAGGGACAAAGTAAACCAGTAATATCGAAGTAATAAACTATAACTTCTTGGCTACAAACACGGTTTATCATAGGCGATGCTAGAACTGGCAGTTTCAGAAGAAACATTGATAGTTTTGCGTAAATTTGATGGACAAAGGTAGAACCGCCTTGCTGAAAATGTGATTTGTGGCCTAGTCTGTGTTACTCGCCGGAGAAGGCCTAACCGCTTGGATCATGCTAAAAATTTGAGTTGTTGATCTTTGTCACATAACTTTGCCAAGCAAAGATAGAACCAGTGAACGGTAAACTGTAGAACTTCGGTCAGGTAGATAAGCAGTAGAATGCATTTCGGTCGATCAGAAATCAGATTGACCAAATTTACCTCTGTCACAAAAACTTGTTGTTTTCAATGTCATACACTGTAGAAAAGCAACCTGTCTTTTTTTCCAGTTATTTGGGAAAAAGTTGGGGTCAGTCTTTTTGCAATATTTCCCCACCCATGGTCGATCCTTGGTACCTTCAGACCTTGATTGTCCTGAGGAAATAGCAATGCTTTCTGTTCATTGTCCAAGAAGATAACATAACTTCAATTTGTAAACATAAAGTGCTCTAAGTTTTGCTTCAAAACTAAAATTCTCTCTTAATGTTTATCTTTATATTTTAACTATTTTAATTTAAAATATAAAATTATTTTAATATTAATTAAATAAAATTTATATTTTAATTTATTTATTTATAAGACTTGTTGTGTCCCTTTGTGGCCTTTGTCTTATCTGCGTTGAACTTCAAGCATGGCATACGTAGTATGTTGAAAAACAACTTGCCAACGATGCTTGCTGCTCTGGGGTGCTCATCAGCTGCTTTCAAGCACTTAAAAAACTTAGTATCACATTCACAATCGGTCACAGTAAATGGTCTCCAATTCCTGTAGCCGTATTTTTTAGCAAACGCGTTGACATTTCTGGGGCACTTGTCGTGTTCTCTGCAGCATGAATCGACGTCACGATATGCACCAAGATCATCATCATTGTCAGCTCTGTTGCCCATACCACACCATTTTGTTCCTGTTTATGAATCAATATGTCATTTCATGTGGAACTACGGTTTACTACTACGGTTACTTAAGAAGCCATTTCAGACCGTCAGAAAATAAAATTTTGTCTTAAGTCCCTTGTATCTCTGCGGTAAACCTTGCACAATAGGGACTCACGATGAAACAGTGAAAAACCTGGCCCTCTCTTAGGCATTCGATCGACTGAATCATGATCGAACGCCTTCTGTAGCTCTGTTCATCGGTCACTCCTCGGAAAGAAAATGCGATAAAAACCACGTTAAGCAGACGTTTCATCAAAGAAACTTGGTATAGATCTGAAGAAGTAAGTCCTCGTTACCTGGTGAGTGCCAAATAAGTCTTTCAACGCTACATTTTTCATGTTTGTAAGACCAATGCAAACTAGAGAAATCTTCAGCCACCTCCGCAGCAACTTCGTTGACAATCTAGTCAACTGCATCATTCGAATTGCAGATTCGACGGCATAGTTTTTGCCAAATCTCGCAATCTCATTGGTATTGTAGGACTTGCGAAGTTTTGGCCTAAATAGAGCCAGGTTTTTTAGAGTAATATTATGAGTGTTGACTGAAGCGCCAACATCAAGTCAAAGAGCACAGGGAAACAAGAGACTCATCGTCATAAGTCTAAATGAAAAATAAGGACCCACACTGCAGCAGTTCACTGCTAGGATCAACATACGAACTCAGTTGTGAAAATAAGAGTTTTGAGCAACAGAGCAGAAACTGCAAACGCATGCGCGAAAACTCGTAGCTTTGAACTCCCTTAGCTCCCTGCAACAAATTCCGAATTTAAGCAACACTTTAAATGTCCTTCTTTGCGCCTTAAGCTCTTAATTTATCCTTTCCAAAAGTTTATGTATTCAAACACATCCTTATCTCAGATTGCTCAATGACGTCATTTTACGCAGTTTCTGCTCTGTCGTTTTGAGCTTAGTTTAAGGCAGCATTCACACGATGCCGGCACATTTTGAAAACGGTGAAAAATGTGACGGATAGGCCTCCCGTTCACACGAAAACGGCACATTTTTTGCCGGCAGATTTTCAAAACGGCAGATTTTGAAATCGGAACTCTAACCGGCACATTTTGGAAACGGCATCGTGTGAGCACTCGAAAATGATCAAAAAGAACATTGTTCAATGCCTTGGGAATGAGACTGATCGATTCTTAGAGTGTAGGTACATTTCTTTGGCATCAAAGTCTTGCAACGAGTTTTTTACCGTCAAATTTCCTACCATTTTCCAATTGTTCCGGTATCGTATGAATGCTAGCTCAAATTTTGCTACCGTCACATTTTGAAAACGGTGAACAATGTGATGGATAGGCCTCCCTTTACACGAAGACGGCACATCTTTTGTCAGCATTTTGAAAACGGTAGATTTTGAAAATTGAGCTTTAACCGGCACATTTTGGAAAGGCATCGTGTGAACATTCGAAAATGATCAAAACAGAACATTTTGCGACGTTTTTGAACGAGACTGACTGATTCTTAGGGTGTGGGTACATTTCTGCAGCATCAAATGCTTGGATACCTTGGGTACCAGACTCTGGTACCTAGGGTAATTCTTGGAAAATAGCATCGATTTAGTTACCCTTGAATTTCCTACCGTTTTCAAATTGTTCCGGCATCGTGTGAACGCTAGCTCAAATCTGCTACCGTCGGGTCTTTCACGTTTTCAAATTGTTCCGGCATCGTTTGAACGCTAGCTCAAATCTGCTACCGTCGGGTTTTTCACGTTTTCAAATTGTTCCGGCATCGTGTGAACGCTAACTCAAATCTGCTACCGTCAGGTTTTTCACCGTTTTCAAATTGTTCCGGCATCGTGTGAACTCCAGCTCAAATTTTGCTACCGTCAAATTTTTCATCGTTTTCAAAATGTGCCGGCATCGCGAGAACGCAGTATAAATTTAAACGTTGTCAAAATTTGCCAAAATTTAAACAAACCTGGCATAATAACTCGCTTATCAGCTTCTTCTAAATCTTCATCCATTAGCTTATCGAGCTCATCCAATTCATCAGCTTTATCTGCAAAAATCAATGCAATTTATTGGCAACTTTTTCTGGCTGACTCACGAAGGTCTCCCTTTTTGTACCAAGCGAGTAAACAAAGGGCCCGACGGCTGAAAGGCTACCACTCCCAAATACATAAACAATGAAATTTTGTACTGTTTGATTGAATAGCTAACATGCTCAATTATTACTAGAATTTTCCCTGGTTGTAATAGACAAAATCGGCTAAGATTTGGTTACACCCATCTCCAGTCATATGATCAGTCTCTTGATACAACTCCCTCAATTCCCTCAACATATTTCATGTCATGCAAAGTTATGCCACGAATGCAAAACGTAGAATAATACTGAAATTTCCCTAAAGTTTGGTCACATGACTTGAAATGGGTAAAACAAACCTCAGACGATTAGGTCTATCGGTCACTCCGTCCAGATTTGGCAAGGGATATCTGAAACAAGTCCTATGTGAACCTGGTTTTCGTATGTCGTATTTCATCGTAGTTCATCGCATTTCATCTGAAATTGGGGTCTACGATCAATTAGGATCATTTTCCGATATATGAAAACCAACCAGAAAAGTATCCTAATTAATTCATCGCAATTCGTCGCAACTGATCCCAGAGAATCACAAAAATGTGTTTTCTGCGATGGAATAGGACATATAACGATGAGTTGCGATTCTCGATTTTCGTATAATTTGACAATCGCAATTATGGACATCCGACAAATTGCGATGAAATGCAACGAAATGCAACATATCAAAACCAGCCTAAACTTGTTGCGATTCGTCGCAATTCGTTGCAACTGATCCCATCGAATAAAAAAGATTTGTTTTCTACGATGAATCAGGACGAATTCCGATGAATTACGATTCTCGATTTTCATATTATTTGACAATCGCAATTATCTACCTCCGATTAATTACGATGACATGCGACAGATGAAAACCAGCCTTTAAGGCTGGCTTTCATATGTCGCATGTCATTCTATTTCATCCTATAATTGCGCCTGCCAAATGATATGAAAATCAAGAATTTTAATTCATCGGAATTCGTCCTACTTCATCGTAGAAAAAAAATATTCTGATTCGCTGTGATCAGTTGCGACGAATTGCGATGAATTGCGACGAATTAGGATGAAGGATGAATAAGATACATTGTTTGATTGGTTTTAATTGATCGTAGACCAGGAATTCCGATGAAATGCGATGAAATACGATGAAATGCGACATATGAAAATCAGGCTTTGCTAAGGAAACCGGATTTCTCAAAATTTGCTAACTCTTGGCCATTGCTTTGAAGGTGTTGTGGCACAGTGGTGTAATCCTCTGATTTTGCAGCCAGAACAGTCAGGCAGAGTGGGTTTGAGACGCGGTAAGGCCTCACCATTTGAGCGTCATGACAAGGGGTCGCGGACTCGATTAACGCTTAGCTACTTCTGCGATCCAGCGCTTGGCGCTAAACACCGCAACTTCACCTTCACTTTTGCATATTGACAAAAATCTGCTGGGTTTGACTAATAAACGCAGCAATGATTTGAATACAGCTAAAGCAGAGCTTTAGCTGAGCGTTAACGCTGTCCTGAATTTTTGCTGACAAACCGCTGACGTCCCTTTGTTGTCGCACAATAGTACTAAAGCCATGAGCAGTGGAGACCAAAGATTTCTTAATCCTTGCATTATCCCAAGGAAGTTCTTTGGTTTAATTTCAATAGGGATTAACTGAAAACTTTTGTTTCATGATTGAAACAGTTGATATTGGTCACGAGAGCGCTATTTATATGGACTCACTGCCTTTAAGGTATTGGTAACTATGTAAAGTGTATTGTTTGATAAAAAAATGAACACTACTCTTTGTTGCTGTTATATTTCAAATACGGGTACTTGATCATAGGTCACTGGCATACTAATAGATTTTAATGCTTCTTACTATCGCTATAATTACATTCCTATCCTCGGCTTAATCAGTTGTCTGTCTTCTAACGCCATGAAAGACGATCGTCAGATCCCTTTTTTTCCTTGCTATGGGAAGTTACACCGTATTGATATTCAAAGAACTTCAAAGGGAAACTACGCTAATCCGCATGACCGAATGATACATGCGAGGCGGGAAAGCAGAATTACTAACTGCCAGTAATTTAAGACAGACACTCCACATAATTACATATCGAAATTCTTGTAGACGTTGCTATTCAAATCAAAATACATTTGAACCATGGAAAGTTGGCGTCACTTTCATTGGCCAAGTAACGTCTCAAAAACTCGAGATGTAACTAAATGCTGGTACAAACATTTTGTCGATAACGTTTTGTTTCAGGAAGCAAGATGCGATCTAGTTCGTCGCGTTTGTTTTAATCGCTTGATAGATGAATCATTTCTGCCATCGAGAAAATTTATGAAAACTTACCTGCGGGCTTGCTAAAGGCAACTGTGAGCATGAGAAGAAAAATGGTTAGCTTGATCATCTTGAATCTTTAACTTGTCAGAAGCCTTGGAGTGGTATGTTCTTAGTATGTTGTGTTCGTTGTTGATGTGAATCTGAGCTTAGCTAGTTAGCAGGAGAGAGTTTTATTGCTTCTCAGATGAGAAAGTATGAGCTCAGAGCAGAAATATCACGGGTCATTGCCTTGGTCCTTATGCCATCCAATTGGCAGGCGTTACTGAGCGGGTATTAGATTTAAAGGAGCCCAGGGGGTACTCCCTAACTGTCAAAAGGAGAGGTACATGCCAGCATTTCTTTGCTAAACCCTAAATATGAAGCCTAATGTTTTGGAGAGCACACACATTGCAATCAAATCGCACCAACTTATGAATGTCACTGTAATGAATGACATCAAATTGCATGATTCTTCCTTCCTTCAGATTCTCGCACCAAAACAATCAATGTTTGTCCACATTGTTTCCACATACCCTAAATATTGAAGATTTTCGACCCAAAATATTAACACAGATCCCCGTTTTGGAAGTTAATGAGCAATCCCCCTGGGTAATAAGAGAGCCTGTTCTCTTCGGTAATTGCGCTAAAGATGGTGCCTAAGAAGATTCTCCCATGATCCTTTACGTCTCAAACGATTTCAGTTGATTTGATTGGTCTGTTTACAGCTAGTGGTAAAGCATCATGGTAAGAATTATCTCACATCATATCACCTCTAATGCAATTGCCTATTTTGTTAATGATGTAATGAACCATAATGTCATGGTCCAGCGGCCAGACTAGGGTCTCAAACAACTGTTCCAGATCATTGCCCAAATCCTGCATAGCAAATGACACAGGGTAGATTCGCACCTAATTTGTTCCAGATGATTGCCCTTCTTCAGTCGTCAAATATCGCATTCAGGCACAGTTATCTAGCCTCTTCTCAACCAGGCTAAATTTTAACCAATCAAATGCATTCGCTTTGTGAGATAGACCAATTAGAAAGCTCCATTGCATGTGACCTGGTTTATAAAAGGGTGGTTTAATTTGCCAATGTGAATACGGTATTAGGGGCCTACATATTGAATGACTATGGTGCCTGTCAGCAACGCATGAAGTAGTTTTGTACGGGTGTTTGCATCAAAATGGGCATGGCTTAGATTTCTTGCTTTGTTGGGATTTGCGTCATTCGCATTGAATTGAAACTAATTGTGAATAAGGTCTATGAGGTAATAGTGCTCACTCAAGTGAACTCCTGGAGCAAACGCATGCTTTCTGAACTATACGGCAGGTTCGCCGATAACCTCGCTCATGAATGAATAAGTCAATGATCTGGAACTTTCGTAGTTCGTGCGTATTCTTTGTCAACTGATTATGATGCAATTAAGGTGCTCTCCTCAGTGAACTAAGCGAAGAAGAGGTTCAGTGGCGGCAACTGCATGTATTATTAACAATATATGATTAAGGAAGTAACCCTGGTCACTTCAGTGAACTATTCTAAAGTTTTCTGGACCAAATGCATGCCTTCTGAACATTACGACAGGTTCTCGATAACTTCGCAACACTGCCCACACCTCTGAAGAATAAAAAACCCAACGCAATGATCTGGAACACTTGTAGTTTACGCGTAGGCTTTGTCATCTGAGTTGTGAATAGCTATCCTTCCTTCAGCACATTAGTTAAGGACAGAACGTCTTTGGCGACGGCTTACTACACAAAAATTAAATTTTTTTTGCAGGTTAGATGTTCAAGATGATCAAGATAGCCATATTTCTTCTGATGGTTACGCTTGTATTTACCAAGCCTGCAGGTAAGTTTTTATTGCATTTCAATTCAACCGCCGTTACAAAATTATTTGTCCAGATTCATAATTAAGTCCCTTTCTTCAGTTATTTTCAAAAAGAGGGAAAAACTACATAGCTGAAACGGAAACGGTTTCCTCCTAGGCTTGGTTCCATACTGAATAAAGGGTTATAGTTGGGACAATGCATTTTATAGCATGGTTTCCAAATCTTTAAAAAAAGGTTGCCGTAAATTTTTAAAACATGTTTCTCTAACTGAATGGTTAAAAATAAACCTGAGCTACTTCGCAATAATTCTACCATCAATGGCTGAAAAAACATTTGCCGTTAATGCCCACCTTTGAATTTATTTTCTTTGGCAAGTGGATAAAACTAAATTTTTTTCGAAAGCAGCTGGTGTTATGATTGCTTTTGAAAATATCAAATCTAGCCATGAGCGATATGACACCCAGTGTGTAGCAGTATAAATTTATATCGGTAGCGAGCCACCTTAACTTTTTGTCTTTTTTTGTGTCTTGAACTTGTTTTTACTTCGTACACAACCACCTTTCATTGTTTCGTAATTTTGAAATTTTCAGTAGTTAGCCACCTTAAGTGAAGATCCACCTTAACTCGTAAAGCTCAGGATCTTCACTTAAGGTGGCTCACTACTGAAAATTTCAAAATTACGAAACATTGAAAGGTGGTTGTGTACGAAGTAAAAACAAGTTCAAGACACACAAGAAAACAAAAAGGTAAGGTGGCTCGCTAGTGATATAAATTTAAACTACTACACACTGGGTGCCCCATCGCTCTTGATCTAGCTTCGCTTAGGGCTGCCTGATTTTCAAGTATACAGCAAAAAACACTGACGATTACCACATTGATTTCTCTTGGTTTATGCAGCTTATAGTTTGGTCATAAAATTAACTGAAGAAACTCACAGTATCCTGGTAGACTTGAAGGCTAGTCCCCTTTTTGGCAATATTGATGATGTTGCTTGAAAAGCATAGCTTGTATAGAGGTTTCGTAACTCGTCATGTTACCCCCCTTAAGTAGACTTGCTCCAAATCTATTCCGTGGTTTATACCTTAGTCCCTTCACATTTCGCCTTCCCTTCAATTTTGGCTCCCTTTAATTTTCGCCCCTTTAATTTTCGCTTCTCCGTGTGCAGAAGTTTCGCTCCCTTTAATTTTCGCCCCACCCTCCAAACTTCAATGTATTGGCCTAATCCGTTACAGTGTAAAATTAGAGCCTCATATGTTGTCGGTCACATACCAAGAGGAATACGTCGCTTTTGCAACGTTTTCTTGCACAACAGAGGCGCTTTAGAAGGTCGTGTGCTAGACAACAAGTATAGAAGATCATCTATTCTTAAAGGTGAACACGAACTACCCATTGCTCAAATGGTCGGCACCAATATCTCCCTCTTTAGTCAAATGAAAGAGTTTGTTGACGAGCACTATACTGAGGTATAGAAGATGACAGTATCTTCTGCCCAATATGAAGCAAAGGAGAGGATGGCTTATGATGATTTAGATGAATATGGCCCTGAAGAAGAGAACACAGTGGAACTAGAACTAGGACAACCTTGGACACAAGGGAGGACAATATTATTATAATCGAAGAGTAACCCATGTCTTACATCTGGTATCAGAATATAATATAATATAATAATATAATATAATAATAGAATATATATAATAAGAATATATAGAATAATAGAATATTCTATAATAGAATAATAGAATAATAGAATATTCTATGATAGAATATATAGAATAATATAATAGAATATGTATATTTATCATGTTTGTAAATAGTTGGTTTGAATTAGTGTTATCTTGATACTACTGTAAATACCAACTTTAAATATTGAAATATTGATATTGATTGATAGAATCAAAGCTAAAGTTATTTTAAAGAAAATAGACTTGTTAATCTCCCTTTAATTTTTGCTCCCCCTAATTTTCGCCTCGCCAAATATTTCCACAATTCGCCCCCTTTAATTTTCGCCCGCCCTCTCCGGGGCGAAAATAAAAGGCAGGCGAAATTTGAAGGGACTAAGGTAACCGCTAAGGAATAGAATTACCTCTGCAGGAGCGTAAACCATACTGGGGATGCTGCGTTTCTCTCTTTCGTTTCCCCTTCGCAGCGTCCTCTTCGTGGCTCAAGCCCCCGCAGAGGAAGTAATATTCTTATGCGCTGATAAACCACAGAATAAACTTGGAGCAAGTCTACCTTTGAGCAAAGAAAACAAATATACCACCGCTAAGTATATCTTAATATTTGAACAAAGATATCAAAAAGAAAATTTGATGATAAGTTTGATTATTGCATTTTGGCGATTTTTCAAACGGTAGTACTTGTTTGGAACACTCAGTGGTATGCAATGATATGTTTTTTGCAGAAAAAGCCGAGGGCAGTGGTGCACTTAAAGACGAGGACGTTGATGAAGGTGACAAGAGAATTCTAATGCCAGGTTTGTTGAATTATCGACAGTTCATTTCTCCGTGAAACATTGGCTGGAAAGCTCAGCTTTTTTATAAACTTCCGCATTAGGGCCTGACCTGAATAGTAGCTTTGATTTAAGCCTTAAATATGCGGGAATTGGACATACTTGCGAGAATTTACTTGCTCTTCGGCCTCTGAGTCAAATTAACAGAATCCGCCGAGCAGATATTTAGATTCATCCTTCTTGTTTCGTTTCACTATGAAGTCATGACTTCTCTTAAACGCCATCTTTCGCGTGCACAATGTGACAGTTTGCCCTCCTTTTTCAGGGCTACTTTTGTGGCATTGCTTGCTTTGAATTACTGTTCGAGAGAATTTCCTTTGTTTGCAGTTGCTAATTGCTTTGAATTGCAATTTCAATCTAATCAAAAGCAGCTGATTCTATTGTGTCAAACAAGGGCAGATTTTGTAATACAATAGCATCACTTGTTTTGGCTCACACCTCTATTCAAAGCGATTAGCGAATGCAGACAAAAGAAATTCTCTCAACCAGTAATTCAAAACAAACATAGCCAAAAAGTTGCCCTGAAACCAGTACGGCAAACTCTCCCTTGGTGCGGGCGAAGGGACGTTTTTAAGAGAAGTTATGTGCTTATAACATACATCATTATGCGAAAGAATCGGATTATTAATTATGCGAATTATGCGAAACGGATACATCATTATGCGAAAGAATCAGTGAAAGCAAAGAAAGCGTAAGCGGGAATTGAAAGCGTAATTAAGACAGCGTAACGATCTTGTGGAATGAAAATACTCTGCTAAAGAAACATATTGGTTGCATCAGTTTGTTATGAGAAAGTGTTTGGACAGAGATCCTGCATCATCTTGCCGATTAAAGCGGATTGAAATTACTCCTTGATTGGCCTAGCATATTTGGCCTACCTTTTGTGGCCTAGCCATCTGACATATTCTCCTCCGCAGTGGGAGACCGGAGATGGATGACATTGAAACTTACCGAGCCAAGATTGGCATTCACCTTGGTGGCAGAGGCGCAGTATGTGGGAAAAGGATCAAAATTAAGAAACATGTAAGAAAAAACATTGCACCATCTACAGGAAAATGCAAGAAACCATCAACTTTATTTCCGCTATTGGTGATATTCGTTGCTGCGTTTGTGATTGTCCAGCTACATTCAAAGGCCCCAACATCCAGTTTTCTCGCGAGGGGCACTCGAAACATTACATTGCTAAATTTGACAATGGAAATTCAACAATTAAATATCAAACAGTTAGATAACCTGTTTTTGAAGGTTGAGATCAATATGTTATGGACAAACATGTTTACTGGAAATCAAGGAGCACATCTGATGTATGGGAATATCGAAATGGATACAATGAATCTTTGCAAGGAACTCCCTAAGGGGCTCAGGATTGCTCAATGGAACGTGCAGTGCATTACAAATAAGATAGACCAACTGAAAACTGCAGAGATATTACGATGTCCTGGAACTCAAGTTGATATCTTAGGACTCAGTGAGACATGGCTAAATTCGAAATATGGGGAGGGATTTGTTCAGATTGACGGATGGAGCATATTTCGCCGAGACAGGTCACAAAAGGAACATGGTGGACTACTCTTGTTCGTTAACAACAAAATTCAGCACTTCAGAAGATTCGACCTGGAAAATGATGACATAGAAGCTATATGGATAGAAATTGCATTCCCTAACACAAGGCCTATAATCCTTTGTCATGGTTATAGACCAGAATGGGTGACTGTTCGTGATTGGTCTGAGAAAATTGAAACAAGCTTAGAAAGGGTGTTTGCGGAAAATAAAGAGGTCATTATCATGGGTGACTTGAATATTGATTGGAAGGACATTGATAAAAGTGAATACCACCCTTGGAAAGAGCTACTCGTTGGCTTTCAGTTAGAGCAGATGATAGCAGAACCGACAAAAGTCACTGACACAACCAGTACTCTCATAGACCATATCTACGTATCACAAAAAGAGTGTATCAGAGCGACCAAGGTACCAAAAATAGCTATAAGCGATCATTATCCTACGTGTGCTGTCTGGAAGCTGAAGTTTTCCCAAAAGCAACAGCATACCCATATAAAATATAGATCCATGAAGAATTTCAATGAGCAGAAATTTAGAGAAGATTTAAGGGAGGTTCCTTGGCATGTACTGGACATATTTGACAACCCAAATGATGCACTAAGTGCTTGGAGCAGCCTTTTCATGGATATTGTCGAAAGTCATGCACCATTGCGTAGTAGAAGAGTTAAACATCCGAAACAACCTGACTGGATGACTCCTGATATCATTCAAGCTATTAATGAACGAGACCGATTAAAAGCAGCTGGGTTTCATAACGAAGCTAGAATATTGCGCAACGAAGTTGTTGGGCTTATAAAAGAAGCAAAGAAGGTGTACTACCATACAATGATTGAAAATCAGCAGAAAAACAGCAAAGCATTGTGGTCCTACCTTACGGATTTAACATCCAAAGAAAAATCGCAAGAGCCAATATTTATGAGCAGCGATGGAAAGCATGTAACTGATAGTGCTCAAATTTCCAACCTTTTTAATAAGCATTTTGTAGACATTGTTGAAAAGTATATACCAGCCGTGTCAGGAAATGTTATGCCAAACCTGAAGAGGCTTAAAACGTTTATCGAATCAAAAATTAACAGATCTACTAAATTCACAATACCATTAATAACAGAGGAACACGTATTAAAGGAAATAAGTGCTATGCCTACGAAAAAGGCTGTTGGAATCGACGGGATAAGTTGTAAATTATTAAAAGCAGCAGCTCCCGAGATTGTTCAATCTGTTACCAAGATCATAAACAAAAGTTTTACATCTGGTATTTTTCCAGACGTTTGGAAAACTGCGAAAGTCACTCCAGTACACAAGTCTGGCCCCCTCCATGACTTTGGGAATTTTCGACCAATTTCAGTCCTTCCACTGCTAAGTAAAATAATTGAAAAACATGTCCACAGTCATTTCTACTCATATCTGGACACACATGGCCTCCTTTACGTAGCTCAGTCAGGCTTCAGAGCAATGCACTCATGTGAAACTGCACTTCTCAATCTAACAACCCGATGGTTAAAGTCAATGAACGATGGCCTTATGACAGGCGTTATTCTGCTCGATTTGAGAAAAGCGTTCGATCTTGTCAATCATACATTATTATTGGAAAAGCTAAAACTGTATCAATGCTGCGGTAAAACACTTAAATGGTTCACCTCGTATTTGAACGAACGTAAGCAAATGGTTAATTTTAAAAATAACATTTCAGATCCTGAGCTTGTGAAGTCAGGGGTACCACAAGGCTCAATTTTAGGGCCACTATTATTCATCTTGTTCATGAATGACATTCCATTAGAAATAAATGAAGGTGCATTAGAGATGTATGCAGATGATAGCACTGTATCAGTTTCTGGCAAGACTATCGAAGAGATTGAAACAAAATTGAACACATCTGCTAGACAAATCGCAACATGGTGCAGTGAAAACAAGATGGCTGTCAATGTAGAAAAAACAAAGTCTCTTCTGGTGACGCCACAGCAAAAACGTTCGATGCTGAAAAGAAACCAACAAGATCAAGCAATTGGGGTGAAAATGAATGGCCAGCCATTACTTCAGATTCACCAAAAAAAGCTCCTTGGAGTTGTTATTGACCAAGATCTTACATGGAACGTTCAACTTAAAAACATATGCAATACTGTAAGCCGCAACCTTGCTCTGTTTCGTAGGATCAAGTCTTACCTGCCATTTGATACAAGAAAGTTGTTCTATCAAAACTTCATACAAGTCTATTTTGATTACTGCAGTGTGGTTTGGGGGTCTTCAACAAAGATATCCTCGCTGTTGAAGCTTCAAAAGAGAGCAGCCAGGTTGATCTATGACCTTCCAGGCCGTGAGCATTCAGGACCACTGTTTAAGAAACTTAAGTGGCTGCCCGTTCAACAAAGAATTATTTTCAAAACAGCCATAGTAGTCTACAAGGCTGTAAATGGACTAGCTCCAAAATATATGACTGATTCGTTCACTGATCAAAATCAGATTAAGCAGCGATTGACGAGAAGTTCATCACACAACAACTTGTATGTGCCCAGATCAAAACTGAAAAAGGCTGATCAGTCAATATCAATAAAAGGAAGTAAAATATGGAATGAACTTCCACTTAACATTAGACAGTCAACATCACTGGGAATTTTCAAGAGAAAAGCGTATCAGCATTACCTTGACGTTTCAGATTTAAATACTTAAATTTTAATTTAAACAAAATTGTTACTAGGCTTTTTAGAAATTTAAAGGACACCTTTTTTTTAAGAAAAATTGTATTATATTCTTATTGCGTAGTTAGTAGAGAGGACCCTGGGGAAGATTAGTTGCTAGGCTAACCAGGTTTATCCTCTGTAAATAAAGTTTATCTATCTATCTATCTATAACGAAGGAGGATGAATTTATAGTTCTGTCTGGCGGATTTTGTTTATTTGATTCAGGAGCTGAGAAGTAACTGCTTACATCAGGGCCGATACCAGCCATGAATGCCCAGGGGGCGAAAAACCAAAATTTTCCGACGATAAAACCATCAACAACAATAGCAACAACAGCAGTTGTAGGAAGATACGTTAAAATTGATACATTATATGATCAATGTCACTCCTCAGTAACTAGAATCTGGCCACATTTCGCAATCCAACCTTGAAATCAACACAATTAGTGAATATCAATCAAAACGATGCCATAAATTCGATAATTTCTGTTGGAATTTATGTTTTAACACTAATAAATTCATGTTTTTATGCATTATTTCTCTTAAAAATCTTCCAAAACTAGTCATTTAAATCACAAAAAATTCCGACAAGAGAGCAACATTTTCCGACAAATGGTCTCATGGGGGGGGGGCGCTCCGCCCCCTGGTCCCCTATTGGCTTCGGCCCTGACTTACATTTGAGCAATGAAAAAATATGCAAGAATTGCAATGCCTTCTACTCCTCTTCTGAACGACGTAAACAAAATCGGCCTTACAGAACTTGGGATTTACCTTCTTCTTTCGTCTTAAGCTCGTAACTTCTCTTAGAAACCTCTCTTCGCCAGCACAAAGTGAGAGTTTGCACCCTTGTCTCAGGGCAACTTTACGACCACATTAATTTCCAAAATTTTCGGACGTTTTGATTTTCGGAAAAATGAGTAGACCCAAAAAATAATTGTCCGAAAATTTAAGTGTCCGAATTATTTAGTGGTCCGAAAATTTAACTGAGTGGCAAATCACAATTACAAAGAATTTCTTTGGCTAAGAAATGAAATTCTGTTATAAGATTACTATCGTTCTAATGGAGGAACGTTGGAAATCTCAATGAAGGACAGGCAATGTCTCAATGAAAGAAAAACAGAATGATTTTTAGTGAAGTTGATGATTGTGACGGATCTTATGAAACTGATTTAAAATCCTGGAGTGCTGAAATTCTGATCATTTAGGAAACTCTCAGCACTGGCTCAAATTCTAAGTTCCTAATAAAAGACGTATATTTGACCTCTATTATTGTTGTTTTGTTACTCTCATTATTGTTGATGTCATTGTTGTTACATGAGGGACAAGTCTTTTTGCCCCAACTTTTATTCATGATTATCCTTATAATGCTTGTATTTTACACTTGATTACTATGCTGGTTTCCGTTTTGAGACAAAGAGTGAAGAAATTTTGCTATATCTGGTGTATGATTTGCCTACTCATTATCAAATCGTGTATGTCCGAAATTTTATTCACCTGTTTGAAAATGTACGAAATTTTGTCCGAAATTGTCCGAAATCGATAATAATTTTGTCCGAAAATTTTTGTCCGAAAATTTTTGTCCGAAAATTAAATGTCCGAAAATTAAACGTCCGAGAATTTTGCAAATTAATGTATGTTTGTTTTGAATTGATGGTTGAGAGGATTTCTTTTATCTGCATTCGCTAATCGCTTTGAATTTAGGTGTGAGCCAAAGCAACTGATGCAATTGTTTTACAAAATCTGCCATTGTTATTGTGTCATGAAATCTGTCTTTATTGGTACATTGCAAGAGTCTGCAGTTTAATTCGAACATACCGATCTCATAGGACTGAAAGACACCAAGAAATGTACAACTCAACAAGTACAGATTTTGTGGTGCGAATTGCAATAGCAACGGTTACTTTGATTTACACCTCAATTCAAAGCGATTAGCGACTGCGCAGATTCTCTCAACTTGTAAATCAAAACGGACACGGCCGCTGAAGTTGTCCCGAAGCGAGTAGGGATAACTCCCGCCTTGTGCAAGTGACAGGGGGTTTTGAAGAGAAGTTATTGCTTAAAGCGAAAAAATAAAGGGTAAATCTGCAGCTCTGTCTCACAGATTTTGTTTATTCAATTCAAGAGCTGTGTGGTAATTGTTTCATTTACGCTCTAAATACCCGAGAAATATGATGCTTTCAGCTCGGCTTCTGAATCAAATTAACGAAATCCACAGAATAGAAGTTTAGGTTTACCCTTCTCCTTTCTTTATAAGCACATAACTTCTCTTAAAAACCACCTGTCGCGTGTACATGGCGAGAGTTGGCCCTGCTAGTCTCGGGGCAACTGTTGCAGGCCGGGCTTGTTTTGATTTACTGGTTGAGAGAATTTTCTATGTCTGCAGTCGCTAATTGCTTTGAACGGAGGTCTCAACCGTTACTATTGTATTACAAAGTCCGTCCTTCTTATAAAACTTTCAACTTGCTTCTCTATTTTGTCAAAAACATGTCATACACACGTGTTCTCTGTAAGAAAGTAAGTTCCAGGGCTGCTAGGCAGTTTCCTAAAGTTTTGGGGACACGCTATCGCACCAAATCAGCTGAAATTTCACTAACCGAAAAGTATCAGTTAAAAATTGTCATTGGGACCCAAAAATATAAAAAAATATTTTTGCAACTGCCCACATCAACACATATTTCTCTACAAATACCACCCAATTTAGAATTTTCGTTACTTAAAAAAACCTTTCATCATGGAGACTGATAATTTAACGACAGCCAAATCATGCAGTGATTAAACCCACAATTATGGAAACCCTGCACTTTTAAACCAACAACTATCAAAAAGAAATATCTTTCAAATCAGGAACCTAAAAGTATGAGATCACAAATGCTTACCCAAAATTATCAGGTGGAGCCTCCCGCATAAACTGTAAGAAGTTCAGATTACCCCCCCCCCCTGGGTTTTGTAGGCCCTGGAATTTAGACTTCATTACTTCCTTCATCAAATTTCGATCTCCTAAGACAATATTCCCGTTTATGTTTACCTAAGTAACACGACCTATTAAATCTCTTTTTGCATTTATCACACTTGAACGGTTTTAATCCAGTATGAATTATTTCATGTCTTTTCAAGCTTCCATATCGGCCAAATTTCTTTTCACACCGTTCGCAACTAAAAGGTTTCTCTGTTGTATGTGTACTTTGATGTCTCGACAACGTAGATTGCTGGTTAAAACTTTTACCACAAACTTTGCATATGTAAGGTTTCTGTCCAGTATGAGTACGTTCATGTTTCTCTAAATGTGACGGTTGCAAGAATCGTTTGTCACAAAATTTACAGCTAAATTTCCGAATACCAGAATGGCTGATCATGTGTCTTTTCCAACTTTCCTTTCTTCCAAAACTTTTGTGACACTTTTGACATGTGTATAACTTTTCCCCAGTATGTATACGTTGATGACGTTTTAAGTGGCAACCCTGGGTGAATAGCTGGCCACAAATGTTACATGTATGCTGCTCGCCACTTGGCGACTCTGGCGCTGAAAGTTCTCCCTGATCTGAATCTTCTGTAGACTGCTCATCCTCCAGTGATTTTAACTCCTGCAAGGAACAAAATGTTGATTACAACTTTGGTCCAAAATATTTTACGAAAATATTTCGCGATGAACCATGGAAGCAAAGAGAGGTGTTCCTTAATGTCAATTCAGAACAGTGTAACAAGCATCAGTATCAACAGTGTTTGCCTCTGGAATTAAAATCACACTTGAAGCTCGAAATTGATGATATCGATGCCCAGGGGGCACTCAGTACATGCGCACAGTCCAAGAAATCTTCAGCCAACCCAAAAATATCACTTCAGTTTCACCGCAACCCAAAAATGTCAGCTCAGTTTATTAGAATCCTGGACATGAACATGAAAGATCCCGAAACAATGCAAACAGAAGTCAGGATTGCCTCTAGCGAACCCAGAAATATCAGTTAAACGATTTTTGGTATCAAAAAATATAATACGTAGTTTCAATTTTCTTTGGACCCAAAAATATCACTTCTGGTAATATTCTGACCCAAAAATATCGGACTTACCTCCCCATTTGTGCATTTGCTGAGTGCCCCCTGGGTATGGATAACGTCCCCCTAGTTTACCTGGAGAGTACCTGGAGAGTACCGGGTGTCCCAAAAAAGGTAACAGATTTGATCAAGGCTAGTGTAAAGAATTGAGCTCGAATCAATCGGAAATCATCTTTGAACTATTTCTTGATAGTTTACTTGAAGAAAGATACCTTGTTTGTTGATATTACAAACATCGAGAGAAGATATTTTTATCTTGAAAGCACAGATTTGCCTCCATCTCGAAACCAGAGCTTTTAGGTTTTGGCCTAAACTACAAACGGGCTGTCTTGGGGAATCTCCTCAAGGACAGACATAGCGTAGAAATTCTAAACAAGGACCAGTATGCTTAGATACACATTTGAATGGAAATGTAAAAACTAAAGACTGACAAACTTATCAATGAATATAATCACCAAGGAATATCTTTCTTCAGTCAAGATGAATTTGCAGAATAGAAACAATTTAAGCACGAGTGAGCACTTTCAAGGATCTTGTTAATTTTTATCCTTTGGGTATACGCGATTGCTTGTTTCGTAATAATTCCAATGATAACAAAAATGCAGTTTACTCAAAGAAGGGAGATTTTTTCACACCCAAGGGAATTATGTTGCTGATGAATAACTTTTATTCGGCAGGTGTAATTCAAAGGTTTTGTTGAATGAAAGGAGATGTCTCTTTGGGGAAAAATTCGTGAATTTGATTTCAAGTTTGATTTGGATTTCCATTAAGAATTTTTCCGAAGCACGAGGCTTCTTGCTTGTACTTCGCTCTGATTCAGGAGATTCCACAACAACTGCGTCAACAACTTAGGCCAAAACCCAAAGCTCTGGTTTAAGCTTATTTTACACCAGGAGGAATTTTCCGCACGGAATCAAGGTTTCGCGACGATGTCGCTACTGCGCATAGTGTATATTGAAAGATGAAAGCTTATTTTATACCAGGCGGAATTCTTTGGCGGAAGCGGAGTATTTTGTCCAAACGCATTTTCATTTCATTTCATTTCATTTTATAATATGAAATGAAATGAAATGAAACCGATCGTTCCTGGTCAACATGGCGTAGTTCTATTTTGGGCTTTCTTCTTTCAATATACACTATGCGCAGCGACTTCGTAGCGACATCGTCGCGAAACCTTGATTCCGTGCGAAAAATTCCTCCTGGTGTAAATTAGGCTGAAAGCCCAAAATAGAACTACGCCATGTTGACCAGAAACGATCGACGCAATCATCATTCTTTGATTTGATTGGTGGAAAAGATGAAGCGGAATTTTTCGCCACAAAAAAGTTGAAATGGTTTCTACTTTTCCGCCACTGAAATATTCCGCTAAAATTCATCTTCGAAATTTTTCTGCGCATGCGTTTGTACAGAATACTCCGCTTCCGCCAAAGATTCCGCCTTTTCGCCATAAAAAAGTTGAAATGGTTTCTACTTTTCCGCCACTGAAATATTCCGCTAAAATTCATCTTCGAAATTTTTCTGCACATGCGTTCGTACAGAATACTCCGCTTCCGCCAAAGAATTCCGCCTGGTGTAAAATCTGACTTTCATGATAAAAATTTCTTCTTTCAATGCTCCAATATCAGCAAACAAGGTGTCTATCTTCAAGCTGACTATCGAGGAATAGTTTAAAGATTATTTCCGATCGATTCAAGCTAAATCCTTAGCGCTAGCCATGATCAAATCTGTTACCTTTTTTCTGGGACACCGGGTAGAAGAAACTCAATGATTCTGACAATGAAAAGTCGGGCAAGCTTGTCCGAGAAATCTGTGTTTTCGTATTTGAGCATAGGGATAAAATGAAAACTCAGATTTGGAAAAACGGGGCATTTTGGTACAAGGTGCTCTGAGTAGTCCAGTTCCACTTGGCTCATTGAAATTCTCAATTGCCACTATGAAATGATTACTACTCAAATGTTGAATGAAGTTATGCTCCTTCTTTCATTTTAAATCACATTAACTTCTCTTAAAAACACATCCTACATTTGCAGAATGTGACAGTTTGCCCCTTGGCTTCATGGTAATTTTGCAGGTTAAGAAAATTTCCTTTGTCTACAATTGATGATAACTATGAATCGCAAAGTTCATCAAAACCAGCTGCTTCCATTGTTTTACAAAATCTGTCCTTGTTACTTACCAAAGTGAAATCATCACTTGAGCAAAGATCATTGGCATTTAGGTGACTCTCATGGTGTTGTTCTAAGTCTTTAAACACTTCAAAATCTTGACCGCAAATCAAGCATTCATAATACGTCAATTCTGTTTTGATTTCCGCTTCTGGCAATTCAGTCTTTACAATTGTTTTTGCAAGGAAACTCTGAATGATGTAAGGAAAATACCAGGTGAGTCAAAAGAGAGTTTCCACAGTTGGTGAGCTGTGGAATAAAAAGTATAAGGCCAACACAAAGTGGGCCAGCAGGCACTTGAAACATAAAAATCAGCCTTTGCAAAATGGAATAACAAGTTTTCACGTTTGAAGAATGATGATTCTCAAGTATTTTGGTAGCAAGTTTAGCCTGGTTTCCATATAATCACAAGGAGTCACAGAAGGTTGCAATGAGTCGCAGTGAGGCGCAGTGAGTTGCAAGGAGTTGCAATTATCGTGATTTGAAAAAGTGGCTTCCATATGATCACAAAGAATTGCAAAGAATCCCAACTAGCTTCACTTTCATCAAACTTCAAACCAAAACTTTGATTATGGAAATGAGATTATCCCCCGAAACAATAGAGTTGTTATCACAAGGAGTTGCAAAAGTTGTGAACCATGGTTCCCATTAATCCCAATTGATCGCAACAAGTGGCAGTGAGTCTCTGTGACTGCTTGCAACAGTGATTGCAAGGAGTTGCAAAACAAATTTTTGCAGGTTTCCATATGATCACAGAGAGTCAAAAGCAAACTTGATCACTTTTAAGCCTGGTTTCCATATGATTGCAAGGAGTTGCAAGGAATCACAACAAGTTGCAATGAAAGTGATGTTAAAATCACAATGTAGATACCAAAAAATATGCTAAAGATAACTTACAAGTGCTATGTAGGGTAGTGCGAGTTCCATCATTCTAAAAAATTAGACACGTTAGGTGCAACATGCTCTACAAGCGACTGCCTCTATGATCTGGCCCACTGTCCACTATTCAAAATGAACTTTAAGCTATCATGCAAAGGCTGACTCATGAAAAAAATTCATTTGGTAGAATCACTCATCTTTAACACTGAAAAATTTTTAAAATTTCTGTAAAAGGGTTCCTCATTCCATTCATGTTCATGTTGTACTTGCTATCAAAATTGAAATTCTTTTTCTGAAATTGACAATTGTATTGAATTTAAATAGACCTTTTAGCTATTCAGCAAAAGAGCCTGGATCGAGCGTTATTTTTATACATTTTTATACACGAGATTCGATCGAGTGGCATTAGAGCTTCTATCACAATTGTGCACATTCAAAAATTCTACAAAATGTAGCAAAGTATCGTTCGATTGAGATTCTTTTCCAGAATAGCTAAAAAGTCTATTTCAATGACCAGTAAATCATAGACAAAGAATCAAATGTGGAATTATACTCCTTGCAGGCATTTTTCTCCTTTTTTGGTCTTAAAAATGCCCTAAACATGATTCATTTTGTTTGTTGCCCTGTATGAATACATACACACATACAGCAAATCTAAATCAAACCTACTAACAAAAAGAAACAGTAATTAAGAGATAAAACCTAAATACATTAAGCTAGATAGTAACTTATATGATAACTTTATATACACATACCTTATCTTTTCCTTCATTATTTTCCATATGACTCAACTGATGCTCTTGCAAGTTATCAAAGTTGTGGAGCACTTCCCCACAAATTAAACATTCATATGCTGATGATCGGACAAAACTGTTCTTCAAGGATGAATCCATTTATGATGAATGGTTTTATGATGTCAGTTTGAGTTACTGTAATAAGGAGGGTGTAAAAAATTGGTTCTCAAGTTGCCTTTGATATTTTGATGCACAAAAAGAATGCCATTGGTGAATAAGGAGTTATGCATACAGTATTATTTGTGAGGAAGAGTTTGAGCCTGTACAGAAAGTTTCTAAATATGATCAGATTTTGAGTACTCAGAGTTTCTTTTCACTGCACGTTTTTTATAAGGAACTAGGATCAGACCAAAGTTTCTTAATTTCATATGAAATTTTGTCCATTTTAGTACTAAACGTTTCTTAATTGGTTTCTTATTTGTTGAATGCAGAATTACCAATGTGGTCGCTAACACTGCACCAGATATGTTTCTTGACATTTAAAACATGATTAAGGAATAAAAAATATGCTGAAAACACAAACAGTTAAATAATATTGCTCAAGAATTCAAGGTTCAAGGATCTATTTGCTATAATATTGATGCTTTTTACATTGAAAAGTTTCTTAGTACTTCTCAGACATAGTACTAAGAGTTTCTTAAAATTTTGGCCATCTTAGTACTAGTTTCTTATAAACCAGTTTCTTGTAAAAAATGTGTATCTCAGTGGTCAAAATTTAATTGATATTTCTTCCAAGAGGTACTCTTGAGTTTCTTATTTTCCTTTCCAAGTTTCTTAGCGGAATCAGTTTCTTTCAAAACTGAGTCTCATACCAATTCATGTTTACTTCCAGGGCTCCAGAGAAGATTCGAAACAAAGCATTCCCAATGTTTAAACAATATTCTTGTACCATCCATGATGCATGAAAAAAAGTGACAGTTAAAGTCAGTTTATGCTAAGGATTTTCTTGAGCAACATATGAATAATTTTGTTCCAGAACTGGAGCTTCTCGGCGATTTTAGCAATCTTAGAATTCCTTAAAAGGAGTCTATCAAGAAAAATATGTGTAATTGAAATGCTGGAAAGCATAGGTGACTATGTGGAAAGTAATGCTTTAGTCAGGGGTAGTGCAAGCCCTGAAAGATTGAAGGGGCAAGGGATAGCATTGATTGCCAGATGGCATACCTAAATGTTTTTACGTCATTTTTGCTTTGCCCTGGCGTGATCCCTGAATTTTTATCTTTTACACTGTACATCTTCACAAGTCTAGACTTCTTTTTTACTACATTTATGTTATCAAGCATTTTTCAACGTTTTATGGCAGGCTGGTTTAAATTTCTAGTGCAACAAAATTGTAGGTCTGTGGTCTCAGACCACTGGTCTGTACAAGAAAAGACGAAAGAAATCTTTTCTAGTACAACTGGGTTGATCCTGTGACTGAATGTGTGCGATCGTATATGAAATGAAACTGATTCGAGAAGGTTGTTGAAATACTAGTTTTGCTAAAGTAAAGAAGGTGACTATCGAAACGTTTACAAAGTAAAAAGTCGTAGAATGCAGCATAAGATTCAAATAATGTTAATGATCGCAATGATCACCAGATCACACTCAAACTCTAACCATCTTCGCTTAAGATGAGCCAAATGCACATCCTGTCTGACAATACGAAACTTATTAGTTGTACTTACCTCCTATTTCCTTCCTGAATCAACGGTGTTTTCAGGATAGAGTGATGGATGACACTGCAACAAGATGAATGAACATAAAGAGCTTGTGAAGTTGAAGCAGGAAGTGAACAAAATAGCAAAGCCAAACCAGCACAACAGCAACAACACAAGCAACAACAACGTGTCGCATGGACTTACTCCTTTGTCCTCGTCCATAGTTGTGGCACGGCCTTGAAGTCTCATTGGCTAATAAATTAGACATAAATCAACGAGTCGGGCCAACCACTGTGTGTAAAAACCACAAGAAACACAACTTTAGGCCAATTGTAGCCATTTTCACTATCCTCATTATGAAGATTTTTTGCGGAAATAAACAAATTAAAACTTTAGAAGCTTCAATAGGAAGTCCTTCCAATATCTGTACAATATCTGTAGATTAATTTGACTAGGTTGCGTTTGTTTTCCTGCGTAATGTCGAAAATTTGGAAAGGCTTCAAAAACAGAACAGGACCTGGACATTGAGGAGGTCACAGAACACGCGAGAGCTGAGAAACTTCTGATAAACTCCGAGTACCCAAGATCTGAAACTTTTAGCAAACTTCAGTGCAGGCTCAAATTGTTTGTTTCTCGTAAGAAAAGCTCTTGTGCATGTGTGTTTTACAAGAAACAAGTTGGGCCAGTACTGAAAATTTTTTGGAATTATTAGCTTTGAGTACTCAGACTTTCTTACGAGTTTCCTTAAGAGTATCATAACAGTCTTCATGTTCACTACCTGTCCCCTCCTGAAAAATTTAAAGACATGGTTCTCAAGGCTTTTGTTTAAAAATTACTCAAGAACCTTACCTTCCGAGTAATACGATACAGGGAACGAGAGAGAATAAAGTAAAGCTATGTTAAGGACTTTCTTCATCAAAAAGATAATAATAATAATAATAAAAATATAATAAATAATAATGATGATAATAATAATAATGGATGCAAGAAGAGATCGAGAGGCACAAAAGATCAACTGCTGATAGACCAAATGGTTTTAAGAGATTGTAAGAAGAGGCACACAAATTTAGCCATGGCCTGGGTTGACTACCGTAAGGCGTATGATATGGCTCCCCATTCGTGGATTGTTGAATGTATGGAAATCTTTGGTATTGCAGAAAACGTCAAAGCATTTTTAACGGGTAACATGAGTAATTGGAAGACCAAACTAACGTCATCTGGGGAATATTTAGGAACAGTCAATGTTAAAAGAGGGATTTTTCAGGGGGATAGCCTCTCTCTTCTGTTTGTTCTTTCCATGATCCCATTGTCCTTGATACTGAGGACAGCTGGGTATGAATTCAAAGGAAAAAGAGCTAAAATCAATCATTTGTTGTTCATGGATGATCTAAAGCTATTTGGCAAAACGCAAGATCAAATCGATTCATTGATAAAAACGGTACATTTGTTCAGTAGTGATATCGGTATGGTATTTGGCATAGATAAATGTGGTGTTGTGATAATGAAAAGAGGGAAGCTGGTAGAATGCAATGGAGTTGAATTGCCGAATGGAGAAGTTATCAAGCAGGTGGAGAAAGATGGATATAAATATCTTGGGGTGCTTGAGCTAGATCGAATAATGGAGAGTGATATGAAAGAAAACTTAAGTAAAGAATATTTCAGAAGATTTAAACTAATTTTTAAGTCAAGGCTCAATGACAAGAGTAAGATCCTACCTGCGAATACTTGGGCTGTTTCACTTCTTAGATATAGTGGAGGAATCGTAAAGTGGACTAAAGATGAACTGAAGCGAATAGGATAGGAAAACACGAAAACTCATGACTATTCACGGAGCACTACACCCTAAAAGTGATGTGGACAGGATATATGTACCACGTGGAAAAGGTGGCAGAGGACTGATCAGTTGTGAAGGGTGCATCCGAGCTGAAGAAAATAGCCTAGGATGGTATTTTAACCATAGCCCTGAGCAGCTACTTCAACTGACGAAAGATTCGAAAGTTATCAAGACAGAGTCCTGCATAGAGCCACATGAATTTAAGAAGATGGCTATGGATGAGTTAAGAAATGCGTGGAGAGAGAAGAAGATGTATGGTCAATTTGTTAGAGAGATCACTGATGATGTAGATGAGAATAAATCTTGGAATTGGGTAAGGCAGTCAGATCTTAAACCTGGGACAGTGTCATTGATTTTTTCCGCTCAAGAACAAGCATTAAGAACTAACTATTCGAAATTCCACATTGATAAAACATCTGAATCACCGCTTTGTAGATTGTGTGGGGCCAAAGGTGAAAGCATTTCTCACCTCGTAGCGAATGTAGTAAGCTTGCTCAGAAACAATACAAGGCAAGACATGACAGTGTTGCGCAAATTATTCATTGGGAACTATGTGGTATGTATGGATTCGAAAGAGAAAAGAAATGGTATGAGCATGAGCCACAAAGTGTGCTAGAGAATGAAGAAGCCAAGATACTATGGGACTTTACCATTCAATGTGACCACTTAATTCAAAGCCGAAGACCTGATATTGTAGTTGTTGAGAAGAAAAAAAAGGAATGCAAGATCATCGACATAGCTGTTCCGAATGATGTGCGATTAGGGAAGAAAGAACAAGAAAAGGTAGAAAAATACCAAGACCTCAGGCGAGAGATTGCAGCCCTTTGGGGAATGAAGAAAACTGAAGTCATCCCAATTGTTGTTGGTGCACTGGGCATGATTTCAAAAAAAAATTAGACATGTGAATAAAGAAAATTGGTATTAACATCAAAACAGAGGCATTGCAGAAAAGTACGCTGCTTGGAACTGCAAGAATATTACGAAGAACTTTGGAAATGTAGACTTTTGCTTGGACTTCAAAGAAAGAGAAGAACTAATGAGAAGAACCATTAGACCTGAGGTTACTGGTTGTAACCAGATCTAAAGGACAAAACTACCAGTGTAACACTGAGTGTAACAGTACGAACCATAATAATAAAAATAATAATAATAATGAAATCAAGACCAGTATCTCCACAGAGTGGCTCTTCACCTGGCCGCTAAGAACTACATTACAGTGTTCAAATGAAAACTATAGTTAAAATATTTACAATATAAAAGACATAAGTTTAAGAAAGTAATAAAGTTCATAAATGTTAAGTTAATAGTTATTCGCATATATTATTTGCATATATATAATATTTGCAATAATTTGCATGGTTATATTTTCCCAGTGCTGAAATTTCTTAATTTTTTTTTGGCGATCTGAGAGTTACGTTTCTCACAAGCAGTTTCTTATAGGCTGCTAGGATAATAACAAATAGCAGCTTTGATGCCCCAGGCGGACCTCTGATCGAAGAGATGGGGTGGAAGACCATTGACGAACTAATTACGTGTGAATCTAAGACAATGGTCTTTAAGTCCCTGAATCAACTGGCTAGAGAATACCTTTGTGGCCTTTTCACTCGAAATTCGCTCTGCTCATCATATAGCCTTCGTAATACGGGGACCGACCTAAGGTTACCGAAGAAAAGGTCATCAAATGGCCAGAGATGTTTCTCATATAGAGGTGCCAAATTATGGAATGGCCTGTCAGCCGAGTCAGAGCAGGCAACCTCCTTGTATAGTTTCAAGAAAACTATTTAAAAAGTGATCCCTTTCATTTTGATTTTAGGTTTGAATTTTTCACTTCATTGTAAATAGGTTTTGAACATTGTAAATAAGGTTTTATAGTTTAATTTATTTAATAGCTTTTTAATTTCTTTTCTAAATTGTAATTAAATGTTTTTATCGGATGGTCCCTTGAAAATCAACTTGTTGAAGGGCAACCCTCCTTAAATATATAAAATGAAAATGAAAATGAATGAAAATGAAATAAGAAAGTACGTGTCTTCAGCATGACCAAGGAATTACTGATATCAAGTACTGGAGTAAGCAATTTTATACATTTGACAGGCTATGGAATAAAAAGTATAAGGCTGATATCCAGAGCTAAAATATTGATCTATCAGGCAAATGCCAACTGAAATGTAAAAATTTTGTTTGGTAAAATCACTCATCTTTAAGAGCCAAAAATTAGAAAAATGTGTGAAGAGAGCATGTATGGGAACGAGAATTCCACGTTCCATTCTGGTTTATAAGGAAGTGACGTTTACATTACCCTGGATCAGAGTATTTTTTAGGATTTTTTTAAAGATTTATAGATTTTTGTGTCTTGAACTTTTTTTTACTTCGTACACAACCACCTTTCAATGTTTCGTAATTTTGAAATTTTCAGTAGTTAGCCACCTTAAGTGAAGATCCACCTTAACTCGTAAAGCTGAGGATCTTCACTTAAGGTGGCTGCATTGTAATTGGGGGCGAGCATGTATGGGAACGAGAATTCCACGTTCCATTCTGGTTTATGAGGAAGTGACGTTTACATTACCCTGGATCAGAGTATTTTTTAGGATTTTTTTAAAGATTTATAGATTTTTGTGTCTTGAACTTGTTTTTACTTCGTACACAACCACCTCTCAATGTTTCGTAATTTTGAAATTTTCAATAGTTAGCCACCTTAAGTGAAGATCCACCTTAACTCGTAAAGCTCAGGATCTTCACTTAAGGTGGCTGCATTGTAATTGGGGGCGAGTATGTATGGGAACGAGAATTCCACGTTCCATTCTGGTTTATGAGGAAGTGACGTTTACATTACCCAGGATCAGAGTATTTCTTAGGATTTTTTGAAAGATTTATAGATTTTTGTGTCTTGAACTTGTTTTTACTTCGTACACAACCACCTTTCAATGTTTCGTAATTTTGAATTTTTCAGTAGTTAGCCACCTTAAGTGAAGATCCACCTTAACTCGAAAAGCTCAGGATCTTCACTTAAGGTGGCTGCATTGTAATTGGGGGCGAGCATGTATGGGAACGAGAATTCCACGTTCCATTCTGGTTTATGAGGAAATGACGTTTACATTACCCTGGATCAGAGTATTTTTTAGGATTTTTTGAAAGATTTATAGATTTTTGTGTCTTGAACTTGTTTTTACTTCGTACACAACCACCTTTCAATGTTTCGTAATTTTGAAAGTTTCAGTAGTTAGCCACCTTAAGTGAAGATCCACCTTAACTCGTAAAGCTGAGGATCTTCACTTAAGGTGGCTGCATTGTAATTGGGCGCGAGCATATATGGGAACGAGAATTCCATGTTCCATTCTGGTTTATGAGGAAGTGACGTTTACATTACCCTGGATCAGAGTATTTTTTAGGATTTTTTGAAAAATTATGTTTTAGGATTTTTTGAAAAATCTATCTGAAATGAAGAAAAATAGAAGAAATTTCAGATAGATTTTTCAAAAAATCCTAAAGAATAGTTTTTGAAAAAATCCTAAAAAATACTCTGATCCAGGGTACGTTTACATTGTCAGTTTCTGAAATAAGGCTGCGTTCACATTGCACAATCTTTTGCAAGCGCGTAAACGCTCGTGCAGAAATCCATCATACTGATCCCTTAGAGTGTTCAGATGGCAAAATATTTGCATGCGGAAAGAAGCTTGCTCATGCGAAAAAGCTTGTTGGTTAGCAAGCGGATAACTTACACGCGCGTGCAAGCGAGATCTATTGTGAGCTGTTCATTTCAGAAGTAAAAAGCGGCCTGCCATATGGGATCCAAGGAACATATCAATCTGAACGGGAAAAAGCAAACAAAAGCGCGTTTACGCAAGCAAAAGCATGCACGCAAAATCAGGCCCTTAATATGAATGCAGCCTAAAGCTTTGATTTTAATACCCTGGGTACCAGAGCCAAAAAATAATAGAAGAAAAAATAAAGGAGGAAAGAAAATTGTCTTTCTTCCTTTCTTTCTTCTCTTTTTTCCTCTTCCCAATTTTCCTTTCATTTAAATTTGAGGCTCTGGTACCCAGGGTATGATTACCTAGGGTATGGACAGCAAGTACATCATGGACCAGAGTGGACTGTGGAATCATTGTTCTTAAATATGCCGTGCACCAGCATTTTCCTAATTTCTTGGTCTAAATGACGAGAGATTGTACAACACAAAACTTTCTCGCCTAGCTCGCCTTTGACTGATAAATTAACATTTTAGTTTGGAGTGTCGGCCACATACCTTCTATTCCGCAGCCCGACGAACGTGTTAACTTTCTTTGACATACCCAGTCTATCAATTTAATTCATCGGCAGGTACGAAGTGGTGTGGAATGGGAAACAAGGCTGAAAATGATGATGATCTAGGCACATATCGAGATCTTGACACATGTTGCCGCTCCCATGACAAATGCCAGAGAAAAGTCAATGCATTTGCAAAGAAATACGACTACAGGAACTGGAGACCATTTACCGTCAGCGACTGCGAGTGTGATTCAGCGTTCTATGATTGCTTGAAAGCTTGTGAAGAACATCCAAAGGCAGCAAAAATTGTTGGCAAGTTATTTTTCAACGTATTGTCGATGCCATGCTTGAAGTTCAACGCAGCGGGAACCACAGCAACAAAAGGACATTCCAAATCATATAAGTAGGTGCTATCAATGGGAACATAGAGATATAATAAGGGACAGTGCGAAATTTATCTTACCACATGGCCGGTGGAGAAACAAAATTATTCTTAAAATCTGTTCACCCTGCATCCCGTCAGCCCATCCCTGAAAAATATACCAGCCCCCCACGTGTTCCGTTCTCCTGATTAAATTTTGATGTAAAATATAACAAAATACTGATTGATATTATTTTATACAATTTTCCACTTAAAAATTTCCATGACATTTTAGAGCAAATATTTCATATCATTTGATAAATATCTCTCTCTAGGAAGTTTGCAATGGCCTTCATAATAGTAACTATGCTGTCATCTTGCACCATTTACACATCTCTTTTCACATACCTTTTTCTAAGATTTCATCTTGAGCTCATAAGTTACTGTTCCGGTGGACTTGTTCAAGTCTCACTTTCTTTTATCAGTCGACTGAGAGAAAAGGTGCTGCGGGGGAATGGAGAAGGAAACGGAGAAGGAGAAGGAGAGAGGAAAGTTTTCTCTCTCCTTCTCCTCCGCAACTCCTTCGCTATTCCCCCGCAGCGCTACTTACTTTCCGCTTTTTTATATCTCAGTCGACTATTAAAAGAAAGTGAGACTTGAACTACTTACTTTCCGCGTTTTTATCTCAGTCGACTATTAAAAGAAAGTGAGACTTGAACAAGTCCACTGTTCGGGACAGATTTACCCAACTAAAAGTGTTAAGCCCGTTCTTTATGTGTTCAAAAAAATTAGTGGCACTGTTGCGGCCAGGTCGAAAGTTCCGGCCAGGTTGAGTGTTTCCGAGGATTCCGAGATTTCCGTCTTGTCGACCTGGCCCCCTTTTGCTTTTTGCACTGGCCATGTAGCAGAATAAATTCTGCAATGTCCCTAATGATACCTGAGTAAAAGTTTTAGTTTTACTACCTGAACTTTCTTGTACAAGGTCCCAAAAAAGTACTCCCGTTGACAAAGAAACCCAAAACAATTCAATAATGAAGCCGATCGTAAAATTTTCTTTTTAAATCTGTTTGTTAATGATCTGAAAACATCCCAAGAGATGATGAAAGGTTTATTTTCACCAATCAGAGGGTTAATATGAAAAATTGAAGTACCTTATTCTGACCTACCGGGTGTCTCAAAAAAAAGTACCCCCTTTTGACTGGAAATAGGAACGAAACGATAAGATATCATTACTCTCCGAGTGGACAGCTAAATTCATCAATCTTCAACTTACATCCACATACCTTGCATTTAAAAATTGGCCACCAAACACTGGAGATACAAGCTTGCAAAGTCAAAATTCACAGTGCAGCCGAAACCAGAGGTTTTGTAAAAGGGCCTAGCCATGATTTGCTATCACAGGCATGTTGCACAGGAATTTCGACTTTGACCTTTACCTTTCTCCATTGAAAAGAATTATACCTTGAAATGCTTCAATTGTTCTACAAATAGTTATTCCTTTGAAGAATCAACCCGTGCATTGCATTCCACTCCAAGTGTCAAAGAATAAGAAAAGGAACACATGCATGCTCATTTGGAAGATGTTGCACGACTTCATCATTCTTACCACATTTTTGTTATATTTGTTTAATCAGGACGATTTTCACGAGTCTTTTTTATTCTTTTCAAAAGCGAAAAACTGAAAGTTAAAGTTTACAGGTGCTTTGGAAAAGATCCATAATACAAATCATGGCTAGGCCCTTTTACAAAACCTCTGGTTTTGGGTGCACTGTAAATTTTGTCTTTGCAAGTTTGTATCTCTGGTGTTTCGTGGACAATTCTTAAATACAAGGTATGTGAATCTAAGTTGAAGATTGACGAATTTAGCTAACTGCTCGAAGAGTAATGGTATCTTATCGCTTCGTTCCTATTTTCAGTCAAAAGGGGGTACTTTTTTTTGAGACACCCGGTATACTCTGTAAACAACATCGTAAATCTGGTAAACTGCAACATAAAAATGGTTTAATGATCTATTTGCTATGATATCCATGCTTTTAACTTTGAAAGGTTTCTTCATACTTCTCAGACATAGTACTAGAGTTTCTTAAAATTTCGGCGATCTTGGTACTAGTTTCTTATAAACCAGTTTCTTATAAAAAACGTGTACATGAGAAAATGATTTAGTCCGTGATCTGTTTCCCAATAAAGGACATCTGAAAATTGACATTTTAATCGAATTTTGATAATTTTCAAATAAGAGTGCTCTTGGAAACCCCGTAGAAGTTAAGTGATTCAAACAAGAGGACTCAAACTACTAACTGTTGCCTACAGTACTAACAGAAACTACCTAATTTCAAAATTTGATAATATTTGACACATAAAATTTCACGACCGTGGAGCATTTATGTATCATTCAGTTGTGTACTTAGTGAACGTTTTTAATGAAACATTAATATAGTATCTTTTCACGGGGGGTAACTTCAATAGGCGGTTGACGGGGGTGTGCCATTTGACATCTGAAATCGCATCCTAAAATTTAGAAATTTTCGCGAAAACTATACCCCAAAGTTACAGGCGATTGCAAGTGTATACCCTAAAATTGTGACAGCCATCCAAAATTCTAACCAAGTGAGCGAAATTTGATCAAAATCAATACCCTAAAGAGTTATTTTTTCCAAGATGACGCCCCAAAATTTATGACTGCTTGTGATTTTACCAAAAAATGGTACCCCAAAATTTATTTTCTGCTCGAGAAAAGGTACCCCAAAAAATGGCACATCCCGTATCTGCATATATGGTAGTTACCCCCCCCCCCGGGTATCCTTTCCAATGCACCTTGTAGCCACGTCCTAAAATAAAGATTTGCTTTTGTATTTCTATGGTAAATGGAAACAGGTCCCTATGCTGTACCGCATGAAGATCATTCTCCCAAGTTACCATGGAATAAGGCAAGGCATGGTAAAGGTGATAACAACCTATAATGTGACTAGCTAATAGTATTGCTGTGGGTAAGTAGTTTCAAACAAGAGTACTCTAAGTGATCTGTTTAATCATCCTACAACCAATTCTCATTGAAATCACTGCATTCGGATGGAGATCGTGAGATTCAAATAAATTTGAAACTATACATCGTTGTATTCCTGGTATCGAATCTTAAAACATGAAGAATGGTAGATTTACAATGATTCTGAGTTTTACTCTTTGACAAAGCCTTTGTTAATAGCTGTCAACAAGGCGCCAATGGCGAATTTGAATGCCATTGTAATCAACAGCCTATTAACAAAGCCATGTACTTGCTTTCAATTATACTGCAAAGGTTCACGTTCTCCTTTCAAATTAAAATACGATAAAATGTTCCATTATTGGCTATAACGCCTTAAATCGTTTATCGTGTCAGCAATGCACTCCTAACTGAGAATAGCCTTCCTAATTTCAGTTCTCATATCAAAAATTCCATCAATATCCTTTTCTCTGAGAATATCAGCCATTGAATAAAGACGAAATGATGAGAACTTGCTGTTGAGTGACTGGCCATCTTTCAAACAGTTGATCATGTCACAAGCGTACTTCAGAGATTCTCGTGCATCTGGGAATGCTGGGAATAATCGGGCATGCCATATGTTTAGGAGTAAGCAGTCCTGAGGCCAAATGCTCTGCAATGAAAGGAATGGTAAGGAATGGTCATTTTTAACAGAAGGAGGTCTGTACCCAACTAAAAGGCCCTTTACATGATGCCCGATTTGAAACTTAGGGCGACATGAACTCATGCCGGCATGAAAATATTTCACATAACTTTTTAAAGCAAACTAAACAATAATGCGCTATTGTAATTGACTGTGCAAGTGCAATAACGGAAAATTTAAGAGAGAAAATTGTGAGCTCTTAATGGCCCAAAAACCATCATACAATAATATCCAGTCTATCAGTAACTTCGCCTTTTCTGGTCCTCAGTTAAAATGATATTAAGAATTCCATTATTTGCTTGTTTCAATAACGACAATCCTTTTTCTTTTACTTTGAGGGATTCTCTATCCTATCGGATATTATCATGATTATGACCTCGCAGATAAGCCTGCTACTCAGGAAACGCTGGCTACAGATGACCGGCGTACGGAAAAGGGCCTAAACTTACGGCATCTGCTAAAAGCCGTGCACGAGAGTTGTTGGGGGGCCAAAACAGAACAAAGATAACTTAGTTCACCTTCGGGTATCCTAGCAATTCCATTGCTTTGTCGAGACTTTTTTGGTGCAATTTGAGTTCAGAAGAGGACCTTGCATCAGAGCATGTCTTCTTTAGGTTGTCCTTAATCCCAAACGTGACGGTCACAAATTGAGCCTTTTCTCCATTTTCGGCCTTTACACAAACTGTATGCACGAAAGAATCATCAGGCAATGCCAGTCCATCAGAAACAAACACATTGCTGACAATGCTGTTGTTACCAATCGAAGAGCCTTTTCCAAGCCAGCCGTATTCAGTGACAGAATTCTGGCCAAAGATGTTATTACCCTCTAAGTAACTGTGAAGGATGCATGAACTACGATCAAGTTTGCTGTCTTGGCTGCTTGTGTCATTCTTGATCATTGCAGTGTTTGAGCAAGCCATCTCGTATCTGAAAACAACGAAAAGTGAAACAATGTTAATATCGATAACCAAACAGATTCTTTCTGAAATCAGGGTTTTCGATAATCCATCTGATAGCAAAGGGTGGTCTACTAACATATGAGTTATGTGACACATCACACAACTGTAACCACCCATTTGCGGGGTCCTACAATTTCGCAAGTCAACCTTGGCTCTTATATTGCATGTGCCAAATAATTAACTATGCACCTTTAACAGTCCATGATCATTGGCATACTGGACCGATTTAAAAGAGGTCTGAGTTCATCTTTAGCTAAGGTCTTCAGTTATGTTCTTTAGCTAAGGTCTTCAATATGGTCTCAGGTCTGTGCGTTTCTTTGGAGCAAAGTGTTGGAATAATACTCCCATGGTTATAAAAAATTCACCATCTGCTCGTAATTTTCGTCAAAAACTCAAATCCTTCTTCTTTGAAAATAATTGCCAAACTTAAGTCATGCGCCCTGTAGTCCTATTCTATTATGAAACTGAATAAAAAGGTTAAGAACCAATTTGTCATGTTCCTTAATCATTCTGAACGCAGGGGGTGCTCTCTCCTCGATTAGCTTAGCTACTGAGAGAGCTCCTCCTTAAGAAATTCCCCTGCATACAATTCCCATAATTTGCGTTTAGTTAATCATTATTGTATTTGGTTAATTATGTTTGTTTTTTTCTAATATTGTTGTATTTAGTGTTATTGTATGTAGTGGAATTTTAAAATTATATATGAACTGAACTGAACTGAAGTGAAGTGAACTGAACTGAACTGAACTGAACTGAAGTTAGATGCTAGTATCTTTGTACATTTTTAGTTATCTATTTATGGAGTTATAATCATAGTCTCTATGTAGAGACTATGCTATAAGCGAGTGTCTTCAGCTTTTCGATTTCGAAGGCATTGAAAACGGTCAAAAAGCGTTGATCAAACATCCTAAATACTTGGCTTGAAATGCACCGAGACAGAAAGTTTTCGTGGTCATCATTTAAACTTCAGCTAGACTTCAACATTTCGCTTCACTACTGTTTGCTTTTTAACCCCCTCGACACAGGAATGCAGTACTCCTATAAAAGTATGAATTGAATGAAATTTCAGTAGGAAACTTCAAAATGAAATTACTTTGTATCAATATAAGTATTTTTATATTCCTTCCAGCATAGAACTAACCCTCGTGCATTGAATTATAACGTAATAACAAATCTCCAAATCATCAGGAAAACCTTTTCCTTTGTCCATTTATGTTGAGTATTTAGGAAAGTTTATCAACGCTTTTTTGACCATTTTCTATGTTTTCGACATTGAAGTATTGAGAAACTCTCTTACAAGAGTAAAAATGTTTAAAAAAACACAAGCAGCTAGTTGATGATCTTAGCGAAAGGCTAACTCATAAATCTTCACAATGGGTCCAGTATACGATTTATCATGGCCAGTCAAAACTGCCTAGTTTATTTTGGCGCACCCGGTACAATGAATATAGTGGACTGGTCCTTGTAAAATGGAAGGCTGATATAACAGTCTAAGCCTGTTGGTTCTGAAGCCTGATGCACATTAGGTCTTTGAGTCGTAAGAGTCATGTAGAGCAGAAAGACCCAAAAGACAAAGACTCTCAGTCTTTGCCCTTTGGGTCTATCTGCACGACCTTGATGAACCCAACGACCTAGAGAAGTAATGAAAAATAATGAAGTATAGCAGCTAAGCAAGTAAGAATACGTGTAAGCCTCACTATATCCACGGGTAGGAATAGCCAATTTAATCTGGGAGAATACCGTAAGGGACCCTGAAGTAACTGTTTAGTGAAGAAGAAGATTTTGACGCATGACATTTAACAGCAAAAAGCAAGAACACAACAAACCTGTATGAAAGATCCTCACAAAAATGATGAATATATTCCATAGTTGTTCCCATGTGATAGAATTTTGATTTATTCAGCATCAAAACATTTAATTGTGAGTTTCTCAGCAAATGAAATATACTTTCTCTGGTCTTGACAAGAGTTGGTTCTACCAAGGTAACATTTCTAACATTATTACAATATTCTATAGTTCCTTCTGGTCCAAGAGCTTGTAAGAAATCGCCATAAGCATCAACCTCACAGCTTATAGATCCATTAGTTCTCTTCCAATCAAGCATCAATTTTACAGAATCATAATCCATGAAAAATGCGCTATCTGAATAAGCATAATCTTCCCCATTGTGCTGAAATACAGCTCCTGAAGAGTGCATGTATTCTCTTGTTGGCTTGTGAATAAATTTTCTACAAACTCCATTTTGAACAGATGTGTTCTCTGGGGATGTCTGAAATAATACAAAACAAGCAAAATTTAAAGACGCTGAAACTGACAGAATCTGCCAGTATAACTTTGTTCACATCACATTCCCATAAAAGTTTGCTTTTACGCAAGAGAGACATTTTACGCTACAATGTAGTCCTCAACTACCTGAAAATATTGGAAGTAATATTATCTCATCTTGAAGTATGTTGTAACATGTGCCATAAAGAACATTCCATACGTGGAAGTTGCTTAATGGGCCAGAGCTAAAATACAGACCTGTGCACAATAACATGACAAGAAAACTGTTAGGGAGGAAAAACATGTTAATGTATGCACAAGGCCTCTACTGTATGAAATTTCATAAATACCATCAGTTTTAAGCTATATTGTGGAAAAATGTACTCTCTGTGAAATAAAATTAACCTTATCTTGAGCCAATGTGGTCATTTCAATAGACTAACTTATACTTTAGAGACTTTAACTGTCAGTTTCACCATGAAAATTGCATGTTTTCTATGGCAGAGCATTTTCGTAAACAAATACTTACATCTAACAGTGTTTTCATGGATGCATCATCTAGACAAAATACACCATGTGTTGTTCCAATCTCAATTGGTGATGGATGCGCCATTGCTGTAAAGCCTTTATTCATAAATGTCCAATCACCATCTAAGACATAAAGCTCTATTGTGTCAGCACTGGTAACAAACATACCAGGAGGCATTCTCTGTGGAAATTCAATATACATTGCTAGCTTTAGCTCCAGAGTTTGGTAGATTGGATTTCCTAGAATGGAAGCAGAAAAGAGTGATAATGAATTATAGGGTTTGCATGGTAAAATGGGTGGAAGGTATGACTTTTTACTTGAAAATTGATGTCACACACTGTTTCAAGCTTACTCTTCATTGGGTGTCAATACATCACATTTTGTGACACCTGGTGGAGAGTAAAGCTAGAGATATTATGTAACATCACTTTTCAAGTACGACATCGTATTTGCTAAGGAATTAATTGCTTACAATAATACTGATATACCACATGCAAAACCAACTTTGTAAAAGTGGATGGGATTCAGTAAACTTTGTAGTGTTGATTGCTTTAAACCAGATCCTTATCTATTAAATCAAATTTCAGTAGGTCAAAGATGGTAGTCTGAGTGACTGCAGCTGAAAGGAAACTGCAAACAAGCATTTGAACGCAGTTTATACTAATTCTTGAATTGTATGAATTGTATTGAATGATAACAAATGTCCTTTAGATTTATTTGACATCTTGTTATACCTTTGAGTTATCCACTGCTTTGTAGGATTGGCAAATGATGCCATTTAATTTGCGAAAAGTCAAGAATGTTAACAAGGTTGACCATATTTCTAAGGGGTCATCTAATCTAAAACACTTTTCAAATTACAATGCACTGTAAACATCGTAAACAGTGAACTGATTATTCAGATTCCATCTATGTGGCTCTGCTGAAAAATTTCTTGCAATTGCAACATCTCAACAATAAGCTACAGCTATATTCCCCATATGACCCTGGCAAAAAAATTGCCTCATCTGCTGATACTTAAAGTCAGTGGGCATCTCAAACATGTAAGGAGATGTCAAAACATTTTATACGGCAAAGCTTATCATTCAGTAATGCTCTTACTTTGCACTAGTAAAAGTTTCTGCTTCAGCTAACTCTTGAAGGCAGTCTGTCTCCTAAAATAAACTTGATAAGGAAGTCTGTTGTACTCTCCACAAGTTTGTGCTTTATCCACTTTATCCAAAGAAATCAAGGTCATTGAGACTCAGTCATCCATGAATTTAGCCCCAGTCTAAATAAGGTTGGCAACATAAATAAAGCCATTGCTAAGGTCAGAACTATGGGGGACAGACTGCCTTTGTTCAGGGGCGGCGCCAGCCTAGAAAAAGTGGGGTGGAAAAAGAGATAGAATTGATGGTCAGAAGGTATACCTAACGATTCTTATGTTGTTTTTGCTTAGGAATGAATACCAACCTGAGGAAAGTGGGGTGGACATGTCCACCCCAGTCCACCCCGTGGCGCCGCCCTTGCCTTTGTTTCTTTAACAGAAATATTATTGTCATTGACAGCCAGCAGAGTCTTTAAGACATTTTCCAATGTGCACCCCAGACTGAAAAGTTTGCTTTGCATATGGCTGATTTCTCTGCCACATACTTTAAATTTTCAGTCACAGCCCCAAAATGCTTGTGAAACAATAAAAGGAAAGAAAAAAAATCCATTGTTTTGTGGCACAAATGCACCCCAACAAGCAACCTGGATGCAGGGCAGACCTCCAACACCGCACATTCAGCAAACTTTCAAATCTGTGGTACTCAGGCCTCCCCTTGAGTTTAGTTCTTTTGTTCATATTCTTGTAACTTGAAAACAAGTATAGCTTGTGTAGATATCTATACAGCTTGCTATCCTCTGAATATAAAGGGGACCATAGTTCACAGCTACTTACCCATGGGCAATGCCATAAATATTTTCCCAAGCAAACTCCCACTGGGCAGTCTTTGACTGAAACCCCCAGCATGAACTATCAACACTTTCAAATCTTTAGCCTTCTCTTTGTACATCTTCTCTAGCTCTTCAGCTACCACTAGTGTAGATCCTCCATTTCCGATCTTTGGACCAACAGGATCACTGATCACATGAAACTTCACTCCAAGTGGCAGTTCTTTTCTTTCAATTTTCTCTGAGATCTGTCTTTCGTAGGCCTGTTTTTGGGCGGCGTCTATTGCAGTGATCACAACGACATCCCAGAACGGTATAGAACATTGCTTTCCTCTAATAGATTCAAATAGCTCTATCTTATGCAGGGTTGCTTTTCTTAAATCATCTGAAAGTTGGTCAAAAGCTTTGCTCGACTCTTGTTCGGAATGTTTCCCGCCGGACGCCATCTTGCCACGGAAAAGGAAGAGGAAGAAAGAACCTCGTTTTCGAAGAAGTCAAAGCTAAGGGGTCTGGACCAAGTGTTTCTTTTGGCGGGAAAACTCTGATGTCGTCAGCACAAATGGCCGCGGTAACATTTTGTCAGAGAATCCGTGAATGTTTATTGTTGTATAACACATAAACCAAGCAGAAACGATGAATGTTGTTGGCCCTGCTTTTATAGAGTTTGTAACTGCTGTTTTTGCATCCTTTGGAGTAATGATGATAGATGCACTTCAGTGGAGGTAAGATCTCTCCAGGTTCTTCTTCCCAAAGCAAAGCAACATCGCTAAGAATAATGTGAAGTTGAAGTGAAGTTGCCCTGTTAGCGCCAAGCGCTGGGATTATCATGACGCTCAAGTTCTGGGACCCTATTGAACACTCTGCCTGACTGTTCTGGCTGCAAAGTCAGAGAACTACACCCACTAATGCCCCCTAGTCTGTCCCAAAACACCCTAATGTTATAAGGTTTCTTTACCCATTTCAACTGTGACCGACCTACTACAGTTCTACTACTGGTGGGAAATTTCAGTAATTAGGCCTAGGCCTACAATGGTTTTTGCATTTATGGCACAAATTTTCATGGCACAAAATATGTTAGAGAGCTCAAAGAGGTTTCATCAGAAGAAAAGATTAGTAAGTCATGATTTGTACCAGGTACCTTACAGCCTCTTTTGTTTATTGAAGTGAAATAGAGGCACTGCATTGAGAAACAGCTGATATACAGTAGCAAGCATTTTGTCCTTTATACAGAGCTTGCATGGTTATTTTTAAAACGCCCAATGTAACAGTGCTACCGTAGTTTGGCAAACATTTCTGATTTGCTTGTCTTTCTTTAATTGGCATTCTAAAGGCTGGAGATGGGCATGCTTCTGGGGCTGCATGCTTCCAGGAGATGCTTAATATTGGAATTATTCAGCAGGAAAGTTTGGTCAGAGGAATTTGACATAAGGGGCCATCCAAAAATCCATTCATTCACAGATAGTGGAATTTTGCTGTTACAGGAGATAGGGGTTTAATAATCCATTTCAAGTGACAGAATGGAACCTAACAATGCTTTCAATCATATTTTGCACTGGATGATATAAAACAGAGAGAGAAATAGCCTAAGAAGAAGCTCAAATTGTTCACAGTTAAGAGTTTATGCCAATCTCAACTAAGGGGTCAGTCATATATTGATTTTGTCCTCGCTTAGTGTCATTCGAAATTAATGGGTGGGGGGTCAACAGCCTTCAGCAACAATGAGGCTAAGAACAAAACTTATTTACATCAATTTTCATGAAGATATATTTCTGTGATATTGTGAAGATTGCGATGATATATGTTTTACTTCCTTTCCTGCGCTCATTTTCATGCGATCTTCTTCTGGAATGCCAAAAGAGTTTAGGCCCTGTACTTCCTCTACCTTTCCTATAAAGTCTACTGCAGCCCTTTTCAACCCATTGTCAGTTCTGAATGGACCAACGCTAAGGATGGGGGTGGGGGGTCTGAAAGTTAGCGTTGAAATGACGCTAAGCGGGGATGAAATCAATATATGACTGACCCTTACTAAACAGGTTGTCAGATTGATAAACACAAAGTTTTTGTTTGTCTAGAGGAGGGGAAGGGGCCTCAGAAGATAACAGCGAAATTGATTTTTGGATAACCTCTAACAAATAACAGTACTTGGCACAATGGAAAAATTTTGCAGGCAAATTTGCATCTACCAGTTGTGTACCTTGCAAGGAAATTATGTTTTTCCACCTCTGTTTTCAAATGCACCTATTCTTGTCATAAATCTCAGAAATGTTTTCATAGCACAATGTCTCATTGAAGACTGCAATGTTATTTTGTTTTTGATTTTTCTAGAATTGGTAGCATTCAAAATGACATACAGAAAATTGAAATTGACTCTTGGGTATGTTTATGTCCATATTCATGCACTAACGGTAGCCATACTGCTCAGTTATTTTGCTTGGCAATAAATGTAAGAAGGTAGAAAAGATTCTTACACAGAAAGTGATTTTTCGCTTGTAAGTGACCACATTTTTGAGCCAATCTTGTGCAAATCTGTTGTGGGAAAGTGTAAAAGTGTTACAGTGATTACATACTAACACTTTTACAAGAAAAGATTTTCATAACTCAAATTCGAAGAAAAATTCACAAACTTCACAACAGTATCCAAAATTCTAAAAGGATTCTCAAGAATTCTCTGCAGCCTAATAAGAACTCTTGAGTGGTATGAAAGCCTTCAAGAATTTTTAAACAAGAATTCCTTACAATATTGTCAGAGGAAGGGAAACGACAGCAATGCACTTACATCCAAGGTTTGTGTACTCATGATATTTTAAGAGTTCTAGATCATTCATGTTATCTTTTCTATCTAGTTTCAGTTAGTTTATTTGAAATCTGATTGGCTGAGTAGCAATCTTAGCTGGTACTATGAGGATCAGTGGTGTGAAGTTTACAATGAGAGGTAGCTAATTGATTTTTATCATTAAATTACAACTTTTCAGTGGGATCTAGGGTATATCAACTCAATTTCTTGCTCCATCAACTTAAATTCTTGCTCCATCGCTAACTAAAAGAGAGTCAAATGATTGGTTTTTTGTCAATTTTTTGGTTTCTGACAAGTTTCCATGAAATTAGATTCAATCTCATATATTTCTTATCTTGCATATTTCATCTATTTAGCCAAGAAGGAGAGTAGCCCTTCTGCAGAAGTGCCGTTTTTCAAGGGGCCCTTTCTTGAATGAAAGTTAAAACTAAATTAAAGAATTGGATCTTAAGGACTATTTCCAAACTTATCATAGTTTTATTTGTTTTAAGATACAGAGAGACTGTTTGAAAGCTTGCTCTTTTTGAGCAAATAATGAGTCTCAGTTTTAGGACAGAACTATGCATCTTTATCTTGGTTTCAGGGCAGGCATATCGTAAAGTCATTTTTCCAGGAAAGTGTGAAATTTTATGAAGAAACCAAAAGATCTATGAAATCAAGATATGACACTAACCATTTTGCTGCACCTTATTCCATGACCCCGATCGTGATTCCAATATTTTGTTGCAGGACAGGTCCTAAAATTTATCCGTTGATTGGCACATCTCCGTTGCTTTTTTCCAACGCAGGCTCCCAAGAAAGCACCCTGGAAGCTACTTAGAGCATCATATCTTTCGGTGCAGAACATTGATCAATTGTTAACTGTTATTTGCGTAGATGGTCCAGTTGCAACGGGGTCGATTTGTACTGCACACTTCAGATTTTTGAGGGAAATTTTTTTTGGATTGAGAATGTACCGATGTCTCAAGAAAGTACTCCTTTTGAAGAGAGAAAGAAACAAAATGATAGGATATCGCAACTTCTCAAGTCCTGAGCTAAATTCTTTAATCTTACCGTCCATAGAACACCGACGGTACGAGCTCGCAGAGTCAAAATTTAGAGTGCATCCGACACCAGAGAATTCTTCTTTTCAAGTAGAACTAAGACTAAGTTGATTAAATTCTAAGTAAGACTAAATTCCTTTGCAAATGCCCCTGATGTCGATTTATGGATAGGTCCTTTCTGAAAACCTCTTGTTTCAGGTGCATTCTGCATTTAGACTTTGTGAACTCATGCCGTTGGTATTTATGGACAATTTCAGTATTGACGATTTACATATGCAGAGTACGTGCATCTAAATTGAAGTTCCTTCCTTCATCCTGTCTATAGAGAGTACTTTTTAGACACCTGGGTGCTTGCAGAAAATGATATCTCACTCACCTCGGAATGAGCATGCACATTCTATTTTTCTAGATTTTCAAAAACAGATGCAAGATGCAGCTTCGCTGGTCAATTTGTATTTGGCATCAAAAACACCTCAAATGTACAGGTATATCTTTCTCTACTTTACTGTTTATCGTCACCATACCATGGACATTCTGTTGTCTTCACTAGCAGATCTGTTTTGATTCTATTGAATCTAAGAGCACTAACAACACTAATTGGTACCTTTAGCAGAGCATAACCGTGGATAGCCTTGACATATAAAGCAGTTCACTTGTTCTGATATTGATGTACATTCTTTCAACGGCCTTCACCTGGTATAAGCGAGGAAACACCACACAGGTCTCCAATCTTCAATAACGATGGTCTGAATAATCATAACGATGACCTTTTTATCACTTTAAACCTATCAAATTTTCAGTAATGCTTGCATGATTTCGGGAGACTTATTATTTTATTTCAGGATTACAAGACGGTGAAGGTTCATAACAGCATTGCTTACTATAGCTGGGACATAATTAGTTCTGTGCGCAGGTAAGCCTTTAAACGCTAACGACATTGCAGTAACGAGTACTCATTGAAAGTAGCAAAGGATACAAACTATGAAATGCATTTGCCATTAGGGGACGGTCAGAATAAACAAGTGAGAGACTCTAATTCAACGGCAGAAATAAGAGAGAAGCATAGGTTCTAAATCTTTAAAGATGTCGGTGTAAATGCTACGGCCCATGTCTTTAACTTAATGACTCGAAAGAAAGTTGAGCTACTTTGCTGTGATTCTACGATTGGAATATGCAGAATTCTTGAATATTTTTCGAAATTGCTGATGCGTATTTCGCTTTTCAGTTTAATTGAGGATATGAGCAGGGCATAAAAAGATACTTCCCTTCCTGCGAGCAAACAAAAATAATGTTTGAAATTCCTGCAAGAGCACAAAAGTGATAATATCGAGCATTCATAAAGAAGTCATGTTCGAACGATTGGCAAGAAACGTTTAACTGGTATAAGTGCAAAAGAAACCCGTGAAAAATGAATTTGGAGGATAATTTCATCTGGGAAGTTTTGCTGTGCTTTTTTTCAAATTTTATCATCAAAAACCAAAACAATCAAAGCTTACGATTGAAAACGACAGTGTGACAGCTTACCCTTGTGACAACTGCCCAACTCTTGCTAACTGTAGGAGGAATATCAACAAAGTCTTTGGCTCGAGTTCAGTAATAGTCTAGTAAAGATACATCTAGCAGCAATACGTTTGTGCTCCATAATTTAGTGGTACTGTTCATAAATTCTTCTGATGGGTTCTTAGCTAGAAAAGAGATGCTTCCAAAACGCTTCTGTCATAAAAGTTCCCAAATTTATTCTAGGCTGCTCTGAAAGCTTTGACTGAATTCTCATTACAACATAAACATGATCGCTGAATCGAATGCACGAAAACATCAAAATTAGTTTAAACTCAATATCGTCGTTCTTTCCTTTCGAATGAGTTGCTAGAAGAAAACCGTAATTAGTTTTCTTATTATTCCAGAGAGAGAAATTTTGAAATGATCATTTTTGCAGGGTTATGGCAGCTTACGTATCTGAGCTTGTTTTGAAGTTGCCACGTCGTCAAATTTTTCAATCGTAGACCATAAAAGCTACAAACTGTTGCTTCCTATGATACTGTGGACCTTCGAAAATTGAGGTTTTTTATATTGATGACAATGATCTTCCTCAATCAGATAAGCATTTATGACGATTTCAATGTTTGTCAAAACTTCAGATACTTCTTCTTATAAGTTATTTCTTAAAACGTAAAATCGCTGTAATTCTGAAAATGATTTAAAATCAGAAATGCTCTCTCTGGAGTTATTCAAGCTACCAAAAGTTTTAACTTTTCAAAACCCACGATCTCTTCTAGGGCTGAATTTTCTTAATTATTGTTCATCTTTTAGGACAGCTGGAAAGAACATGATATATTTGGAAATAGGCGTAGTAGAGCCTCTCCCCAATGTGCAGAATATCACAGCAAATGATAAGGTAAAGTTTGACAGCAAGGATAGGTTTTCTAACAATAGGATCAGTTACTTTTGATAAAGGCACCAATGCAAAGTGATTATCGTTCTCAAATAAAGCAACAAATCAAAACAAACCAAGAAGATGCCTTGAAGCCAACAAGGTCAACAAAGACAGATTTTGATAGACAATAGCATCAGTTGCTTTAGTTGGCACCTAAATTCAGAGAGATTTGCTGTTGCAGACAAGGGAAATTCTCTCGACCGGTAATTCAAGACAAAAAAAGCAAAATTTCTCTGAAACCCGTGTAGCTAGCCCACTTGTTGTGCATTCCAGAAATTGCTTTAAGAGCAAACATGAGCATATATCGAAAGAAGTAGGAAGAATCGAAACATCTACTGCGGGCATTTTATTTTTGTTATTCAGAAGCTGAGCGCTAAATGCTTTGATTGCACCAAAATTATACGAGACGAGAACTGAATCGCCTCTAAATTGGTTTCCATACCAAACAAATAAAATGCTCCTGGTAGCAGATGTTTAGATATATGCTTCCCATTTCGATATATGCTCATATTCATGGAATGCACAACAGGGGAGCTAGCTACCTGGGTTTGAGAGAAACTGCACATTGGTTTTTTTGAATTACTGGCTGAGGGAATTCCCTTTGTAAATCGCTTGGAATTTAGGTTTCAACAAAAGCAACTAATGTTGTTGTCTTACGGAATCAACCCTTGTACTTGAAGCCAGCATGGATAACTGTCACGTGTTGGGCACACGAAGATGCCTCGTAAGAGAGACCATGGACATGTATTTGAAGAAGGATACATCGAAATGTCTGCGTTGTAGATTTGATTTATCTGAGCATTATTTAAGTTGAGCACTAGTTGTTTCAATTAATCCCTGAATAAATGATAAATGAGAATTGTAAGGCCTGACGAGCAGCCTTTAAATTAAAGTGTTGAACTACGCAAAGCAGATGTTGTGTTATAATCGATCCTTTTCTCTCAATATGTGCTCATCAGCTCAGTTACCAATGTTTTTTCGTATGCACAACGCGACAGTTGGCCATGGATGGTCTCAGAGCATCTTTTGCGGCTTCGTTTGTTATCATTCGTTGCTCCCTGTTATTCGGCACTCCCTGTTATTCGTCACCTGATTGGTGAAGTTCCATTTGTTTGCAGTCGCTGATCGCTTTGAAATGGCATGTCATTTGTCAATCAAAATCAACTAATGCTATTGTTACAAAATCTATCATTGTTTACTTTGATATGGTTATCGAGTTTATCTTTTTAATCTTATGATTATTCACAATTACCCAATAAAAAATGAAACTTTTTGACGAATCATCAAAGTTTGATTGTATTCTGAGCATGAGGACTTCTTTGTCTCATTTGTGTCAAGGAGGACTAAGTTTATTTCAAATCTACTGAATATGTGTGAAGCATCTATGATAGCTGGTTGCAAATATGTAAAACCAGCTCATGTATTAAAGCCTCAGTATTGCTTGCGAGTCATGGAAATCTCTTGGAACTGTAATATTCCTTTCAAGGGATATTCGGCTTAACAGTGATCGGTCGTTGTTGTGGCTAATCCATTCGCAAAAAACCTCAGCTGCTGCACTAAGATCAAATCGGTTGTAATTTTATTCTCATGTTTGATTTCTTTTTCTCTCAGCGTAATCAACAGTTAACCCAACTTTTTTACGACAATTGGGAGTGGCCACATATCTACTATAAAGACTGCCTAAAAAGTAGCAAAGAGCAGTACTTTGCTAATTTCAACTTCAGCCAGACTCTCAGGTAACTTGATTTAACGTTTGCAAGGCTTACTGACCCGTCCACAGCAACTTATGACACTCTTACTATATATGTATATTCTATATTTTAATCATATTCATACAGAGTACACAATTCAATAAGTATTATTTTATAATTTGGCCCTTTTAAAATCAAATTCTTTTAAAAAGGTACATATATATAGATTGGATAAAATATGCACATCTGAGTGCAATGAAATATCTGTACAAAGTTAAAGATTTTCGTACCCCAACTGTTTCAAGAGTATACAAAGAGGGCCTCTTTGATATTATTGTAAACTTGTTCCACAGTTGTCAAAGCTTCAGATAATTTCTCTCGTGCATTCTTTCATAAAACTGGAAACTGCATCAATTTTTCCCTTTATTTTCCCGAAGTTTTTCCCTTGTCCTACTTTTTGCATTCACCGTACGAGTTTTCATGAAACGAAGTAAGTAATTGATAAAATCCTCACAATATAAAATCACATAAAGGAACCTGTTTTTGTAAGAACATTGTGGTTGAAATTACTTTTTTTAAACCCCCTCAATAGACCCCCCCCCCAGTGGCTGAAACTGGAAAAGGTTCTTATATGATAGGTCTCATGTATTCAGAATTCCTAAGAATTTTGAGGAATTCTCGACATTCTGATCAGAAATCTTCAGTGCTAAAAAATACCATCAGATCTTCAAACAAAAATTCTAACCAAAAATGTTCTACAGAATTTTTCAGAAAACTCAAGAACGCTTCAGAATTCTTGTCCTAAAAACAATATTAATGTTTGCAACGCAAGTACTGTATATGAGAACCTTTTTAAGAACCTTGCAGGTTGGAATTTAGAATAGCCATTTGACTAAGAATCTATTCAGGCAAAGTAAGGCTCTTTTATGCGAGTTTTTGCTGTACCTGATTAGGTCTATTGTTTGCTTGGCTGTTTTAGCGAGAGGTTGGAGAGTGAGAATGCATGATGAGTATTTTGTCTTTGTTTCTGTTACAGAAAATGGTGGACATTGTTTGCAGTCCCATTAAGTTACGGCTGTGTTGAAGTAAAGATCATGTCTAATACATCGTATTATTTGTTTGATAAATCTATCAGGTAATTACAAACAAAATTTACTTTAAATTTTTCGTTCCTTGTGGTCAACTTGCTTCTACTAGATCATCCAGTAGAAAGTGGAATTTTATGAAAATTTACCAACGTTTCATGGTGTAACCTGTTTTAGATTGGTTTGTGCATGTTTGTATCAAGATATTGCATATTTTGCGTAATAGTATCTATCAAACATTGAATCCTTAGCCGAGAAACTATTTCTTGCAGTTTCATGTGAATGAAAAAAGGTAACTGATTTAAGTGGTACTGAGGGAGAAGAATTCTGTAATAATTTCTTATGATTTCGGAGTATGTTTCAGGACTAAGCAGCTTGTGCGGCACAGATTTCCACCAATTCAAAGCCATTTTCAAGACTTCGCAAAATGTCTCAGATTAATGTGATCTTAACCAGTTTGTGCTGTGCAGGAAAATATAAAGGCCGAGGTCTTAAAACTGCGGACTGAGCTTACGAGGTCTGTGCATTAAGACCCCGGGCTATATATTTTCCTGTACAACGACCAAAGCAGTTAGTAGTTTTAAGGCTGCTCTCCATATCCAGCGTTTTGAGCGCACGGGCGCTGCGACCAAATAGGAGCATACGTAGTTAATTGAACTTAGCGATCAATCTGATCACAAGCGACCCATTTTTAGGCGCTTTGAGAGTAGGAACAAGTTCAACTCCCATCGCGGGCGCTTGCGATCGCTACTAAAGGAATCAATCTTGGTCGCAGCGCCCGCCCGTTCAAAACTCTGGATATGGAGAGCAGCCTTTACTACCTCATAGCTGATAGCTTCTAATCTTGACTCGTATCATTTAGTTAAACACGCTCTGTCACTGTCATGTCGTTTGAGTCTATTGTAAATCTCACAGGTCTCAAGCAGTTGCTGCGGCGACGAGGACGCGTCTTGTTATCGTATTTTACGGGAAACCCCGCGGGAAAGGTGCGATTAACAAATAGGAGTGGTGGGATTCTGCATTGCCTCATTTTTGAAACTTCAGTCAGGTAATAATGATCGGTAGTATAATCAAATATTGATGATTTTCAAATAGTTTACCTTCGTAGGTCACCTTGTATTTTTGCAACGTCAGGCTCTATCCTTTTATCAGTTGTAGCTGTGTTAGTTTTGACTTCTCGTTGTAGGAAGAAAAGGCACATTATCAATACATGGTATGCAGAAAGTCAGGTATGAGTTTACTATTGTTACAGTTCGCCTCGGCTTGATCTCGGTCTTTTACCACTGGTACGTCAGAAGGCTGTCTCTGGTAAATTTTTGCAAATCTCTGTGTAGGATTTGTTATCCATTTTCTTGCTCGTGTAGACAAATTCTTTAAAAACCTATGTAAAAGATGACCCTGAACTACTAAATCGAGACAGATTCGTACCAGCAGCATCAGCCACTTGTAAGTGACCCGCCATTTCAAAGCGATCCGTAATCGTTGAAACAGACAAAGGAATTTCGGTCAAGTTACAATAAACACAGTGAAATATCTCTTTGTGCAAGGGAAAAGGAGTTGTTAAGAGAAGACATGTAGATATCTCCAAAGATATAGGACATGTCCAAATATCCGTGTCACAGATTTTATGTATCTTTTTCGGAAGTTGACCATGAAGGATTTGATTTGCGCTCTACTCTAAAAAAACATGAAAGTTGTAATGGTTGCAGTAGTACATTCTAGGTCAGTAGAGCTAGTCAGTGCATCTGGTTTCCACTACTAATAGAATATCTTCTAAGGCCCTGTTTATATGGGGAAAAACACCTCACCTGCCAGACCCGGGGCTGACAAGCGAGGTAAATTTCAGTGGCTGTTTACATGAGATTTTTCACCTTACCTGTCAGCCCCGGGGCTGAGAGGTGAGGTGGAGTAAAGTCTCTCTTCCGTGAAATCAGAATGAACTGACCAATGAGAATCAACTAAAAATTTCATTTCACCTCACCATACCGGTGGTGTTTCGTTTATATGGAAAAATTTCACCTCACCCAGGTGAGACTCCACCTCTGGTGAAGTGGGATTTCACTATACCGGTGGTGTTGCGTTCGTCATGTAAACGCGAACTGAAAATACAAAGGATTCTTTTGGAAGGTGGAATCTCACCTCTCAGCCCCGGGTCTGGCAGGTGAGGTGTTTTTCCTCATATAAACAGGCCCTAAAGCAAAGACTACACCTTATCAATCGTTATTTCTATATTCCTACAAGGTAAACGGACCAGTAGTCAATGCCACAGTAATGAAACTAATCCAGGTATGTTCTCATGTATACTTTATATGCTCTCGCTTCATTTGCAACTTCATAACTTTATATTTCATATGCAACTATATAATTCATAGCCAGATTTTCAAACTTTAGACCGAATACGGATTACTCAACTTTTCTGCTGTATGGAATTTTATGGCAGTTTGATATGCAAAATGAACATTTATTATAGTCTTGACTTGATTATATGTGGCTAACCTGGGAGTAAGATTTTGTCAAAGTTTCCGTTCTTTCACATGTTTTAAAATTCTGCTACCTACAGCTCCATAAAACACACACTAAACAGATATACTTAATACAATGCTACAAAATTAGAATTAATATACTAGATAAAGTAATACCACAATGCTGAGAGAAGCAGCAATTGGTCGGTCTAAAAACTATAGAGAACGATACATCTAATTAATGCTTGTGACATAGCACCATTGTTTCAAAATTATTGGGGGGAGGTCTTGAGCCCTACTTGTCCTCCTCCCGCTTTACACGGCCCTGCTAGGCAACTCAAAATACAAAGAAAACTCTTAAGTCCGTTTTTTCGAAATATCTTCAGTCTAAATCTAGTTAGTTCTCACCTCATTATCATCGAGCATATTTACTTTTACTAGAGTCTTCAGATAGCTGGTTGATATCTTTGTTACTTGATGTAATTGTAAAATCACCTAGTAGAAGAATTCTACACCTGAATCTAAAGAAAAGAGAACAAGAGCAACGACTATATCGTTACGCTTTTCTGTTTAACAAATTTCTTGAAAAATTTCAACCTTATCATAAGTCGTGCATATTTTAAGTACCTCATTTCTAAATCCGTTGGCTTGAATAGTCTTCAAAGAAGTTTTACTGTACCTTTTTAATCAAATAAATCATAAATACATTTAACAAATACAACTACTGTGCCACTAATTGCAGGGAAGGACACCAAGTCAGCGACTTCCCACAATAAGTGACTCTTAGAATTACTCGAGGAATTTAACTCAAAAGCAACATTACAACAGAAAGAGAAATTAAACGAACAGCCTGATCGCTGAGCAGGACTGAGGCTATTTGATGATATGGTCGATTAGCCGCCAGCCCGATACGTAATGTACTTTTCTTTTGACGTGTGTTTTCCCGTAGAATCCTTGTGCACCTGACCACGCCGCTTATTTAAGGTAATGTACTAGAGACTGTTGATTTACAGTTATGAGGGTACAATTCGAATAGACGTTTTAGCTGTTCTACAAAGGAGTGTTGATTGTGCGATATTTTCATACGTCTTTATATGAGAGATTTAACTGAGTGGCGTTAGGGGGGGGGGGCGTTAGAGCTTCTATCACTGTTGTGCACATTCAAGAATTTGAAGTGTACAAAAAATATCATTTGACTCAAACTGCGTTCGCACGATGCCGGCACATTTTTTCCCGGCAGAATTTGAAAAAGGTAGATTTTGAAAACAGAACTCTAACCGGCACATTTTGAAGACAAAATCGTGTGAACACTCGAAAATGATGAAAACGGAACATTTTTCAACGCTTCAAACTTAGGCTTAACGGCTCTTAAGATGCAGGTACATCCTTCGGCATCAAATTCTTGGAAAGATTGCACTGAGTTAGTTGCCGTCGAATCTTTATTGTTTCAAATTGTGTCAGCATTGTGTGAACGCAGTCTCAGATTCTGCTTAAACAGCTAAAGGGTCCATTGCTGCAATAGGAGTTTGTTTTAATTTGTTTCATAGTTGGTATCATAGCAATTTTGCTCCTTCATATGCAGCCTTTCAGCCACACCTTTCCTCGTTTGTGTTATCAATCACAGCAGGCATTTATTCCATTTTTCCTTGTCTGACTGATATATCAATTTATTTCAGATCGGATGGCATCCTTGTAACTTGGGATCTCTGGCATAACAGCAGTGTTCCTCTTATGTATGACTCCTCGCATGGCTTACACGTAAGTTTGTATTCTTCTTTTTATTGGATCAAATTTAAGATGATTGATCACTCTCGCAGTTGCATTTTAACATGCTCGTAAGTGAGACTGAAACTGATGAAATTTTTCAAAACATTGTCAACGAGCTTTTTGTTAAAGTTCTTGTGTAAATCGGTTTGAATACGCCATGATTTATGTTCAATTATCGGTTTTTGTAGAATTGCTTTGCATAATCTCTTCAGCCCAGGCTTTCCTATTTGTCAAGAGATTGGAACCATTTACGTAAAATCTAATAAGTTCCATGCCAATTCTTAGCATTTTATGTCTCCGAAGTATTCCTACGATTAGCTATTCTGGGAAGAGTCAGAATCGAAAGACATTTTGCAACAATCTGTAGAATGTTTGAATGTGCACAATAGTGATAAAAGCTCTTACGCCATTCGATTGAACCTCGCGCATAAAATTGTGTAAAAGTAACGCTCAATCCTGGCTCTTTTGTAGAATAGCTAAAAGGTCTATCAGCAGACAAGACTCACAGGCCTGCACAGTTGATAAGCAATAGAAGGTCCGTAAATGATCACGATGGCTCCTCGAAGTGATAAGACCAAGGGACTTGATAATACATTTGCAGGAGGAAGAAATACCTCTGCAGCAAACATGGATGGAAGATATTACATCTGTTTTTGTCTTTCCAGATAAGCTCAGCTGATGACCTGGCATTCATTGGAAATATGTTGGTCATTTTACAAAATAGCTCACTCTTTGCTATTGATCAAAACAATATACCTTCAAGGATTGGTCGAGGTAACTATAAACTGACATCGATACGACAGCTTTCCATAATTGTTCAGTCATGTGCTAAGGTTTTCAAAAGACCGTAAGAATTACCGTACTATCAACATTCCTAAGTTTTTACTGACTGAGATGAAGTACCAAAACTACTTGCTTTAAGGTGATCTGAAGCGAAAATCTTATTTATCTAAATGAACAGCACTTTAGTGATGCAGAATTCTGTTTAAATTTCTTTGATAACTCATTTCGTTTTCAAATTATCCACTGATATAAAGTTTCAGTTGATGACGTCATTTTGTTTGCAAACTTGGATGATATATTGAAACATAGCAATATCTGATCTTTGAAGGGATTACAGTTGTAAGAGACATTTAAGTTGACCTGAAAAGACGTATTAAACATTCGTCTCATGGACTGATACGATGTTTAGAAAGGCATGTCAGTTGAAGAAAACTTTGTTGAATCAATTTTCTTCTAGAAACATAGTCTGCCTCTCACGCTTTTTTGAATCTTGCAAACAAAATGATGCCATCAACCAATCATACAAAGTAGTGGATAACTCGAAAATGAGACAAGGTATCACAAAATCATACGCGACTTATCGTTCAAAAGCGCTATCCAGTTGCATTATTAAAAATTTTCCCTTCTGATGACCGTTAAGTAATTGCAAGTAGAAAATCCAGTTACCTTTAATATACTGATATATTTCTCTTCTGCAACAGCTCCAAACGTTTGAGTGTTTTAAGAGTGTTCTAGGTTGGTGCAGATATGCATAATACATTTCTGTGGGATGGAACAATTCCCAGTAAAATTGCAAAATATATTATATGACTTGTAACTTCTCCTAGGTGTAGCCTTGCCCCAAGTCTATTTCGCCAAAACAGATAGACTTATTACAGTTGACGAAATAGACTCGGGGCAAGCCTGTCACAGCTACCAAGTTGCTTTCATTTACATCAAGTCATTTGCAAAACTATATAGCGATCGAAATAGGCATCTATGTTGCTCTATACAAAAAACCTCTCTGCTGTTTGTTAAAGTTTTAGATTAAGTCTCTTTTCAGACAATTAGATATCTCGAGACGGAGGCTCTGTCGCATACTTTTTATCACACATGACCTTCGTTGTACTCTTTTTCAAGTAAATGTTGTGGAGACTTGCTTTTATTTTGAAGGGCTTCCAACTGATGTGATTACGTCGATTCATGCTTCAGATTTATGTCATGAGGTAACAATTGGAAAATTTTATAAACATTACTATGTTCCAGATAATGTATTATTTTTGCTGACATATTTTTTGTTTTCGTTAAAAGGTATTTGAACGGTATTTAACGCTCAAGAAGTTACTTAATGCATTTTTGATGTGCTGAATCAAATTCTGCTTGCACTATGTAATCAGTCATATTTAGCCATAATCACAGGAATCTTTGATCTATTCTATAATCATTTGCAATGCAATTAGCTTATTTACAGTTCAGGATTTTTGGGTATGTTTTTTTTTTGGTCATGTCAAAAATACCAAACTCTGAAAACGCCAGACTTCGCAGAGACGGAAAAATGTTTCCCAATCAAACACAATATTCTTCAAAACAGCAGGTTCAGATGCATCCTGGTGAAAACGAGGTTTCCACTTGAAAAACATAAAGGCGTGTCTGATGCTCTTGCAACACTGTGGCAACGCAAGCAAACTGGCTTCGTTTTTAGAGTTTTGCAAATGCAAAGGGTAATCTCTCAACAACGGCACAACCGGTTTAATTAAAAACATTTTAGCATCCCAATCAATAATCAACCTTTCAGCTACGAAATGACTGGCAATTCCTTCAACTTGCTTCATAAATCATTATTTTTGAATTTTGGCTATTGCCAATACATCATTCTGGGACATACGGTATTACATGTTCCCTGGCATAGTCAATGTTCTTCCTTTTCGTATCTTCTATATTTTAGGTATCGAAATATCGCAAAATGCTGATAGCAATTGCCCAGCCGGATATGACGGTAATTATGCTCATTTATGTCAACAGAAATATACGTTGTGCCTGTCAACTGTTCTTTTTTTATGTGATTTGAATTCAGTTGCAAGAACAAATCGTGTCTGTTCAGTCAGCGCTCAGATCAAGACAGTGCCAGACTGCTTCATATCGTTAAGGGCACTTTTCTTGTTCCCCCTCCCTTTTAGTAGGTTTACGATCAAATTGGCTACAGAGACCTTTCCAAAATTCTTCGATCCATGTTTGCATGAAAGAAGCATGTATTTGCATCTTTTTGTATCCTGTATCGTTCATGAATTAAGTGAACAGACTACCTTCCGTGACAAAGACTGTATCCAACTCTCATTGGCTGCTTACGGAAACCTAGTTAGCCTGCGTGCAGACAATACCCAGGGAAAACGTATAGTCTGCGCAACGTGGCTCAATATCACGTATTGTATGAGTCAGCATTTCATTTCAATAGCAGTTTGAATGGCCCTTTCTACTTAGCGTCTTTGTATTGTCTGCCGTAGGGTACTTCAAATTCCAGAGTATTGTGTTTTCAACGTAATTTGCTTAGAGAACAAAGCGACACCTGAGATTTAATCACATGATAGCCGTTCTCAAATCTGATTGCTTCCTTGTTTCGCAGGACAGTGATATTACTGGCTGATACAACAATACATTTTCTTTGTTATCACATATTGCTGAAGCACACACTACACAACAACAAGCGGCGTTGCGCAGACTATACCATTTTCTTGGGTATAGTCTGCAAGCAGGCTAAAACCTTGTTTGCTTACGAAAATCTTGTGATTGTCACAAGTTTGATACTTTCAAAACTCGTCTTCTTATTTTGCTGAAATATTAGCCAATATCTAGTGGAAATTTTGAATAAATACAAATGTATTTGAAATTTGTAAAAATGATCATTTCAAATATTTTCGACCGATGTGAACGGATCTTACTTGTTTTGTCTTTGCTGCCAAAATCATACTTATCACCGTATATTTTTAATCTGAAATCATCAAACATCTGCTTTCGTAGAGAAAAAAAGAATGGATGTTCATATCATACGATGGTGGCACTTCATTCACACATGTCTCCTTCCCTGGCTGGCAGGCTGTTTTAGGAATAAGCTCAATGATGCAGGTTTGAACCTTTCTATTTGGTTTTTTACAGCCTTTCTATTTGATTTTACGTAAATTTGAAAATATGTTGGTAGTATTGCTTATTTACAACACACCGCTATCAACTCTTTTTCAGATCTCGAACAAATTCACATGCAAAATGCTTAAACTAATGTTCCAATAGAACTGTTCGACATTTGATTAGATATTAAAAAAGAATGACAAAATGACGCTGTTGCCTGGTTATGTGACGCTGTTGCCAAGATCTTGAATCTAAGAATCCAGAATCTTGCCAATCCGTTAATAACAATTCATAATGCTACAAGTTTTTGAAGCTCAATTTTGTGCGAAAGTTGAAACCAGACGCCTGTAACTGACTTTTCTTTATTTAGACACTGTTAGAGTAAAAAGAAACTGCTCTTATTGGACGAATCCCCTTTTTTGCTTTTTTGTGTCATAAAGTAGCGACTACTAATCAGATTGGCTCATACAAGGACTCAAACAATTAGCTGGAGCTTTTCCTTTGCAGCTATGCCGGGTGAGCCAGAAAAAAATTCCCACTTTCAAAGCTCATAACACTTAGAGTACTTCATAGATTTGAATGGTTCAGATTCTAGTTAAGAGCCGAAAGATCGAAGTATTTTTTAGTTTTCTCGCTTTCTTACCTGTACAAGAAGCATAGGGAAGCTTAACTTTATAAGAATCTCATGGTTTGGGAAATCACTGAAAAGGGGCCTAAAGCAGTTATCAAATACACCCCCGTCTAAATGCCCCGGTGAGAGGTCAGATTTTTATCGGGGTCCTAGTGACCGAAGGATATGGTCAAATTTTTTCTAGGGAGCTCGAATTTTGTAACGAGGACAGCATAATTATTGGTGGGGAACTGTCTCTACGTGAAAATAATTTTTCAAATTCCTCTCCGGGGTTCGTCTGTTTGCTGCCAAGGTTTCACTTGTGAGGCATTTCATACCGCTGAGATTCACAATTGATTCGGGGACTAAATTTGCTCCAATGTTTTCGCCGGGGAAATCACCGGGGTAGGATGTACTGGGGCACTTAGACAGGGGTCTTCAAATTGTAGGAACTCTCCTCACACAGAACAACAAAGCAACGGGTAGTTCATCTCTCTCAAGATTAGATTTTCAAGTTATAAAGCATAGATTTTCAAAGAAACGCTTCCATCATTTGCTCAATCTTTCAGGCCCTTTTTCAGTAATAATGCGACGATGAAATTTCTGTAAAATTGAATTTTTCAATATTTCTAGTGCTTGCAAGACAGCAAGGAAAATCACAAAGCTACTTTTGTCTGTTGGGTTTTAACTAGAATTTGAATCATTCAGATCTATGAAGTACTCTTGATGCTGTTAATTTTTAATGTAGGAACTTTTTTTCTGGCTCAAACGGTATAAAACAGTAAAAGCGCAAAAAGTGAATATTTTTTGGCACACCTTTCACTTAAAACTTATTGGAGATGGTCATCAACTCAGGGTGGTCACTCCACATTGACCAATTTGAATCATCATGTCAGCGGTAATATGACGACTCTAACAAAAATTTAGAATCTATACAAGTGAATATACTGTTACTTTGTTTATCTTATTTCTCGAAATTCTCCTTTCGTGTCTGTAATTTTGCAATCTTTATCGTAGGCTGTAAACATATTGGATGTTCATATTCATCCAGTATTTGATCGTGCTAGTTTGCTTGTTAACGTTACCAGCAATTTTCATACAGAAGCAGTAAGTTGGATCTGCACATTTTACCGTACTTAAGTTATACGAGATCCACATATAACATGTCATTCTATATATACCTATATATAATGGGGAACCAGAAAAAAGTTTCCACTCTTAAAAATTCATAGCACCATGAGTAACGCACAAATTTGAATGATTTGAATTCCAGAGAAGCCAAAAAATTGAAGTTTTTAACAAGTTTTTCTCGCTGTTTTACCAGCACAAGAAAGTATCCGTAAATTTAACTTGATAAAAATTTCATGGTTGCAAAATGACTGAAAAAGGGCCTTAAGCATCGATAAGATTGTAAGGACTCTCCTTACACAGAACAATTTGCAATGGGCGTTTCATCTTTCCCAAGAGCTATAAGACATCAATTATCAAACAAATAGTGAAGATTTTCAGTCCCACGGCAATAAAAGAAAAGTAGATAACTCTCACCCATGAACAACTGCATTTTCTTTATTGATCTTTACGAGGAGTCTATTACGATTTGATCAAATTATTTGATTATTTGATCAATTTTTGGCTTTAAACTAGAGTTTGAATCTAGGACTGGTACTTGATAGAGAACACTTACTTACCTTCATTTCGTACCATTCCGTCACCTCCTTATTATTGTTTACTAAAAATGGTTTCGTTACTTGATATTAATCTTTGCTATTTCAGTTCTTAGTGGAGTACTCATTTGTTGATAATGCTTGGTACATGCTTCAAAAGTTGAAATTTGGTAAGTAATGGTACCTGTATTATGTAATCTACAAACTGAGTGACGTTTGGATGAATAATTTGCTTCTTGGCATCAGCAACAAGAGCAGGCAAATTTGTAGCGGAGAAACGGGTAGCCCAAAAAATTTTGCTCTGTTTGGATGGCTTTTGTTGAAAAGCAATTGGCTATTTAAACATTCGTTCCCTTTCAGTTGCACATAGGTTCAAAATATAAGCTGTTATTTGGCTAAATAATATTTTATTGACAGGGAAGCCTTTGTTTATTCCTGGATGATACTACCTGGTTTTTTGCCAATCTTGTTAAAATGAGCCTCATGCAGAAAATGTTCATTGCCTCAAATCAACCAATTCCATTTCTCACTAAATTTACGCTTTGATTACAGGAAATATGAGAAAGTTTACATTTCCCCTATCAACATCAAGCATTGCACTTATCTGGTCAGATGAAATTATTGTGAAGACGGCAGGTAGCCGATTTCCTTTTTGACAATGTATAGTTTTCTGTTCATCACAGGAAATTTCTACGACGCAGAAAAAGTTTTAGTGGCTCAGATCCTTGTGTTATTTGTTGATATTTAGTTAAAGATTTCTACTATCGCAACATGACAAATGCAGGCTGCTAGATATTGTGTTCTGATGACGAAAATAAAGTTTTTAGATGAGATAAGCAAAGAAAAAAGTAGGCTTGTGTTAAGCAATGAATGAATTCAAAATGCATGGCCAAATAAGAGAAATACTGGCAGATGTCTTTTCCTCTTTTATACCAAGCTCCTATTTGCTACGACTTATTTCTGACTTCAATGCAGAAGTAGTTGCCAGAGTCCAGAAAAACTCACGGCTCTACGGCTGTGAGCCGGAGGAAGATTTTATGCTTTTTTACGTCATCTTGAGGAAGGTTTTGTAATTTTTGTAAGGAATGAAATGGACTTGCTACAAGTCTTATCTTGTGATCTCTCGAGAAAGCGAAGCGCACTTTCTCGAGCTCGCTTTCTCGAGAGGTCACAGAATGAGACTTTTTTCCATTCAAATAAAAAATTTACAATGTTTCTTAGGTTCTACCTTACTTTCTAATTATGACTATACGACATTACAGGGACGATTCCAAGAGGAGCGAGATTACACGGCTACCCCTTGGTTACATGAAACAAAACGAGGACAATGCAAGAAACTTTACGCAAAGAAACAACGAGGGAACGAAAACATAAACGAACAACACACAAGTAAATACCCAGTAAATACGACATTAAGCTTTGAGTTAAGGTAGCTTGTTACCAAGTAATTCCAGATATAAACAAGTCTGAGACTTTGAAACCTGAATAAAAATTGTTGGTCCTTCGAACCCAAAGATTTAGGTTGGAAAGAAAATTTCTTACTTGGTTGCAAGCTACCTCAAACTACTACGCAAAAAGTAATTACGAACACTAAATACAAATAGGGTTGGGGTATGGGGTATTCGTAGAGGAGTGAATAGATTAATCAAAGCGTTCTGTTTCCAAAATAAACTTAATTGTTTAATTCAGGATTAAAGCATTTGCCTCCAAAGGCAGGATAAGACTTGTAGCAAGTCCAGAAATGAAAGAAAACGTTGAAAAACTTTATTATTTTGACTTTATGAAATGATAAAGTGAGGAAGATTAACATCCTACGGAGATTTTGAACTTTGTCTGGACTCTTTTGTTCATCGATTCACTACGCTTTGCAGTAAAACTAGGATCCTAATTTCATCATAATTCCATGTTGTATATCTCTTCATAGATCTTTCCAGGCTTGCATACCCTAGGTCATTAATTTCTGTGACATCTGGCCTCCACCTTGAAGTAATTTGAAGCTAGAGAAGTTAGTTTAGATCAAATAATAATCGACTATCCTTCTTGCCTTTGACTGCCAAGCAACATCTGGAAGATTTCCTAAATATCAGTTTCAAACGTCGTACAGTAGAAACCCGCATAAAAGTGCCTGTTTTTACAAGAACCTTTAGGCTGAAGTCGGCTGAAGTTTAATCTTTTGAACCTCCTAAATAAGAACCCCCCCCCCCATAGCCTGAAACTGGGAGAGGTTCTTTTTAACAGGTTTCATGTCTTCAGAATTCTACAGAAGTTTCCAGGATTCTTGACATTCTAATCAGAATTCTTCTGGCACAAAAGACTTTCAGATTTTAAACAAGAGCTCTAACCTAAATATGTTCTTAAGAATTCTCTCAAAAACTCTGCGGCATTCCTGTGCTGAAAAACAGTATTAGTGTCTGCAAGGTATGTGCTGTATATGCAAACCTTTTAAAGAACCTTGCAGGCTGGAATGTATAAAAACAGCCTTTTAATTAAGAATCTATTTAGGCTACCCAACTAAAGCCCAGATTCTTTTATGCAGGTTTCTGCTGTACTTCTCGTGTTGATGAAAAGTGCGACATTTGAATTGGGTAGGTTCGGCAGAGGAAATTAAGTGTGCCAGAAGTGGTCTGGAGCGGCAGAGCCTGCCGCATTATGCGACACAGGATGGACATTGATTTGATACTTCACTATTAAGTATGACGTTTGAATTGGACTCGTTCCACTGTCGTACTAAATTGAATTGTATTCGATACATGAGAGGGAAGACGTTTGAGCCAGGCCTAAGAAGTTAGTATATTCTTTGATTTCATGGTTGTGTTTCCTTGTATTTTATAGGGAATACTACTGTTGTGGTCTTCAACATAAATTCGTCGGAAAATACAACTAGCCAAAGTAAGATCAAGGATGTTACAACAGGTGATAATGTTAATTAATTTCTGCATTTACAAACGTCAGCGAAATGATAACTTTCAAGCATTATGCAGGACTCGTTGAGACAGGGCAAACATTTATCCTTATACGCGTACTTTCCTGTAAGAAACTGCTTTTAAGAAACTCAGCTATCAGATCGTACCGGGAAAATATAATGCAAGAAATGATATAATTTGACAAACGAAATCCCCCGTTATGTTACATTATTTCACTTGTATCCTGTATCATATCACTTGGAAGGTACTTAAATAATGTACTCAAAATCTGATGGTTTAAGAAACTTCTAGTACTGGCCAAAGTTCTTAGTTTCTTATGAAAAAATACGTGTACCAGAGGTCATCATACAGGAAATTTATCCAGCTTCAAACTTCTTACATTTGTAGACAAAAACATTGCAAAATACATGGAAAGCATTCGTAAGTTTGACTGAAGTAACAGCTTAGTAAACTTTTCGACTTAATATGAGCAATCAGAAAAAGGTACCTCTTATAGGTACAATATTGTTCATTGTCTTAAGCCGTTTCAATATTTTCTCGATAACAGCCGGGTGCGGGCGCTCAAATTCTAAGATAAACTGTTTGAACTTGAATTCAAGCTTAAACCTGCTATGGCATTCAACCGTATTAGATCAATACAACTTGTGGGAAAACATGTTACTCGTGTCAACATTGATATAGATCTGCTTTACCATTAGGTCGAGTAGAGTAAAGATTTATCAGTCGTTTGTACGTGTAGCTAAGATTCTTTGATAATTACACGAAGATTAAATCATAAGTAACGCAACAGTCTTGAATGTTACAATTAGACGTTTCAGGCATAACCCTTCAGTGGCGTGGCCAGGGGAGGGTATGAGGGGGCAAATTGCCTCCCACTTTTCAAAGATTGGCGAAAATTGTAATTGAAAAATGCGATAAAAATGTCTGGGTATACCTTTTTGTCCCCCCAGTCTCAAAAATGTTCAGTTTTACCCTCCCACTAATTTTTGTGTGGCCACGCCGCCAAGCCAACAAAGAGACTGCGCGTGGAAGGCGTGCTAGATGAAACTGACCCTTTAAGCATAGTATTAATATGGAATCAATTACGGACAATTTTTTCTCCTTGAGACACTTAAAAATTGATGTTCACTGTTCAACTGTATGGTAGACTTTGAATTGTTCAACTGTATGGTAGACTTTGAATTGACCTTTCTGCCAGTCAAAAGTTGAATTATTTTAATGGCTCAACCAGTGCCACCTCGGAAAGGCAAGCTTTCTGGCAGCATAAACTCAGATATCATCATCGGGTCGTGGAGCAGCGAATAGATATTTCTCTTGATTTTGTTTTTTACCAGTGTATCTGTGATTACATCATAAGCACAGTTGTGTCACATTTGTGTAGGACTTTCTAGGTTCTCAGTACCCGGCTAGATCAGACATTCTAATAGCACGATTCTTCATGACTCTTTCTTTCGTACTTCTGTTGAGCTTCTTAGACAGGACAGCCTTGCATTCCTGCTTGTTTTCGTAAAGGATGATCAGCGCTACAATGAGACTATTTAGCATGACAAAGGCTATTGATAGATAGTGCATGTAGGACAATGTATCATCGGTATCATTTCCTTTGTTGAATTTAGCCATGCCAGCGATGATATGAAACAAAATACTGACACAAGAACTGGAAAGCATTAGTTCAACAGCAGTAGTCGAGCCTTTAAACTCTAGCAGTTCGTCTGGCATAGCATATGTACCAGGGAATCGTTTGTATTTCTTTGTCTTTATGACCTTTCTGGCTTTGCATTTTCGCCTCCATAACGCAGTAAGAACTGCAATTGTGCCGAAGACGAAGAAGAATGATAGCGCGAAGTTGAAGTAAGCAAATCTGTTATAGATGGTAGCAAAAACATATGCAATATTAACAGTGAAGATGATCAACCCTATGAATAATACCAATGCCATCGCTTGATTTCTGTTTAGTGACGATTTATACCAAGTGAAATTGTGAGCCTGCATTGCTTTCTCGATACCAATGCCTAGGACTGTAAATGTTGATACATACTGGAATAGGAAGAAGCTAAAGTGAGTGATGATTTCGCCGAGACACTCACTAGAATCACAAAATTCAGTGAATAATACAGCTACCATTGGCTGTGGTAGTAGTGCCATTAGACAGTTCGAGACTGATAGGCACTGATAGAGCTTCTTTGTTCTGGATGTTAGAGTCTTTGTATGCGATACTGTCAGAATGACGAGCAAGTTTGACGTAAAGTTTAATGGCACCAATAAAGAGCTGAAGACTGCTATGTGAGTGGCCTGCCAATCTTTCAATAGTAGTCTCGATGAAAATATGTTATTGCAGTTCCCTTGTAGCATCTTGCGTGATTTAAATGATGTTTCAATCACTTCGGCAATGTGAGACGCTTGCTTGCTTCAATGTTTGATTCCCATTCTGCAACAGGAATATCAAATCTCTCAAACGGCTGCTAGAGAGGCCCTATGGGCCCAAATCTCCGCACGACTGCTTTGCTAGCACGAGTACCTTAAACTGTGTGCACCATACAATGAATACTCGACGACGATGTCTTTGACGATTCAGTCGCCTTGGAAGCTTGAGATGTTTGCCTCAGTCTTATGATACTCACTATTCGATATGAATTTCAGAAATAAATCTCAAAAAAGCCTCTCTATGCTTTACAATTGACCTATTCCCGGGACTTAACTTCCATTCAAATTCTACAACAGGAATACTCAACGTTGTTGCCTAAATATGTACTTTTACTTTGCCTGAAACCAGAATCAAAATTGTTCCTAGATATAGAGCTTAATTTCAAGGCCGCGATTTCTGTATTCCACTGCAATGATGCAGTAAACTACTGTGTAATCGCATGTGAAATACTTCAAATGGCTCGTTTGGCTGAAAAACTGCACCTGGTGCTGGTCGATCGATCAAGGATATAGATAGTTGCACAAACTTAATGTAAAACCAGGTCCAAGCTTTAAAGAGCAGAATGCTGCCTTGAATACAACACGGAGCTTGCGTGATGTGGCGATAGTTTCTTCGACGAGCCCTGCCTTTGCTTCGATTTCAAATGCCCATTTGCCGTAGCTTCCAACTGATTTCTCGTTCATTTCATTTCTGTTTAACTTTTCATACTGCTGCGAGACTTTCGTTCATGTGAATGTGATGCTGCGTGCTCGATGACCATATTAGACTGCTTTTCAATAAACAATATTTGCATTGGCTATATTGGAACAAACGGTATTTTGCATCCCTGCGTTCGATCATATTTTGATGAACAGCAAATACAGGAAGTTTAAAGTGCAAAATATCACAGCCTTGAATTTTTAACGACCTTTTTGTGTCACTTTACCTGTGCAGGATCAAACGTGTTGGTGGTTTCAACAAATATCAAATTTCAAATATAAAAAATGCACATTCGGGGATTCTGTAGCCTGCGCCCAGACTCCACACTGATTTCCTAGATTGATTATATGGCCGTAGTTTCTCGCTTTGGTGTAGTAGTCTCGTTTTGGATAGCGATTCTTGGGACTCATCGTAATCAGTCTATTGATGTCCTTTCAGAGAGAATTTTCCTCCAGCAGAGTCTGCGCATCAGCTACCAAATCCTTGTTCTCTGTTCACGAGAAACGCAGAACCTTTCCTGATTGGCTGGACGCATATCATCTCTCTCATGAGCATCTGTCTAAATGCTCGAGTTTGGAAGTATTTAATACACCACTGTAATGAACCGCCTCGTTTTGAAAATTATTCAAAATTCTTTCATATGAAATTTTAGACGCCAAATTCGGATTTAGCACCCAAACTTTAGTCTAACTCTAGGTTTTCATGTTGTTAGCGGTTGTAGTGTTAATTTTATGGCGATGTAAAGTTTGAAAATCTATAAGGGATTTGACCGTGAAAATGACTCGGGGGTGTAAAGTTTCACCCCGAACGACTTTTCACGGTCAAATCCCTTATAAATCTCTGAACTTTACATCGTCATAAAATCAAGATCACAATTGTCAGCAGTTCAAAAACATGTAACCAGACTAAAGTTTGGGTGCTAGATCCGAATCTGGGCTTGAAATTTTCATATGAACAATAGGAAGAGATGTTGACAAATTTCCAAAACGAGGCTGCTTAATTAAAGTGGTGTATTGGGGCTTCCATGGACAAAGATGACCCAAGAAACCTTGTTGTGTTTCTATAGGCTGCGCTATTGAATCTAATACAGTGACTTGGTTCCTCAAGCTTGAGAACTGCACGTGACCCAGGACAAGGATTTGGTCGCTGTTGTGCAGTCTCCAATAGAAGAGAATCTCTCTGAAAAGAAATTAGTAGAGCCTGCTTGCAGGATAGGGATCTGTAGATTACCTGATATACGAAGTAGCAATTTGATGACGTCACAAAATCAAAACTGGATGAAACATAGAAGCAGGGAACTGTGTGAACGGGGCCTCATTCTGCTTAAACAGCGCTGTAGTTTAGGTCGGCACCTTGTTTATCTCGCTGTTTTGGATACCACATTCTCTGAGGACTCTTGCCCACAGAACAAAATCCTGTAGCAACGTTGTGTGTGAACAGGAAGAGTGGTGCGGTCACATACCACAGCGTGGTAGCTAAGTCCATTTTCTCGAAAGGAAACAAACCTAACAACGGCCATTATTTAATAGTTATTGTTACTGCTATTGTTATTGCTACTGTTGTTATTAGTTTGGACAGGCAAACATGGAAGACTGAGGAAAGTTTTGATCGAGACGTATTTACGAAATTAGCTACATTTGTTTTTTCTTGGTATTGTTTAAGTGTCATTGCTGTTGTTAATGTAATAGACCTTTCAGCTATTCTCACAACGAATGTGGATCGAACGATATTTCATCACAATTTGTAGAATTTTCGAATGTGCACAATTGCGATCGAAGCTCTAACGCCACTCTATCGAGCCTCGCGTATAAAATTGTATAAAAATATCGCTCGATCCAGGCTCTTTTGTAGAATAGCTAAAAGGTCTATTGTTATCGTTATTTCAGATGGAAATGGCCGATATGTTATCTTGTTAGAGTCGGGTGAATTGCTTACAGGGATGATTGGAGTTAACACTATCAAGAAGGTATCGAATTAGCAAACTTGTTCGCACTGCTCTAGATAGCACTGTTAACGTAAAGTTAATAATTTTGAGTTAAAAGATGATCCGACTTGTGGCAAAGAAAGCAAAGCCAAATGCGAGATGCATTTCACTCCCAAAAAACCTCGTACTCCTTTTGCAAAAATCCTTTTGTTTTCAGGAAAAATCCATCAAAAATTCGCATAAATCCTATTTTCTGACAAAATCTCGTTCGCTGTTTCCAATGAGTGAAGGGACACTCGGCCAAATGTAGTATTCCTATTGTTTAATCTAGAACTGCATCATTTAGCTCAGATCATTAACTTCGAGTTTTGATGAATCATTTGCTTCTCAACAACCAATTAAGTACTTGGCAATGTAAGACAAACAGTTTTAGATACTTTTCTTCTAGATAACACCTATTGATTCAACGAGCAATTTGTTGTTTGACTCGCTTGGTCAACTTGTCGTTCTCAATCCAGAAAAGTGAGTATTTCATTTTAGAATCCCCCTGAGGGACGAGACCATTTATTCATTTTGAAGGGGATTTGACCCAGTAATGAATTCCTAATCCGTTGAAATCTTCAGCCAGAAGGATTCCATTGAGCTCCATCACTCCATCACTTTAGCGTCATGACAAAGGGTCGAGGATCGATGAGGTCTTCTCTGCATCCGGAATTCCAACGCTTGGCGCTCAAAGCCACTTGGTGACAGTGGTTTGATATTTAGAGAATTTTAGTACTGCATTCATACTGGCACAGCTAAACCAGCTTTATTTAAACCAGTTTAAATCTCAACCAATCAAATTACTGCATTTTTTGGCTTGACCAATTAGAAGGCCCTATTCCAAAACCTGGTTTAGTTTAAGCTGGTTTAACTTGCAGAGTGAATGGGGCATAAGTGTCAAGTGTTCTCCGAATGAGTGCCTGCAAATCATGATGCTATAAAACATGTAAGCAAGAAGTTTTGCTTCATTGAAAGTGTTATTTAAAATATGTTTTCAAAACTTCAGCTTACGTGCGAGCTTTTTTGTTAAGTTCATCAAGACGACTTTAGCTTTAAGTGCCAAAGCACATGAACTAATAAAATAATCAATTCAACATATTCACATTTTGTTACAGCGGTGGAAAACCATTTGTTCGATATTCTTACCCGATTCATGCTGCCATTGATTCTGCAGTGAAGGACGATGCATGTGAGGTAGGATCAGTCTTACTTCGTTCTATCTGCTCACAGCTGCTCATAAATTAATTCATTCATTCTTTCATTCAGTCATTCATTTATCATTTCATTTTTGTTTGACACGAATTCTCTGATGATAGGATGATAAGACAAAAATCTAAGATATTATATAAATGGTCTGTTCTTTGAGGAGGTCGTGTTTAGATGTGTCTTTAACGAATAAAACTTAAAAGAAAGCAAATAATCAACAAATAACTTCATGCACAACAGAAATCCAAACTTCCTGCTTGCCTTTACATGCAATGGACCTACTGTGTGTCCCAAACAGACAGCTCAGCTTCTGACGGACTCAAGAGCAGCATCATAGAGTGATACAATTTGAATTGATGTCTTTTGTCCTTACTTTAGGCTAAGATTATACTGAGTTGTGAACCCTACAAACTTAGCCAGGAACAAAGGTGGAAAACATGTTTAAATATCTGGGGCCAAAACTTGTCTTGAAAGAAATTTCTGTGAGGATCACTTCAACAAAAGTATCCACTGTTGACAGGTCACGAGATGTAATAACGTTGACAGAATTTGAAGACTGATTGTAACCACAGTCGTAAATGACGCTTGTTCGGCAATTTTTGCTGATTTTTCGGCTAATAATTTCCAGACTTATAAACAACCTCATTTTTATGAAACTCCTATGTCTGGTAACAACCTAGATTTATGTAGTTAGGGCTTCGGTAATAAAGAATACTTATGGGACTTCCATTTCTCCCTTTTCTGTCTTGATCCCCTTTTCTTTCCTCTTTTCATTCTTTCTGGAGACTTGAATTTCCAGGACCATTGATGCCGTGGTCCTCCATCCCCCCCCCCCTGGCAAGGAATTTTCAGAACATTTTGGTTACTTCCCTTTGTGGACCTTTGCAAGGAGCATGCAAAAAAGGCAAAGGAAGATAAGGTCCAAAGATTTCTTTGCTTGTAAATATGCAAGCGCATTTTATCTTTGAAAGTTCCTATGATATGTGATGAAACTGACGTAATTTCATGATTGAAAGGACACACATGACAGTTACTGCAACTGAAACTTTCCTGCTGATAAGTTCACTTCGTGATATTAGGGATATATCGCCGCTCAAGATGACTTCAAGATCGAAACCTTAAACCACTTTGCCTTGCATATTTACATGACATCTATTTTAACTGTATGCTTATTGTTAATTCAGATCGTATCGTTCTCAAGCAGCATTATGAGTGGATGGTATCAGGTTGACATAAGTGACCGCATGCAGGTATTGATCATCATCATTATCATCATCATTATCATCATCATCGCTTTACTAAAGACTTAGAATTGAATAAAACAGATGCTTTTCTGTATTTATGCATCTAGACTAGACTTACCAGTGTCGATTTCAGTTATCGTTAATGCTACCTTTACCACAAAGTTCTCAATTCAAAAAATTGTTTACTGGTCTATCATTCTTCACAGTTAAATTTTTCAAAATAAGTGGCAAGTGTAGTCCCCCCCAGTACTTGTCCAGTTATTTCTAACTCAAAATATTTTTCCCTATTAGATCAAAACCATTCTCATTACTAGATGCAACGACACTTCTATCGAGGTATAGACATTTATTGATAATCACAATATTTCATGCAACAAACTCTGTTAGAAGTTCCATGAATTAACCAATTTCACTGACTAATTTTACTTACAGATTAATTTTACAGCTGTCTTTCATTTTTCAGTCTGCAGTTTTCTGCTTATGGAATATTTTCACGTTTAATCCTCACCATATCCACCCTGGATAACTTCTATGTACAGTAGTGTAGGGGTTGTTCAGTAAAATTGAGGCTCTTACTTACCGTATGTTTTCCCTCTAAATATCTGAAAAACCTCAAATTTACTGCATGTTATCCCTTCAACGACATCATGTTATCCCTCTATCGCTTTGAACAGCCTCAATTTTATTGAACAGCCCCTACACTACTACACAGACGTTATCCAGGGTGATATTCGTCTGAGTAAAAGTTTTCTTGGCTTGGTAATCTTTGCTGCCTCATTTTTTCTTTCGTACTTTTACGTATTCGTTGCAACTGAAGGTGAAGGTGAAGGTGAAGTTGCGTTTTTCAGCGCCAAGCGCTGGGATCGCAGAAATAGAGCAGACCTAATCGAGTCCGCGACCCCTTGTCATGACGCTCAAGTGGTGGGGTTCTACCGGGACTCGAACCCACTCCGCCTGACTATTCTGGCTGCAATGTCAGAGGATTACACCACGGCGCCACAACACCTTCCAACTGCACTCCTTGCATCTGTTCATGCCATGTTTCTCTGCCTGCTAAACTGTCTTCTTATTTCTCGTGCTGCTCTGTTCTTCTTTTTTGAAGCCATTGAGTATCTTAATTCTGTCTACTTTTGTGCAGATTGCTCGTCCACCTCATGCGCAGTTGCATTTGTCTGTAGAGAAAACATCAAGAGTATTTGGAAGATATATTGAAAAGGTGAGTTTGTATCTTCATCGATGAATCAATTTTTTGAAATGTAGTTGCAAACAAGCCCAAAGCACTAGATTAAGTTGTGGATTTGAGTCTATTTTCAGAGCTAAATTATTTTGTAAAAGAACATTTAAGTGAAAACATCAAGAAGTATGTGGGAGAGCATCAATTCTTGCAAAATCTTATGGCACGTGCGGTGAACAATGGTTTGCAAGAAATGGAAGAAGAGAGCATGTTTTTGCAGTTTGCAACAAAATTGTTACCAGCTCCAAGCATGGAAGAGGAGTTTTATCCAACTTACTTATAACTGAAAACATAAGATTCATTTTGAGTTTGTTTTAAGAAAGAGAAAAATTGAATTGGAATGGATGATTTCTGTTGTCGTAGGCTTTATGGTAGAAGAATTCTTTTTTGATGTTACTGTTAATGACATTGTTTTACTGGACCGTTACCTTTATTTCTTCTTTTCGTGAAAATCTATTTCATCTTACATTGTAGACATTGACTGTCAACATTTACATAGCTGCAAAAAATTCAATGCTCAACAGGTATACCACTATCACACCTTCTTTAGAGTGGCTTGAGCCCCTTTTATTATCTTAGATTCCCTTAAAAAGATTGTAATCAGCCGAACTCTGGTTTATTGTTTGAGAGTGTCATCTCGTATTTGTCTTCAAGCCAACGCAAAGAACTGATTAAGTTAAAAATTGCTCACAACAGTGATGATAAATATGGTGTACGAATAGTCTTTGTGACAAACGTTTCCAGACGAACTGTAAAGTAGACGTTTTCTGGTGCAATTAATCATTTGGTAGCCCTGCTGCTGAAGGCTCTGGTTTCGGGTTTCATGGGAAGTCTTTACTAGAATCACTTTATCAGGATAAGATATTTCACTGCTTCAGTAGTAATGGTGGAAAGTTTCACGAATAAACTATAAAAAATGCAGATATAAAAAATACAAGATATTTAGCAAACTAAATATCTGTGTACTACGTACAAGTGTATTAATTATCTTGTCTTGTTTGCATCCGAATTGTTTGCATGCAATTTTTCAATAAATTGTTAAACATCTGATTAACCATTCTCTGGAGACATTTGAGCAGATTATTGTTTCTAGTTTTATCTTGCGGTAAGAAACTATTTAAGCTCGTCGATGGTATTGTATGCTTTGGTCATTGAAAAGGACTAACTGGTGCTTGCTGTTTGTCTGTCTCGATTTGATGTCACGTAAGGTTTGCGATTGCGCAAAATAACTTATTCAAAACTCTTCAGTTGCTGTTATTCGCGAGTATTTTCAAGTGAGATCTGATTCGAGACAGACTGTAGTTGTAGCAACTCTTGTCTCTAGTTGCAGCTTGATCCATTTTCATCAACATCTTTTAAGATGATGTTTTTTCGCGACAGAACAAATGACATATTCACCTCTTTAGTTGTGTATCCTTCGAATCTATCTCCTACATGCACAAAGACACATCATCAGGTATGGTAGATTTTATTTTTCTTCATCTGCGTGTTTACAGTAAGGAGAAGAAGACTTTCGTCTGCCTTTATGCTCCTTTTAGAAGGCAGGCAGGCACATTTGCTTTCTTTTTTGTAATTTGTAAGCTGACCTTTAGACTTGCACCACCAAGTCTATTTCGTCAAGAAAAAATTGGGAAAAGGAAAAGTTTCAGATGGACTTACTACAGAGGACGTTATAGACCTGGAGCAAGTCTAGCTGACCTTAAATGTTCTCTTAAATCTTGCATGTAATGGCTGCAATTGATCTCTTTTCCCTAGACTGCTTTCTTCCACCTTGGCTGTCCACCTACACGAAAGTTGAATCTGAACAGGTCAGACTTTTTATCAAGTCACTCTAGTACATTGAAATTTGAGGAACCTAATGAATTTAATGAGTTGCTGATGATATTGAAAATTGAAGCATTAAAAATTTGCAGGTTCTAGGATGTTTTTTAATTCACTGCATATTTTGTTAGCAATCATGTAAATGCAATTGATTCCTAAAAAATATTGGTTGTTCGACAGACATTGCTAGGAATAACTGGATAATTGACATAGCTGCAAATGTTAGACACGTGGAGATTATTTGGATGCTCGAATTACTGTCCATTTTCAGCTCTTACTTGTTTTATTGTTCTATGTTATAGATTTTAAACATTTACGTCAACATTGAGAACGAAGTCCTTTTTGAAAATTATGTTGGGATTTCTCAAAAGGCCGTGATTTTGCGATGGTTTCATCATACTGCAAAGATGGAGCTTGTACAAGTTGAATTCTTCAGTTCTTCAGTTCCTTTCATGATTTGAATCCTTGCAACCAGTTTTCTCTAATCAACTGTGTGATTGATATTCACCTTGCAGACTTGCTGCTTGTGCTGTTGTTACAAGGTAAGGTATCTCTCATTGTTCAAAGTTTTGAATTTCAGCCTGCATATCATCTCATAGTTCCCTCTAGGTATGACTTCTGTCTTTGTTTTCGTTTGAAAGTGTCCCTTGATCATACGTTATTTCAGCAATGCGTTTATGCAGCTATCCTTAACGTTTGCTTTAAGCTCATCTCAAAACTTTGCTACAGTAGTGTCCCGCAGAAAAGAAACAATGTTTTCAACTTGAGATCTGATTTGTTTCTTATATAATGAGATATATAGTTCAAATCAGGGTAAAGTTTCTTAAGTTTCTTATTAGAAAAAATCATTTACTATGAATTAACTACTGAGACACAAGCTCCATTGTCATATAAACTACACTATTTAGATTTGGATTTCCAAATTTTCACTGCCAAGAAACGATACAATTATTCCAGGAAAGTGCTTTTTGCTTCATTTGCATGTAAACTTCCTGTTTTCATTAGAATATGTACAATCTGATTCAAATGCAAAGCTGACTTTGTTATGCGTTTTAAATTTCTGATATATGCATAGTTTTTGAATAAGAAACAAGCTTTTTTCAGACCTGCTCCAGTTTCTTGTAAGAGGGACTATCATTTTGAAAATCAAGGTCTGGTGTTTCTTAAATTCATGTTTCTTATATGCGGGACACTACTATACCTATCTTTTGCTTTAACTGAAGCTGTACCCGATTAAGACGAAAATTTTCGCTGCGTTAAACAGTTTCCGTCAGGCGTTGCCTTTGATGCTTGAGACTGATTCTATCTACGTTATACATGAAATTTCCTTTAAAATATGAATTTCTTTTGCAGCTTGAATACTTCATTGGATATGGTAAGTCAACCTACGAATTTGCAGTAGAATTTTCAACAATTTTCTTTTACACATTCGACTGTTTTATTTAACTCTCCAGTCCTCGAGCTTCAGTTCAGTGAGAAAAAGAGTCTAATAGCTTCAAATAAGTGGCTTTCAAAGAGCTAAGATATAGGATAGGCCTTATCATCGTTAGCATCAAATAATTCTCAAGGGACAGATCAAGATTCATGAGAGGTACAAACCTTGCAAGAAAAAAGACTGGTTTCATGCTAAGGCCGATTATAAGTAGATTCCTGGCTGTGTAGAAGTGTGTTGAAGTGGCATTGATTGTCTTCTTTTCACTCTCACCTGACCCCAGTTCACTGAAATTCCTTTCTGTTACTGACCTGTTTTCTTTGTCTTTCCTTCGTTTACTTCCCCCTCCCCTTCCCGGTTTTCTCTCGTTTTCTTCTGGTAAGTAAAGTTTATTTCATCAAAAATGGAAGCTTATGCGAGATTTCCTCTCGCTTCTTGTAATTTCTCCAGATGAATTTCTGTCAACATTTTTGGAAAAATATTTTTGAAAATTTTGACGAAGCTCTCATTCAAGGCAACGGCATGAACGTACTTAAAGCCTATCCTATGATGGATCAAGATCATCAAAGCCTGACTGCCAATGTTATGAAATATTCCTTGAAAATCATAAGCAACATCTATTAAAAGCTTTGTTTCTTGTATGTACACTCCTTTTTCCATTTCTTCGTTTCATCTATTAACATAGCTCAAATCATTTGCGCTTATGTTTATTTGATAATCCTTTCATTTTCTTTTTTCAATTGACATAGAGAGGAAGCAGAAATTTGACTGTTTACTGTGTAACTGCGACCAAGGGAGACACGCTGGTAATCAGCGCTTACTCGTAAGTAGTTAATACGAATACGATAAGCCTTGATCTGATAAACCATAGGATCGAAATCTTATGAACCCTATTTTGGTTGGGGGACCCCTAGTAGATTTTTTAAATAACCCTGTTAGGAGAAATTTCAAATCTCAGTTATCGCGAAAAAGGTAACAAAATTTAAATATTCTGCAAATTTCTTTTGTATTGTAGTGTCAATTGATGTATTCTATCATAATTATGATGTTTGGATGGAAATTATGCTCGAAATTTAATTTCATCGCGATTTTCCCAACTTTAGCCAATTTTCCCGCTTTTCTCGACTACACAAAGGAAAATGCTGATGTGAGCAAAGGGGATAGCCAATTTAAGGTTAATTTTCAGATTTTCAGAGTGCACATGCCTGAGGCTATTAGCGCATCAATTTCGGTTACTCTACCTAGAGTTAGAGTGGCTTTTTTGCCCCCCCCCAACCAAAATAGGACGTATCAGATAGCCCAACCACTACATGATTAAACAGTGATGTAAATGGCTTTAAGTGCTTTGCTATATTGCTGCTTTGAGCATTTTGATATCGTCAATATCTTTAAAGTAATAGCGTTGAGTTCTTTACCAGTATCACTCATCTATTTATTTATTCATTTAATAATTTATTTATTTACTTAGTTATTCATTTATTCATTTATTCATTTACCTCATTACAAATTATTTTCCTTGCTGCTAAATGCAAATTTAATCTTCTTCTTAGTGCTCAGGGCAATCATATTCTGCGTCAAATCAGTTCTCCACTTAGTTTTAAAGAGCTGATGAACAGGACCGATTTTGCAGTCACTGCTCAGAATTCACAAGTGAGTTTGCCTCCTTTTATCCTGCCTGTTGTCTTTAATTCGTAGCTCAAATTTTGCTTTTATTCTTTTTATCAAACCCTACTACCGTTTGATCAAAATACCGGTTGTCCCAAACATTTCCCGTTTAAATAAATCATCAAATTTTACTTCAAAGTCTATGCATAAAATATCAATTTAGTCTGTTTTGTCAAAGTAAGTTTGCTTCCTTTTTGGCTCAATATAAAGAAGTTGTTGGGTTTGCCTTGTTCAGCTTGTAGTTCTCATTTTTCTTCTAATTTCTGTATCAGACGCTGTTCCTGTTTGATCAACATACATACCAACGATAGTAACGGCTTTGTCTTTGCTGATAAATTGCTACATGACGCAATCTTTTTCACAATGTTTCCGACGGTAGTTGTTGTTCTTGCAGAAGTTCTGTTCTTACCCGTGTCCATTTGTGCCAAGTTTTCCTTATGTCCCTTCCCTGTTTCCTCCAAATGTGTGAGACAGTGACAAGAAAAACTAATTTTTTCCCTCTTTCTCGTGAAGGTGATGGTGAAGCTGCGGCTATTAGGGCCAAGCGCAAGTATTGCACAGGTGGGAACACCTAATCTTGTCTACGATACCTTGTCATGACGCTCAAGTATCGCTCTTTGTCTTGGGATATAATCTTTTCTGTTTCACTACTCTGGCTGCAAAGTCAGGTAGTTAAGCCACTGCACCACAACATCTTCATTTGGCACAAGAACACAGAGAGGGACAAGGCTTCTGTGGAAGCAATAAATGTCGTGTTTGTTAAGGCCTATAGCCAAATTACTCCCAACGCATCCTGCTGTCTCAGCTTCTTCATATCAAAAAAGATTCCCTCATGTAGCTATTATTAAAGTGGTGCTCAATCTATCATAGCCAGGGTCTTTGGGGATCACCCGTAGGATCACCTTTGATTTGTATCTCGAACAGCTGATAAGCTGCTGTATTTAACTTTCTCTTCAGGCAGGTCAAGCATCTACAAACTGCAGTCTTACAATTAACGGCATTGGGAACTTCATATTCATGGTCACTTCAAATAGTGCTTCAAGGTAAACTGAAAAATGAAAAGAGGGTTGTGATATCAAACTCTTTGGATTCTTTAGGTTCAAAAATTGAAACATAAGATGCCATGCAAACAAGTTCCATCGCAACATTGAGTTGATTTTCAAAATACTTAGTTGCTTTATCTCCACATTTATTTGCTTTACTTTGGTGTTGATTGGAAAAATAGTTATCTTATTTTGACAGTGCTGGCAAGCAATGGAAGTGCAGTCTTGAAGCCATCCCTTAGTTTGCCTTTTCTTTCATAAATCAGCAACCATTTGTCAGATTGGCTCAAATAAGGTTTCAAACTCTAAGTTGAAGCCTGACTGATGCCATTGTTAAAAACCGAGATGATTGATTCGCCAGATCCTCCACAGCAGCCACTAACGAGACTCAACTTTTTGGGACATCTTGTTGAATATGATAGATGCCAGCATCTATGTGGAAGCATCTAACCCCCATCTAGCAAGAGCAGGTTTGTAATACTATAGCATCAGTTGCTTTGATTCACAGCTCAGTTCAACGTGATTAGCGATTTCAGACAAAATAAATTCTCTCAACCAGTAATTCAAAACAAACATAGCTGCAAACCTGCCCTGAAACCGACACGGCAAACTCTCACTGGGTGTGGGCGAAGGGAGGTTTTTAAGAGAAGTTATTTCCTTATTACGAAATAAGAAGGGTAAATCTAAACTTCTATCTGGCGTATTTTGTTTACGTGATTCAGAAGCCGAGCGGCGGGCATTAAAATTGTTGCATATTTATTCCTAAAATATAAACAGTTACTTCTCAGCTCCTGAATCAAATGAACACAATCCCCCCCAGACAGAGCCTTAGATTTACCCTTCTTCTTTCGCTTTTAGCACATAGTGTTCTCCAAAGAGCCTCCCTTATCTGGCACCAAGTGAGAGTTTGCCGTACTGGTTTCAAGGAAACTTCGCGGCTTTGTTTGTTTTGAATTACTGGTTGAGAGAATTTCTGTTGTCTGAAATCGCTAATCGCCTTGAACTGAGGTGTGTGTAAAAGTAACTGATGCTATTGTATTACAAAATCTGTCCTCGTTGAAGCATCTATCATTTACCAATTCAGTCTTTGAAACATGGATCAAATTGACCCCATCACTAATGGTGTTTAGGCCGATTTCCACTCCGTCGAATTTTCCGACTGGACAGGAAAACTTTTTTTGAAGTGAGAAATTGATGCTCTGAATTTGAGTTGTGCGTGACTGGCATCTTGTTGTGTCCCCTAGGAAATTCAGTCCGCTAGGAAATCAGCCTTTAGGCAAAACCTGTGGAAGCTAGTTTTCTGAAATTCTTCTTTTGAGAGAGAGATGATTCCTTGAGACAATATCAGTGATTCTCGATATAATTTTAACCCAGACAGAGTCTAAATTTTTCAAGTAGGTGCTATAGTCTTTTGCCCCATTCACAGTGCAAGTTAAACCACTGTCAACCAAACCAGGTTATTGAATAAGGACTTCTGATTGGTCAATCCAACAAATCCAGTCACTTGATTGGTTAAAATTTAAACTGGTATAGATAAAGTTGGTTTAATTGTGTCAGTCTGAATGCAGTATTTGTTTCACCATTTTCAAAGAGCGTTGGTCTGACTGACCAGGTATTTGTAAGAATTTATTGTGACATTTTTTTCATTTGCAGCTTCTGCCTCCTTGAAGCATTTTTGTCAGTGACACCCTTGCCGAAACCAGAGGGAACGAATCTCTTTTTGTATGTCGTCATTTCAGTCTGCCTTGGAGTAACAATTTCCGTGATGTTGCTCCTCATTAGCTTCCTGCACTATCGTCGCAGCACTACCCTTGAGCACAACAGAGTGGCTGAGATTATCAAACGCCAACAGCAGCTCAGGTATGCCATGGATTTCGTTTGTGGAAGGAGGCTCCCCGACAACAATTTTGTCCTATTGCTAAAGTTCTTTAACTTTTTAGTGATCTCAGAGTTTAGATTCTAACAAAGTGATGAGTGCATCACAGTTGCTTTCGTAGGGAACTGTCTCGGTGAATTTTAAGCCGTTTGAGTAAAAATATACCATTTAAAGACTGTGCAAAATTTATTTCTTTACATGGCTGGTGCAAAATGCAGTAGAGCTGCTATGGTTTTATCGTGCAAAGAAAGAAGTCAACACTTTTAGCTGGCTTAATGAGCACGGGGTTGTGATTTTTTATGACCTCAAGACGCAGTTAGAGAAATAGTCTTTTCGCCTTCATGACGAGTGCGTAAATTTCGCAACATGAGGGCCACTGAGAAGCTCTCAAAAGATATTTTTCAAATAACTTAAGCAAGCATAGATTTGTTCACAGTTTTCAGTGAGACATCTTAGTTCCATAAATGTATAAAATAACCTATATCAGCATTGTGTTATCTTTACCTCAACCTTTATACGGGCAGGTATAGTTTTCAAGAAAGGGCTGACGAGGCAGTTGTTATTTTGAAAGAAAATTTATACGGTGTTCGCAGGCTCTGTAGCACAAGTTATTTTCTCCACCGGCCATGTGGTAAGATGAATTTTACACTGCCCCTTATTGGAAAAATCACTGCTACTCTATTAATGAATAGATTGAAGTGAAGAGAATAGTGGCAAAAGTGACAGTCATCGTAACTTTTGATTATCTTACTACAGTGCTTGGCCATTTCCTTCTTAGCATATCAAGTCAATGATCATGGCATGGCATGGCAAGTTAATAGTATAAAAAGAGGCATATGATTGGTTTCGCCATTGGTTTTGAATAAATATACCCTTCACCTCATGCCCAAAGTTTTTCGCAACTACGAAACACTAAGCACATGCGGTTAAGGGAAAGGGGCAGTCAAATCAACAGATTACAGTGAAAGCGCTTACCTGATAAGTGAATTATATGTCTCTTTTTGCACACGTTTGCAATGAAGGAATCAAATAGGATGAAGTGGGAAAAATTGGCCACTTAGTTGTTTTCTTTGCTTCTAAGCTTTAGCCATGGGGGTATTATTGCCTTTTACACCCCCCCCCCCTCATTGTATCGTCTCAATCTTACAGTGCAATTATTCATTTGCAGTATCTTATAAGGGTAGAACCAAACTGTCCTCAGTTGTAAACTTGTAACCTGCCCAATGAATATGATGTCTTTGCTCCTGATAGAGATAGATTCTTTTCCACTAAAATATCCTAACAGCGAAATCAAGCTAGCGACAAATTTGCCCCCACCTTACCTTAGATCTTGCCTTTTTCCTTTGTTCAGACTTTTAGCTACCAAGGATGACTATAGTATTGACTTGAAGGCAAGCGGAGAAGCAAGAAGAAGGAGTTCAATTCTGAAAGAAGGCCTTCGTAAAAGGAGTGCCACATTATCAGCCATCTCAGAGTTCAGTGATAGTAACGAGACAGAGAGACTGAGATAATCGTTTTGAATTGGACAGAATTGATGTACTGTGGACAGAGATCGATGTAGTGTGGGTAACGTTGATCTTGATTTATTATTAGTGGTTAGAAATCTTTAATTGCAAGATACAGGAATTCCCGAAAAATGCGTGGTTGGCTTACGTTTCCAGTAAAAGAAATACTGAATCTTTTGTTGTTGATCTTAAGTAGGTCACAGCACAAGGTGTCCCAAAAAATTGTGCTCCGTTTGTGTTCCTGCTGTGGAGGACCCATACATTCAATTATCTCAGCTCTGCACAGAAACATAGGTCAGGCTTCAAATTAGAGCCTGACACCTTGTATGAGTCAGTCTGATACATGGTTGCTGATTTATGGTATAGAAAAGGTGAAATAAGTGGTTGCTTCAAAAGCAGCATCGAAATCAATTAAATTTTCTAAGGAATGGGTCTGGCGTCGTCTTAGAATCTTTGCTAATTATTTTAAAGGTTTGGCAGTGTTTTTATTCAGAGGAGAGTACTTTCTATCTTTAAAATATTTGGTAGCATTTTTAATCCGATGCCAGAGTCCTTTCTTTGAAAAGTTACTTTATTTTGACATTGCTGGAGAACAATAGAAGTGCTAATTTTGAAGCAACAATTATTTTGCCCTTTCTCTGCTTTGAATCAGCACCACATATCTGATTGACTCCAGCAAGGTCTCAAACTTTAAGTTAAAAACTGACCTATGCAACTGTGTAAAAACCGAGGTAATTGAATCTACATTTCCTCCACAGTAGCCACATAAACGAAGCACAATTTTTTTGGACACCCTGCAGGTCACGTGAAATTTGAGAAAAAGAAAATCAGTTATGCAGGAAATACATCACTTTTATTCGCGTACCTTTACAAGTGAAATCTAATTTAAGACAGACTGCATCTAGTCTGTCATATCCGCAACAATGCAGACTTACTCCAAGTCTCATTCGCTTTGTCAGTCATAAGAGATATCATTCCAGAGAAAAGGCATAAATTCAAGGGACCTTTATCACTGAAGCAGCGTAAGCTGAGCCTTTTGGTAAAAAAGGTGTGGCAAAGGGGAGTGGTATTAAGTTTTGCCATGATCCTTTACGGCCAGAGACTGAATGGAATTAGAATTTTCATACAGTGGGCAGAATAATTTTTCATTGATTGCTGAGCACCATTATTTGGTTTTGCATCGAGATGCCAGAGATTCGTATGCTCCCTTGCTCCCTTGGAAGATCTTTGTAAAGAATGACCTCTACAATGGCTAGAATAAACGTATTTCTCCTTTTTTCAAGGCAGTTTGGTACACAGTTGATTTCCCCAAGATCTGGTCGTACTTTTCTTTTCGATTCCAACCTCTGACTACTTCTTGGAATTTCAATAACTAAAGAAGATGGATAAATCAAAAGTTGTGTGTAGCGGATTTTTTTACGTAATTCAGAAACCGAACAGAGCGCATTACAATTGTTGCATATTCATTGCTCAAAAGTAAACAGTTACTCCTCAGCTCCTGAAACAGATAAAGAAAACCCGCTAGACAGAACTTCAGACTTACCCTACCCTTCTTCTTTTGTTGTAGGCACATACTGTAACTCCTATTGAAAACCACCCTTCGCCCGTGAGGTGTGAAATAAAGCATCCGATGCTATTGTATTATGTTAGTAATTGTATTATTGTACTATAATCATATTGTATTGTAACATGCCCTTGTTCATCACTGCACAAATTGATCATCTCTACACCTTAAATCAATCCCACATTACTGAAGGGCGACTACAAAAATCTAAAGCTGTCTTTAAAATGCAAGTCCGTAAATTTTTCAACTACTTTTTACGCAGTGAATTGTGAAACTTTCTTGAAGAATTTAATGTTAAGTGAAAAATCGCTGATAAAAGCCAGATCCAGTCACTCTATGAATAGACCTGATCGGCCAAGGTTTGTTTTACCTTTTTCCAGTCATGCCCGCCATGTTCTTAGGAGCTTGGGAAGTTTGTTATACTACAGGGTGTCTCAAAAAAATTGTTCGACGTTTGATTAAATACTAGAAAATAAAGATACGCTGAATGCTCCCTTGGTTAAGTCACCCTTTTCCTGAGATTTTAGATTAGTTTTTGACACAAGAATCTTGCAAATCCGCTAAAAATTCATGGAGATACAAACATTTGAAGCTCAAATTTGTGCGAATGCTGAAACCAGAGGCCTCAAAATGGCATTTTTGGTCAAAGCTCCATATGCCGTCGTTTCTGTTATTTCTCAATTGTTTCAGGGCGAACCAAGTTGTATTCAAACAGGTTTTCGATAACCTAGCTGTCAAGCGTATAGATGCTTTGAGGAAACAGATTCAGTCTCTCGCCAATTATGTTCTGAACCACTGTTTTTGGACTTCTGCAATGAAAGGGAATGTAGAGAATGATCGCAAGAAATGATTTACTTTAGAAGTTCTATTTGGTTTGCTCTGATATCAAAGAGAGGTATGACATTGGATAAGCTTCTCTTACCTCCGTCTTCGAGCTTTTTGCAATACCAATAATCTGGGGGGTCTCTGGTTTCAGCTATCGCATATTTTTTATCTTCGAGAGCTCGTAGCTCAGTGAATTTTCAACCGATTTGCACGATTTTAGTCTCTAAAATTATTTCATAATCTCAGGAACAGGGTTATCTTTCCATGACCTTGTTCAAATGTCCTTATTTTTCAATATTTTATCAAACGTCGAACAATTTTTTGAGACACCCTGTACCTTTTGCACTCATGGCGTAACCTTGCATGGGAGGAAATATGTTAGAGAAATCAATAGAGGTTTTATCAAGAGATTAATCATACGGCTGGAAATGGGTGTAAACAAACCTTGGCCGATTTTTGCTGGCAGGTTGGCAGGCGGCAGGCAGGTTCAAAAGTTCAGGGTCCAAGTCCTGCCTCTTTCTCGTGTTCGTCTTGTGACCATACCAAAATGAGGTTTCAAAACCAGGACTTGGAAATTTGGAGAGAGGAAGAAAAGAAACACATATGATACTTCGACCTCTGAGCTTGCCTCTTGATGAAAATTCAACGTAACGGAGAATTAACTCTTTAGTGGCGATAGCTTGCTTATGTCGACGATGATTATTGCTGCAAAGGTACTAAAGTGAAAAAGGAAATAGGACCGAAGAATAGAAAGGAGCCAGAAAGAATTCATATGGGATTTCGATGGTGAAGCTGCATCATGGCTTTGTACCTTGAGTCATTAGTGTTTCCATTGATCACAACTGCTGTAGGATTCTTGCTTGCATACATTATCTTCGTCTGCAAAAAGGTGAGCCAGTATTAATGCGCTTTGTTGCATTCTTCTTGCCATCAAAACAGTAGTGTTTTCAGGATACTTGAACTATTTTCGTCTGACAGCAGGGCACTCTGCACTTACTAAAAACAAAAGCTATTAATAGCTACTAAGGTACGTTGACAAAAGCAATACAACTCTTGTTTGCTCACATGGAGTTACAAAATCGTCACTTGTTCTTCAAAGCTTCCTATGTGATGGAAACAGAAAATGCCACACCACTTACATCTACAGGACACAACATTATTTTTTGGCAGACAAATTTAACAAATTTGAGCACAGAAATTAAATGTAATCAGGCATTTTCATTTGACAGCTATAATTTAGTGTTTACCCTAGCGTCTTAAAGTTTCTAGGAGCTTGATACTTTGACACAAATTTAAAACTCTGCACACATTGATCTGTTATAAGTGCGCTTACATTATGTCTGTTTATGTTACAAAAGATATGAGACATGATACTTTTCATGCTTGTCCAGCGTGTGCGATCACACATGGAAAATTTTTGCTGGTGCAAAATGCTGCACACGTACCTTTTTTCTCATGAAAAGGACTGCATAATGCTGATATTCTATGCTGGTTCATTGCACCAAGCTGAATATAATTTGGAAATGATCACTACTCTTTTCTCTCCCAGTGCAAGTAATGCAGCATATAATAAGACCCTGATTGGCCCATTTGGGATGGGAGACTGCTGTGTCAGACTTAATTGTTTATTGGAGTGATGTCCTGACCATGAAAATTCTTCTTTCCATATAGGTTGACTGACACACAGGAATAAAACTTCCTTGCTGGCAAATTTTCTGTTTATATAGCAAGTTTTCCAGTCTATTCACCAGCAGGCTGTAAATTGGTGATTCAATTCCCTTTAGCACCAGCCATTCTTGTCTTTCTCTGCTTTTTGTCAACATTGTGAAATAGGCGGTTACTAAGAAGGAACGTTTCTAGAGCTGAGATAAAAAACATCTGGCTGGCATGCCCCTTTCCAAATAAAATTCAAGGAGCCCCCTCACCCAACATTGGGTTAATGTCCCAGATTGGAAAGTTTGACATGCGCAGGGAATTAATCCCCCCAAGCACTTTTATGTTATTCATGCAGCCATCCGGGCATTTGCCAAATCTGAACAAACAGGACTGAATATTTACTTCTATTGGATGTAAAATTGTGCTATGCTGATATTTGCATTTTCAATTCAAACTGAAATATATCTGCACCATTTCTACAGTATATCCCTGCTTGAAAATCCCCCCGCAGTTTTCAAACTTTCTTGCCTGGTTAAAGCCTTATCAACCTTTTTGTCATTTCATTGGGCCCTACACTATTCAGTGTTTTTCAAGAAGCTGAAACTAGATCAAGAAATATGATGCCAATAGACCTTTTACAGTAGCTATTCTACAAAAGAGCCTGGATCAAGTGATTTTTTTATAAATTTTTATACTTGAGGTTTGATTGAGTGGCATTAGAGCTTGACCGCAATTGTACACATTGAAAAATTCTACAAAATGTGATGAAGTATCGTTTGATCCAGATTCGTGCTCAGAATAGCTAAAAGGTCTATTGTATGATTCATTGAAACTGGTTTTGATAAACGAATTGGTTCATCACTTTTGACTTACTGTATGCTGTACCCATTCAGACTCGCTCGTCATCAGAAATTATTGCTTCCATACAAATTATTTGCCATTTAACCATTTTGCTTTGTTGATTATGTATTTTAGATCTTAGAAGAAGCAAATCAAGTCAATAATGCTTTTCCAAATGTTGAAAGATTGAGACATGTATGTATCCTACCATTTTGTTACTGCTGTGCTGTTCTCTGAAGAAATGTTGAGGTGCTTTGAAACTATCATTGATAGAAGGCACAGTGCTTGGCAGTTTGTAATTTGGAAATGGTGACGCCATTATATAAACATCTGTTCGTTTTGACATTCAGCCATTTATGTTTTCAAAGTCTGTTTGCCCATGTCATTTTCCTTGAGGGAAAAGCAGAATGTTGTCTGCTATTGGTCAGACATATTGATCAAAAGTGCCATCTGCTGTACTAAAAACCATCTGGCCATCCAGCAGTGTTATCCAGCTGTGAGCTGCTCTCGACAAGTCATCTCTTCCTTTCTTCCAGGACGACTTGGGCAAGTCCAGACTAGCTCCAAAAGCATAAACAGATATTAGCTCAAATTGGAAAATAAAATTTGATATAAGTCACCAATGTTGAGAAAAGATGTAATCATAAAAGAGACATTAGACTGTTGCATGTACTTACTGTAGGTACTGTAGGGGCATATTCTTTTGGGCATCTGAAGTCTGGGAAGTCTTGCGAAAGCGGTAGGCTTCGCAGAGAAAAATTTCAGCTACCAAAAGAATGGGAATTCTGAGCTGGCAGACTTTGCAGAGAAAAATGCCAAAAGAATACGCATTCTGAAAACGGTAGGGTTGCAGACTTCGCAGAGAAAAATGCTAAAAGAATGGGAATGGGATGCTGAAGAAATGAGAATTTGAATGTTGTTTTTCAACGTAGTGAATTGAAACCATTGCAATGCAATGTACTTTTGTTATGCCAATCCCAACAGAAAAGAATCTGCGAAGTACCATTGTTTTTTTAATGTTTTTGAAAACTTTCATTCACAAAACAATGCTCTCTGGGATCTTTCAAAAGTCTGCCAGTTTCAGGAGCAGAAGGGTTCTGAAGCCTCGGATCTCTGCCTTTTTTCAGAAGAGCCCAAAAGAATACATCAAAAATCTCTCAGGAGTCTACCGAAAATAGAATGATCAAAAGAATGGGCTTTGATAAAAAGGGATCTGAAGTCTGCGAAGCCTACCGTTTTTGGTAGAAGGGTACCAAAAGAATGGGATTCCATCTACTACTAACTCTACCGTTTTCAGAAGATGCCCGAAAGAATACGCCCTAGATGTCTTTTGTGAATCATTGTTTTCAATCCTTTCTCTTGCTTTAGAGTCTACCATTAACCCTTGGTTCTAGTTGGAAGCTTGGTGATGTTGTGAATGGTGTGCCAACATGGGAGAACCATACTATGTCCTCAGATCCTGAACATAGTATCATTGCATGTCAAGCCCTCGTTCAAGCATCAGCAGAGGTTAGTACATCTTTTAATGCTATCACCATAGCCTTTGAATTGCCATGGAGATAAGTTCAGGCCAGTTCAGTGCATTTGATTTTAAATTCCACAGCATACAAATTTTGTCAATATAAAAAAGAAACAAAGTACAGACTATAAATTCCCATAGAAGTATAGAGACTAGATATAACTGCTGAAAAATTAGAAAGTTTTTGTGGAGTGGAATCCTTAAGGAGGAGCTCATTCAGTAGCAAATCTGATCCCCTTTTAGGAAAATTTGAATTGATGAATAAGACAACCTCTAGCAACATGAAAACTTAACCGAGTTAGAGTAAAGTTTGGGTGTGAAATCCGAATTTTGGCGTCTAAAATTTCATATGAAAGAATTTTGGATAATTTCCAGAATGAGGCTGTTCATTAAAGTGGTATATTGTGTTAACTTTTGTGATTCACCCAAATGGTAAATATTCAGTACACTTGTTTATGCTCTTCATGGGGCAAATGCCAAGTGTAAAAAATATCAACAAATATCAATGCAGAAGTCTCATATTTTATCAATTTTAGCACATTCTTTGTTATCTGAGTTTTGCTGTCTTTGACAAAGCTTTGGTAAAAAAAAACAGCCACAACAGCTTATGTTTTTATTAATTATTTGTTTATTTTGCCTGGTATCAAATAAAGAATAGTTCCAGGGCTCAACTTAAAGGTGATCTGAAGCAAAAAATTTTTATTGATTCAAATTAATGGCACTGTCGAATGATACAGACCCCTGTTTAAATTTCTTTGTTATCTCTTTTTGCTTTCAAGTTATCCACAGATATCAAGTTTCAGTTGATGACATCATTTTGTTTGCAAAATGCTAGGATTATGTACTGGAATATAGCTGTATCTAATTTTTGAAAGGTTACAGTAGTCGGAGACATTTAAGTTGAGCTGAATAAATGTAACAAAAATTGTTTCATGGACTGATATGATTTTTAGAAAGGTATGCCAATTTAAGAGGAGTCAATTTCCTTAGGAAACATAGCCAGCCTCGTATATTTTCATTACTTTTTGCAAACAAAATGACATCATCAGCCAATCATACAAAACAGTGTATAATTCAAAAATGAAACATGGTATCACAAAATCGTAAACGACATTCCTTATCATTCAAAAGTGCTATCCATTTGCAACAATAAAAATTTTCGCTTCACCTTTAAAAGATCAGTTTTTGATTGAAAGACTCTTTTATTTTTTAGACAGTGCTGAAAAACCTATCTCAGCCAAGGATGCTGCCACTGGTTCACCCATGGATCAATGAGGCTAGCCTTATTCCAGTAATCCATAAACAAAACAAAGAATCTGAAATAAAGTCAGATGTTCTATCTGTTGAGCTCTTGGTTTCAAAATTTCAACAAATGAAAGATTTGTATTTGCACTGGAAAAACTTATGTTTCATGAAAAGGTAGGTGCAGCTATCAAAATCATTTTTCATTAGAGGTCAGTTACATATCAGTTTTGTCCCCTCTCAGCGTCATTTTGACACCAGCTTTCCGACCCCAATCTCCACAACCCCCAATCCTCACCCTTAGTGTTGGTCCACTCAGACTTGACAAAACAGGCCTACAGATTTGGCTAAGGTACCTAATGAGAAATGCACTGGAAGAACCAGATGTTACTCTCTTGACATTCCAATAACACTTCAGTGAACATTCTTTGACAGAATAGATTGCATGGATATGGGTTCAGATAAGAAAATGAATCATGAATGATCAAACTCTTTCACAGAAAATGTCTTATGAAAATTGATGCAATCAATTTTCATTCTTTGCATCATATTTGTTTGATGCCCTAACTTTTTAACATCAGAATGGCGCAAAGCAGGGATGATAATCAATATGTGACTGACCCCTTAGTCTCCCAATGGTTGTTTGGAAGTTTGGGATTATTATGTACCAGATAACCCAAGAGGTTCATATACCAGGTGTGTGAGAAAGTGTCTGCTTTGAGCTCTTATCTTAGTAACGATGCGGTATTCTTTAAAGGGTTAGACGGGAACATATGATGCCCAACTTAGATCTGAGTATTTCTTTGCTTTAAATATATGTATGTGTTTATTTTGTAGCGATATTTCCCTGTAAATAGAAGTTGATCAATAGCAGTTAATCAATAGTTAATCAATGAAGAATCAGTTAACCAAACTCAAAATCAACTGAAATTGAGTTTGTCAACAAAAATCCAACTGTACAAAGCTTGAACTCCAAAAAGGATCCCAGAAAGATACTATTGTTAGTAGCACCCATAAAAAGCTTGAGGTTTCTTTTCTTTGATGTTTGAAGAAAAAAGGATACTTCACAAAACAACATCGTATGATCGAGTTTGTAAGCTCTTCACACCAGGAGCTTAAATTTTTCTCCCTTTTCAGGGTCTCCCAAGTTGAAGGTTTTTTGAAAATCTGCAGTTTAGAGATAGATTGGTGTTTTAAATACTCAAAAGAAGACAAAGGTTGCTTTTTCTGAACTGTTCAAATGGGGAAACTTTTTTATCGAACACCTTGTATGTTTTCCAGTCATGTTTCATTTTTGTATGCTTCCATTTATTTCTACCTTTCATTATTGTCATGAGTATGAAGTATATTATGCAATTCATAAAATAAAGTGCTTGAAATCATATGTCTGAGTTTAACGTACTGAAGTTTTCTTAACATACTGGAATGAGGACAATGGAACTGTCTTTTCAAAATAATGGTTGTTTCTATTCTCCTATATTGTATGAAGATGTGTAAAGTAGTATGTAATGATTTATCTTACAGACGTTGGCAGCAAAGCAAAGACAGTGTATCATGGATTGTTACTATTCCAGAAACAAGGATTTATGAACATCTACTTGGAGGGTGGCAATGTGCGATCGCAGTAGATATTGTAAATGAAGGTGTGTTTATCATTTTGACTCTGCTTTGCCAGTTTGCATTTTTGCAAATTTTCACAGTTAAGTAGCTATATATATGAATTTTGTTATCACATGTTGTAGATACGATACTTTGAAAGATGTTCAGTGAATTTCAATTGTACTTTCCTATGTATGTCCGCAGTAGACTGATGGCGACGAGTTTCTTGTTGCCCTGTGCTCTTTGACTTGATGATGGCGCTTCAGGCACTAGAGACTCATAGTATTACTCTGAAAAACTTGGCCCTATTTAGGCCCAAACTTCGCAATTCCCCCATTATCAATCAGATTGCGAGATTTGGCAAAGAACAATGCTGTCGAATTCTCGATTTGAATGATGCAGTTGACTAAATTTTGAACAAAGTTGCTACGGTAGGTGGCTGAAGTTTTCTCTGGTTTGTTTTGGTCTTAAAAACATGGAAAATGTAGCGTTGAAAGACTTGTTCTGCACTCACCAAGTCAAGTGAACTTCCTTCTTCAGATTTATACCAAGTTTCTTTTAGGAAACGTCTGCTTAACGTGTTTTTCATCGCATTTTTTTCCAAGGAGGGACTGTTGAACAGAGCTACGGCAGTCGTTCGATCCTGATTCGATCGATGGAATCATGATCGAATGCAGGAGATAGGGCTGGGTTTTTCACTGTTTCATTATGAGTCCCTCTTGAGCAAGGTTTACCGTAGCCTCACTACCGTAAGGACCCTCAAGTTACGCTCATCTCATTGAGTTGAATTGTTGTTGTTGTTATCGCTCCACTGAGGGCCTTATGGACATAGAGCTGTAAAAACGACAAAAAATTTCAATCGGTGACAGGATTCTGTCGCCCCGTTGTCTACCGATCAGCATGTGGCTTAGAGCAAGGCGGTTTTTGCTTTTGTGGCAAGAATGATCCTTTACCGAAGTACTGATGCCTAATTTGATGGTACAGCAGCTCTAGAAAACTGATTTTAAGGCATTTTAGACCCAGTGGTTGTGAGGAAAAAGTAGGAGATGATTTAGGCCCACAGCTACATTCTAAAAAGAATGCGAATCGAACGACAGATTGATACATTGTGTAGAATGTTCGAATGTACACAATAGTGATAGAGACTCCAACAGTGCTCTATGGAGTCAGATGCTGGACAAATTCGATGAACTCACTTCGTGGAGCCGAAATGCACATCGGGGAGGCAGGATTCATAGATCGTTGCGGCATTTCCCTTTTCGTCGAGTGGCATTAGACTTTGTCGAGGGTACGGAGCACGCCTTTTCGTTGCGGCACGGTGTTGGCATGACTCTTCGTAGTGGCATTTTGTATGATATGACTGTTCGTCGAGCCACTTTACTCTCCGTCGAGGCACTTTACTCTTCGTCGCGGTGCTTTACTCTTCGTCGAGGCATTTTATTCTTCGTCGCGGTGCTTTACTCTTCGTCGAGGCATTTTACTCTTCGTCGCGGTGCTTTACTCTTCGTCGAGGCATTTTACTCTTCGTCGCGGTGCTTTACTCTTCGTCGAGGCACTTTACTCTTCGTCGCGGTGCTTTACTCTTCGTCGAGGCACTTTACTCTTCGTCGCGGTGCTTTACTCTTCGTCGAGGCATTTTACTCTTCGTCGAGGCATTTTACTCTTCGTCGCGGCGGTGTGATTGACAGGACTTTTGTAGTGACGCTCTTTCATTGACAGATAATAAATATTGCTGCTATTATTTCGCTTCACTTTCATCGGACATATGAGTTGCTGATGCAATGCGGAAGTCTAAAGTACGACCAAAAACTATGTAGAGTTAAAACGTTTTTCGATGCCATTTCGGATCTATTTGCTTAATAGTAAAAGTTAAGGTCTCTTTCGAAAGAGGAAGAGAAGCGTAATATCCGTAAGCAGCAATTTCGAAGTTTAAGCTTACAGAAGGGGGTTGAAATCAAGCCTCAAAAAAGGCAACTCTTATCCCACGCAGCCGTCGAGGTTGAAAGATATATGACTGAAAAGCTCTATCTTAGCTGTATCCAAATCTGTGCTCCGTTTATTTGTTAACTAAGTAGACTTTTGTCCAAATGCGAAGAAATGGCCAAGGGTTAGCAGATTTTGGGAAAAGCTGGTTTCCATAAAATCGGGGGAAGCAACAAGTCGCTACTGGAACGAATAAGACAGACTTTATCACAAAAAAACTGTATCCAGCATGGAAGGTTGTCGTGGTAATTGATGCTTTCCTTGAAAAACTATTCTATTTGAACTTTGATTTATTCGGTCAAGCATCTTAGGCCCCGTTCACACGGGAACGCAATCGTTCCGTTCCATATCGTTCCGTTCCGAAAAGTGGAACGCTCAGGGGTTGCGTTCACACGGGAACACTTGAAATAACATCGTTCCGTTCCAAAAAGTGGAACGATGAAAAAAGTGATACGAAAAGTGGAACGATACGCAATCGTTCCGTTCCGTTCCCGTGTGAACAGGCAATGAGGTCAAAACTGGTCCAAAAAACGGAACGATAAGATTTGTTTCCCTAAGCGCATGCGTGGATGTAGTTGTTACTGGGAAAAATGGCAAGGATTGAAGAAACAACTCAGAAACGGAACGATTGCGTTCCCGTGTGAACAGAAGCAAAAACCGATACGCAATCGTTCCGTTCCCGTGTGAACGGCCTATTTTTGCGTTCCAGAAACTGGAACGAAGATGGAACGGAACGATTGCGTTCCCGTGTGAACGGGGCCTTAGGCCCCGTCCACACGTATCCGGATATTTTTGAAAACGCCTCTTTTTTTATCCTTTTTGGGTTTGCGTTCACACGGAGACGGTGTTTTCGGTCACCAAAACGAACCTTTTCGAAAACGCTCTCCAGAGTGGATCTTTTTGAAAACGCCGTTTTCATGTTGTCGTGTGGACGGGTGAAAACAGAGCTTTTCGAAAACGCTGACATCACAGCATCGATTTACGACGTATCAGAGCATGCGCACGGATCTTTGGGGATCACACAAGGACATTTTGATTGTTTGTTTTCGTTCCAAATGTAATTGTTTAGAATCTAAACAAAATATTCTTTGAAAGAAATGAACAATATTTAGGAAGAAAAAGTGAATTTCGACTAAACTCTCTTGAGACAATCTTTCATGCTCGATACAGTCTTTTGTGATTAAGTCCCTGTTATTTGTTGTTGTAGCGACTTTGTGCTCCCCACCTTATTGAGAAAACCAGATTTTCCAAAATCTGCTAACTCTGGGCCATTTCTTCGTTTGTAGACAAAAACCTATTGGGTCGACAAATAAACAGAGCACAGATTTGGATACAGCTAAAGAAGAGCTTTTCAGCCATATATTTTTCAACCTCGACGGCTGCGTGGGATAAGAGTTGCCTTTTTTGAGGCTTGATTTCAACCCCCTTCTGTAAGCTTAAACTTCGAAATTGCTGCTTACGGATATTACGCTTCTCTTCCTCTTTCGAAAGAGACCTTAACTTTTACTATTAAGCAAATAGATCCGAAATGGCATCGAAAAACGTTTTAACTCTACATAGTTTTTGGTCGTACTTTAGACTCCCGCATTGCATCAGCCACTCATATGTCCGATGAAAGTGAAGTGAAATAATAGCAGCAATATTTATTATCTGTCAATGAAAGAGCGTCACTACAAAAAGTCCTGTCAATCACACCGCCGCGACGAAGAGTAAAGTGCCTCGACGAAGAGTAAAGCACCGCGACGAAGAGTAAAATGCCTCGACGAAGAGTAAAGTGGCTCGACGAACAGTCATATCATTCAAAATGCCACTACGAAGAGTCATGCCAACACCGTGCCGCAGCGAAAAGGCGTGCTCCGTACCCTCGAAAATGTCTAATGCCACTCGACGAAGAGGGAAATGCCGCAACGATCTATGAATCCTGCCTCCCCGATGTGCATTTCGGCTCCACGAAGTGAGTTCATCGAATTTGTCCAGCATCTGACTCCATAGTGCTCAATCGAACTCTTTCGTGGAGCAGCGGAAAGGTTTCAAATAGAATCAGTACGAAACTTTACCGTTTCCGCAAGCGTTTGGGAATAAGTCGTAGTTGTAGCGATATCAGTTCAGCCAAAAGCGAAACTACGACATGTAATCAAGTCTATGTTTACCGCAGGGATAAAAGGGACTCATCGTCATAAGTCTATATCCGCAGTTCTTTTATTGAATGACTGTTAAAGTTACCATGTCAGATTTGAGCAAAGCCTTTACACTAATAGGTACTAATGGCAGGGTATTAAAGTTATCCACAAGAATGATAAGAATCTCCGGAGCACCAACAACTTTTAACCATCCTTTAGACAAAGAGATTTTTCTTGAAAAGCCGTCCTGATTTGTGTACTGAATATGGATGCGATGGGCTGTGGCATAATTCTTTCAGAACTCTCTCTTAGTCAGTGCCCATATGATTATGTATATCCCTGACTTTGCAGGTCGCGTACCTCTTGGTCACGGTCTGCATACAAGAACACTCGAAACCTAAAACTTGCCTTGTGTACATCAACATAACAAGATTTCCTTCAATTTCTGAGGAAAATTCTTGAATCATTTGAACAACCACAAAGTTTTCAAACAAAATTTTCTTAAGAAGCAAATCCATTCTTTAATTTGTCCAGAATAGACGATTTCGCTAAAGATGGCAGCGAGGAACTTTTTACCAAAATTTAAACAAAGAACTCGATGCATTTTGGTAAGTCCCTCACGACCATCTTTAGCGTAATCTTCTAATTAAATTCTTTTGCAGGAAAATTATGTTTTTCATGTGCCATTAGATAGTTACAACGATGTGCCATTAAATAATTACAACGTAAATGCCACGCAACGATTCCATAAGGAGCATGGAATTACCAGAGTCTACTGAAAAGGAACTCTGGAATTACTCAACAACTCTGTGGCATTTAACAATTAACTTGAAGCCTGCCTCAAAATAGATCTCAGATGAAACTGTACAACCCAGTGGCGTAACGCATTTTAGAGCACCTTAGTTCAAAAACTAAGGGCCCCCAACCAAAAGGGTTCTCGAAGGGGCCCCAACAAAAGATTCCTTTTGTTATCTATTTGCAAGCAAGTTTGCTGGATGTGGTGATTTATAGGAAGCTTTCGCAAAACGATGTAAATGGCACGGTAAACATGGTGTCGCGAATATTGGTCTTCTTGGCAATAGTAAGTGATGTTTTCTCAAAAAGTTGGAATGGATTCAGGAGTCCTATTCTCAGCCAAAGTACAGGGAATTTCCTCAAACTTTCCTGGGGGCTTTGCCCACAGACTCTCTCATTTTCTGCCTCTTCTACTGATTTGCCCCTGCTACCTCAACACATGCTGAAAGTTGATCACTGCAGTTGTATAATCTTTGTCTGCGGAACTTATTAACTTCAAGTCTAAACTTAACAGGGTAGCTATTTTGATGTTTCTATCATATCATCTACAAATGCTTTAACTGGGGGGGGGCCAAGTGGAAATATCTCTAAGGGCCTCGACTGTCTTCGTTACGCCACTGCATGGGCCCTATGCAGAGCTATGAGCTTTAAGACAAAACCATTTTGCTGTGCGCAAGATCTGTAGTGGACCAACATCTTCTTCAAGAGATTACAGGGAGTGTGAGTCCTCGTCCTTCAACATTCTTCTCGAAGTATTCAAGTACTTTTCATTTTTATTTCATTTCATATATTTATCTATAGCTGGTATTGAAGTGCTTTTTAAAAACAAAGCTAATTTACACCAACTATTTACTTTACATCAAAATCCACTTTCCATTCCAGGCAACGAAGCTTCCCCAAGCATGTGTCTTTTATCAATTTTCACATTAACCAAATCAAGTGACAAGACTACCTCTGCTGCTGTCAAGAATGGAATGGCAACCCAAGTAGTTAATATTCGGGAATATATTGATTCTCTGTACCTGAAATCAATGTTGACGAATGATTTGAATCGATCGAAACGACGCTCTACTGCCAGTCGACCGGTTGAACAAAGGCCAAAATCATTGGCAGGATCAAAAGAGTCAGACAGCCCAAATTTAGCAAGAAATTTAAGCCCTACAAGGAGTTTTGCTGGACAAGAAGGTAAGCTTCTTCCCCAACCCGCTTGTCTCAAAACCATGATCCTTTGCGGCACAAATTCGACGTTCGTATAACTTGAAATTTGTTCTGTTTGTTTCCAATGATAATGCTTAGCAATGGGCCTTCAAGGCCTTTTTCTATTCATGATTGTAGCAGCCAGTCAGGGAAAGATCTGCGAGCCAGGATCGAGGACGGATCGACTACAGAACTTTTGCAACTACCAGATGACTGAAAAAATACTTCACAAACTAGATCATTCCTAACTTTCGGGAAGCAAATGTTATGAACGCAAACAAGATATTATCGTGCAGTTGAAAGGCTTAGCTATCATTTGAATAGTTGCTTGGTCAGTTTAAATTATGTTTACGCCCCGAAACGCCGGTCTCGGAAGTACATTCACTCTTTCTGTTATCGGAATTTCCCCTCCTTTGCAGTCCATGTTTTAAAAGATGTGAAAAAGACGCTTTCCAAATTCACACGGGAAGAGGAAGTTCAAATTTGAGTAACGAGCAGAATTCAACCAATTTGCAAACAACGAATTTTCTGAACGACTTAATGTTGACTGGAAAAAGATGACAATTATTGCAATCCAAGTTAAGAAACTAGGATTCAATAGTTTCTTTGAATCTGGTTTTTTGGGCGGTAATCGTGGTTTAAGGTAACCATGTATCACCTTAAATGAAGCCATGTCTTTCAGCTAAACTGTGATACACTCCATTTGTCAATGATTTACGATCTCAGAGAGCTAGTTCTGATGTTGATGGTGAGGTTTTCTAGGTCACCACGTAATCTTCACTGAACCATAACAAGAGTCTCGTTTACTGGACTGGACTGTGCTTTTAGTGCACTCCAGTCACTTTCATCTTCCACAATAGACCTAATCAGCTAAGGTTTGTTTTACCCATTTCAAGTCATATGACCATGCCCATGGGAAGTTTTGGTATTATGCTACTTTTTGCATTCATAGCACAATTTTGGATGGCATGAAATTTGTCGGAGAAATCAAAAGATGTTTTATCAAGAGATTGATCACATGACTTGAAATGGGTATAAACAAACCTTAGTCGATTTTGTCTATGGATCTCTCATCTTCAGAACTAACGTCTTAAAGTAGCTCGATAATGTTAATCATTTTATTTCATTTTAGAAAGGGGATACGTGGAAACACCAGCTGAGATTCGAAAAATTGATATGAATAACGACAAAGATGAAAACAATGTCGAAGAGGTATGTTTACACTTCCTTTGATTAGGCTGAGTCATTTGTTGTATGGGATGTTGATCGTGTTGTTGTGCAACCATGGGCAGAAGGAAACATTTGGGCTGCTGTTGGATCGCATTTTGGAAAATTTTGTAGTTGAAAATCAACTTGAATATTGTGGCTAACCTAATGTTAAACCAACACAAATGATCAAGCCATTTCCCAAGAGGAATCCACCTTTTCAAGGTTAGAGGCGCGAACGCGGAAGTCTTTTGTTGTTAGAGATATTGTATCTGTGAGTCCAAATTTCTGTTCTACATACAAAGGTTAGTGTAGAGGCGAAGTTTCACTTTCATATCTGTCTTTGTTTCGAAATTATGGCATTATGAATAATTTGAACTCATAAGGGCTTTGACCGTGAAATCAAAGTTTGGACAAAAATTTGTCCAAACATCTGACTTCACGGTCAAAGCTCTTATGAATTCAAATTCTTTAAATCGCCATAACTTCCAAACGAAGACAGATATGAAAGTGAAAATCTGCTGCCATGCTAAAGTTTGTACGTAGAACAAGATTTTGGGCTCAAAAATGCAAAATCTCTAACAACAAAAGACTTCCGCTTTCGCACCTCTTACCTTGAAAAGGTGGATTCAGATGTCTCGTGCAGCCCAGTGTGAAACAAGATATTGATACGAAGGGGCGATCGATAGCAAGTTGGAAATAAACTGTTTTATAACCCATTTCGTTTGAAAGGTTCCTTTTTATGATACACCGTAAAAAGAATGGTTTGTTGCATGATATGGACGAATATTACTAACCAGCAGTTAAAGCATTGCTATATTTTAGCAATGAACTTTACTTACGTCAGAAGAAAGTTTGAGCTTTGTCTCTCTTTCAAAAGCTTCATCAAGTGATTCTTCCTCGATGCTTTTTTTGTGCCTAGGAATATCTTTAACTTACATAATTTCCAGTTATCACAAAATAAAGAATTTTGTGGCAAACAAATTATTCTATTGGTGTAATTTCGTCAACAACGCACGATTATATGATGGACTTACACTTTTAATGCAAGGTTTTAACAAATTGATTTTCATTCCAGGTTGCAAATACTGAAATGGCGGATATTAATGAGAAAATGTGAGTTTCGTAGTGGTTTTATATTTTAACCCCTTCTCGAATTCTAAGTTTGATAAATATTCCAAAGTAATTCGTCTGATTGCTTTAGTTTAATGTTTAATTTTACCGTCTGACAGTTCTGAAGCGAAGCAGTTTGATGATAGGGTGCTTTGTTCATTTTCAGTGAGCTAAGTGCATAGCAGAATCAGTAAGAAATTTATTGCCTCAGCCGCGAGTAATCCTTTATTCGTAGAATTATCTTATGAAGCAGTATAAACGTGAAGCCATTTAATATGACTGTACTTATGTTTTTGTGTTGCTGATGAAGCCTCAGAAGTGAGGCGAAAGCTTCGACAAAATTGAAATGAATTGATGTAAGTGCCAGTGTTTTAAAACATATGGCAAACAAACAAAACCATAAGTACAGTCTTGGAATTACACTCGGGATCAAATCAAAGCTTTAGCAGGCTCTGTTAAAAGAAGGAATACAACATTTAATATGAATGCTTCTGATCTACCGGGTGTCCCAAAAAAAATTCCGACGTTTGATGAAACACAGAGGAAAAGTTTATAAACCTAACGATGTCTATTCACTTTAGCTACATGCTAGGCATTTTAACTTGAAGTTTGGCATATCGTGGGAAGAAACTAGTCATGTGAAAATGGAATTATGAGCTCAAATATTTAATGTTTATGCTCAAGACAAAACCAGAGAGATTCATATGGCGTCCTGCCTCATGGTGGTAAAAGGGGACTCCCTCAAAGACCAACACATACGCTGAGTTGACGATGCTTTCATTACCTTGACAAGGGGCAAGGTTTCTAATCACTGAGCACATTCAAAGCAAAGGCTATTTTCCAGTCAGTGGAATTTGCCGAATGTGCAGAAGTTCTACTGTTAGCTTTTTTATGCTGTTTCATTGTGTGAAGTGACACCTGCTCGAAATCATTTTGTGGACTGTCTTGGGACAAACAGTTGGCTGCTTTTATTGTTGCATTACGTCAACTGGGATTTTCAAATGGCAGTTTCACAGTTCTTTTCCTTAATTGAGATAGTTCTCAGTTCCTTGTGCGACGTGCCATACAATGCAGCATTTCATTCTCAGGCTTCGTGCAGCTCGAATTGAGCGGTAAAAAGTACAAACTTAGTATGTGCCCTCGAGACCTATTCCCCATTGGATCTATTGGATTCGATTTTCAGACTTTGATTTGAATGTTCTACATGAGCGGAACTCTTCTTCGTCACCTGTTGCTCATCCAGAGATTCCCCCTTCATTGCGACCACGAAGAAAGGCGTACAATCTCTCTGGTTTTGCTTTGAACATAAACATGGAATGTCAGAGCTCACAAGTCCATTTTCAGATTACTGATTTTTTCTAACGCTATGCCAACTTTAAGTTGAAATGTCTAGCATTTAGCTAGATTGATTAGAAATTGCCAGATTCAAATTTTTTTTCTCTGCGTTTAATCAAACGCCTGAACTTTTTTTTGGGACACCCGATACTTTAAAACCAGTTCAGCCTTTGTTGTTTCAAAGTCTGATTTCTAAGACAAGAACCACAGGCCATTTACTTTACTTGAATAAATATAACCTCACTAACTTTTGGTCTAGACTTATGTCGATGAGTCCCTTGTATCCCTGTGGTAAACGTTGCTCAAGAGGGACTCATAATGAAACAGTGAAAAACTTGGCCCTATTTTCTTCAATCATCAATGGAATTATGAAAGAATCACGGTTTCGAATCACCATCCCGTGGAAGTGTTTTCAAATCTTCAATAAAATTGAAAATTCTATCACATTTACACCTTAACAATACTAATTCACGAATCTCACAATCTGATTGGTACCGGAGGAATTGCGAAGTTTGGGCCTAGATAGGGCCAAGTTTTTCAGAATAATACTATGAGTCTCTATTGCCTGAAGCGCAATCATCAAGTCAAAGAGCACAGGGCAACAAGAGACTCATCGTCATCAGTCTACTTTTGCTCCAGTCGATGGGGACATTTACCTGAACATACTTTGTGTGAAAATTTGATGTTATCAAGGTAGATGACCTTTTCTATTCACCGCAAAAGCTACTCCAGATCTCAAGACTTTTAAAACAGACCTCTGATTGTCATGTTAAGGCGTTATACCGTTGAATACATGAAGCCTTAGTTAGTCTGCCTTTGGTGTTGCTAAGAGGTCAACTGCATGCTTGATCGCGATGAGCTGCATTCCTATATATCTAAACCTAACATTTTTTCCCAATTTATAGAGCTCCATACAAAGCGACGCTAGATGAAGCATTCAAGTTGCTGTTAGAAGTTCATGATGCCGATGAATCAACTCCTGGATGGTCATATATGGGTAATCGAAGGTAAGCTCTTTTATATACATAGTTGAATAAATGTTACAATACATACAGTGAAATCTAACTACTACACTAGTTACAGTAAATTTCTTTGCAGTACTTCTGGGACAAATACCCCCTCCCCTTGGGAGCAAAAGGCTGTGTCTTCCCCGAGGGAATGAACATAGATTAAGAAAGAAAAACTACTTAACCGTAAACTACACAATTAAGAAAAAACACGTACGGAAACTAACAGAGATTTGATGCCCAAGTCTGCTGCATAGTAGACGTCCGATCAAAGTGATGGCAAGGAAAAGTAACTTGAGGAGAAAACTCATCTTCAGTTTTCTTTGTGAATTTAAAAAGCCACCATGCACCTGTCGTCCAATATGCAACAGGCTTACCAACGAAAAGAGACACTCAAACCGACCAGTTTGGCAGATGAACTATATAGTCAAGTTGAGAATAGTTCTATTGAGGTTGCAAGAAAGTTTTTCATCACCAAACAGTAAAAGCTGAGTTTGGACCTTGTTAAGCTCTTCCTTCATTAGAGAGTGCTGAAGTTAATTTACCCGGCATAGATTTCAAATCGTTAAAGAGATTTCTCAAATGATCATTGCACCTTTCTTTTCTTAAGTGACTTTGAGGGAAGTTGTGGTACTTGCTAGAAGAAAAGGAATATTGTATTTACCATGCTCGAATCAATGCAGATAGTCAAGGATATTGCCACATTATTTGAATAATGCATGATTAATGATTAGTTTTTCTTGTACAATTCTCGGTTCATGGTCTGATAAGAGACATTGGCGTACAAAAAGTGTTATTTGATCCCACTCTTGTCCAAACATAGATGAAAAAGGTCTTCAGAAAACCGTTCTGATCATCATTGCTCCATGGTGATCTAGGAGACAGCTCCAATGAGAAAGATTAACTACGAGAAGGGTGCAGTTATCACCGGGACAGCGACTATGAGCGGTCTACCACTGTGAGCGGTCTACCACTATGAGCGGTCTCCGTTTAGTGTAGTAGTGTCATCCCGAATAGCGGTTACTAGGACTCACCGTAATCAGTCTAGTCTAGTTTGAGATAGATTTTTAGTTTTCGATGTTATGTCTGCGGAGTTGCCATAGACTTTTACTCTTCGTGGCATTCGTACTTGTAGTATAGTAAAGTAGTTCGTAAATAGCGTTAGATAGCCTCTTCTAATTGAATATTAAAACAGTATATTTATTTCATCCACTTTAGTGGTATCGAAATATACCGTATGCAAGGTGATGAACTATGTCCATCAGCATGCTTCAAAGGAACTGTAGAAGTGAATGTACCGTTGACATATGCTTTGCAATACGTTACGAATCTGGATTTCAAGGTAGAATGGGATGATCTCTTTCAAGGAGGTATTAGTTGTTTTTATTACTGTTTGAAATTGCGGGTGTGGCAATTATTTCAGGCAATACTATAATGCTTGAAAAATCAATTCTTACGTTGGTAGATAGATAAGTTTGTTGAGCTTTGCTTATCTTTGCATATGCAAGGACAGACCCTGAATGTATTCATACAGATGGCATGATTTCACAACAGCAGTTATAATACGATATGATTTTCAGTTTATGTATTTGCCGTCTTTGAAAACAAACCATAAATTTTGGCGAACTAAATTCATTAACTTGCCTTTGCATCAAAAATTTTGTAGACAGTGCAGCAAGCTCCAAAAAAAACATTGAGATCCACATGGTTTGGCATCTTTTAAGTCATGTTTTTGTGTCAAGGTTCGCATACCTACACGGGAAAGGTCTTTGAATAATTTGAGCAACTTGAAACCTTTTAGTGTTGATTTATTCGATGAGTAAACGAGACAGTCTCAAAATCTCGGTGCGACGCTATGTGAAATGGCTTCATTTACCCAAAGTCAGATTTTTGAGTGCCATTTGATAACTGTATCAATGCCTGGAAGTTTTTGCTGGCTCACGAAGAAGAACCAAGGAACATTATTACACCCTGTGCTCCTAATGATCCTTTCTGGTCTGACAATGAATTTCATACTGCATGAAAGACATTATGGCCTAGCAATTGCAAGGCTACATTTTCTTTTAAACCTACAAATGAACGTTATGAAGTTATCGCTTTGATTTAAAAACAAAAGACCTTCCCAAATGTAATTGAAGGATTAGGCATGCTTCGCTCCTTAGAGCTATTCATTTCCCCTTATTCTGTGGTCGAAGTGCCTTGTTTTACAGTAACTGTGATGTTTTGCTGGTTTATGTGCATACCGAGGATCATGGGGAGCACAGGGTCGTTAAGCCATGTGATGATTATCAAGTCATATTTATGTTTTTCGATTCGTTCTACAGTTATTTTTGCCAGCCTTTGATAAGACATTGTCTTATTTCAGGGAAAATCATTGAAGATTTTGATTTGGTCACCAAGGTGAGACCTAAAAAGTGATAACATGATACAAGATCATATACACACAAGTATCAGAATTGTAAGTGTCATCCAAGGTGGGGACCAGATGGCCTTGTGTCTATCCCTGCTTTGGATGTCACAGTAGAATGTAACGACTTTGTGTTTTAATCTGTTTGATGTTGATGAAAAATAATATACACACAACATCATGTGCTCGTAGAGGTACCTCAGACATTATATTCTGTGTGGCACTAGAGAAAGAAGTTTGACATGATAGTCAAAAAAGTTCAAGCATTTTGCGGACTGTGGAATAAAAAGTGTGTGACCGAGATTTAGATTTAGACCGAGTTTACATGACTATAACAGTAAGTAACAATTTAATTCAATGTAGCGAAACTTAAAGGAAAATTATCAGTCTAACCGAGATCAAAACTGAAATGTTGATATATCTGTCAACGATCAACTCAGCATTTCATAGGCCCAGAACTTAGGAAAATGCTAGTACAGGGTATGTTTGGGAACAAAAATTCCACATTCTATTCTGGTCTGTGGTTTACCTTCTACTGAAATTATGGACCTCCATACACTATGGGATTTCCTTAAAAGATTCTTTCACTGTTTCTGACTTTATTCTTTCACTGACTTTATTTCTTGTAGAACATTCTTCTTAGCATTAAGGTCTGCAAACTGATAAAGCAGTCGAGCTATTACCATTAAGGCTGCTATATCTAGCGTTTTTAGCACGCGGGCGTTGCAACCAAGATTGATTACTTCGATATTGATTGCAAGCGTCCTCGATTGGAGTTGAACCCGTTCCTACTCCTAAAGTGCCCCAAGATCGACCGCTTGCAGTCAGAATGATCGCTAAGGTGTTATCACACTGCCCATGCTTCCATTTAGTTGCTGGGCCCACGCGCTCTAAACGCTGGGTCTGGAGAGCGGCCTTTATTGTGCATCGGATGTACTCCTTCGCTAGAGCTGTATCATGGAGAAAGGAGAGTCAAAAGGATTGTTTAATCTAAACTACGAATGACATTTTGTTTATTTTTAGATAGCATACATGGAGTACAAGCCTGTTTGGCCAACAACAGCTCGTGATTTTTGCTCTATCACTGCTACGCGTCACGTTAAGGGTGATACTTATGCAATGTCCGTAAAAGCCGTACGTATTTTTTCATTCATGAAATTTTAGAAACTGAAGTGTTTGAATTAGATTATATGAGATTTTCTGAAAGGTACTGGTAGAGTAAGAAAACTTACAGCCTTTTGAAACTTTATGAAATTTAGATGAAAATTCCTATACTAAAAGCCATGTAGCTTCTAAAACCAACAATTTTCATAAATTCAAAACCATTTTCAAGACTTTACAATATCTCTTAAACTAATTTACTCCTTAAGAAAATTTAGATATTTTTCACTATAGGAATTTTCATCTAAATTTTCTTAAGGAATAAATTAGTTTAAGAGATATTGTAAAGTCTTGAAAATGGTTTTGAATTTATGAAAATTGTTGGTTTAGAAGCTACATGGCTTTTAGTATTCAATTTGTTTTCCAGTTTTTAAGAAAGTCTTCATGAAATCTTTAATTTTTGTGTAAATATTTCGAAGGATTCAGCAAGGCCGATTTTCAAGGGGTCCTCCGCTATGAATCCTTACGACATTATGAAGCCAGATCAGCGTAATTGAAATTGAATCCATTAAATGGAAATGGAAATCCCTATGATCTAAAATAGATGCGCACAGCAGAAGGAAGTCAAATTATTCAAAAGCCTTACACACAGCATCACAGTTGATAGTGCTAAGAAAGTCACATATTTTCTGATTTCATTGCCAACAAGTGAAGTTAGTGTGAAGCTTGCTGAAAAGAATGTTGTGTATTTGTATGCAGTATTACAGTTTCTTCTGTCAATCTCTGCCTCTGTTCGAGAAGCTTTCAGTGGTGTTGCATTTCAGAGTAATTCTTTTCTTGTAGGCCCCACATCCTTCTTGTCCTCCTGTGAAAGGCAAGCAAAGGTAATTAAATTGTTAAGAATGTATCGTGAGTGAATAGTTGGATATTTTCGAAAATTGCTTTTGCTCAACAGATCTTAAAGGGTGGTTGTCACCCAGAGGCCTTGCAGGAATGCTGCAATTTATGAATGTCTGAGCAGCAAATTTGGCCGAAGTGGAATATGGATTCACACACTGCAGTATACGAGATGATAGCAAAGTATGTATATATGTGGAATATTGACTTGCAACTTTCCAAGGCACGTGTTAAATGCAGAAAAACGAAAAGGAACCTGGAAGAATCATTTTTCAAAATTTATGTTTTTTTGAAATAAAGTGACTCAAATTTATGCAAAAATGAGGCAGAAAAACTGAATTAGGCCATTGCAGACTTGAATCAATGGGTTGAGCTGAAGCAGGGAAGTAAAGAAAAGCCAAGACAGGCAGAAGAAACCATGATAAAGACGCAGATATGTTTGCGCTTACATTTTTAACAATTAATTCGTTTCCTGTGACCCATGGTTGTTCCATTGTTTTATTCCCTTCTTTTGCTTACAGGGCTGAGGTAATCATCGGTGGATTCATAATTGATGGTGTCACTGATGATCCTCCAGTGTGCAAGGTTACGTTTGTTACAAGAGCTGACCTTAAAGGTGAAATTTAAGTTGGTTTGCCGTTCATCTATTTCAGCTTTACATAGTCAAGACTGTAAGCCCATTAGCTCCTTTCTCCGTCTATATAAGATACCGAGTAGAAGAGTGCGCCAGAAACTATCCATTATGACAGGCCGTGATAAATTTTTAATAGTAAGATCTCACAAATATAAAACCACTTTCTTTCTGCTTAGCCCATGAAGTTTCTTAGATAAATCTTAAACCTTTTTCATATTTAGGCTAAAAGTTTCTTTAAAGGTTCTTAACATTTCCAAAGCTGGGTGCCATGTTTTCTTGAACGTAAGCTTTGTTTTGTATGACGTACCATATGAATTGCCATTCATATGTGCATTCAATATGAAAATTAGTGCTGTTATTGTTAACAGCTGTACTTTATTCTGTCACCCAAAATTAGCTTTATTCTGTCGTCTAAAACTGTTAAGAGTTGGAAAATTTTGACCTACATATAAGAAACTGCATATAGCCCGTTAGTCTAAAAAGTTTCTCATAACCAAGAACCTTTCGGAAAATAATTTGATCCTAAAAGTTTCTCAAAGATGGTTTCTTGTTTGCGGGGCCTTGCTGTATTTTCAACGTTCTGTTTTTGTAGAAACTAAGGTGTTTCTTAACATTTCGAACTCGAAAGCTCTGCAAGCGATCCAAAATGTCGATGAAATGTTCTGAAGACTCAATATGAATAGACATGAAGGAAAGATTTTCGTAGTGACTTGGAGATCTAGAAATCGAATGGTATTATCTGCTGCATGAGCGTTAGTTCAACAACTGGCCTGCACATTTTGAAATCGGTGAAAATTGTCACGGTAGCAAAATTTGAGCTATCGTTCACAAGATACTGGCATGATTTGAAAATGGTGGGGAATTTTAAATTCACAAAGTCACTTAATCGATCAGTCTTGTTTTAAATGCGTTGAAAATGTTCCGTTTTCATCATTTTCGTGTGTTCACTTGATGCCGTTTTCTAAATGTGGCAGTTAGACTTCCGTCTTCAAAATGTACCATTTTCAAAATCACCCGGCATCATATGTGCCATTTTCATGTGGACGGGAGGCCTATCCATCACATTTTTCACCGTTTGCAAAATATGACGGTATTCTGTGAGCGCAGTCTTAGTTGAATGTGCTCGTCGATATGATACGCGGCAAGCCACTAAAGACAGTGTTTTCGAAACCCAGCAAATATCCTTCAATATGGTATTAGGTCAATGCGCTGCTGTGGAGCTAAATGCTGGAATGAAATTCCTGTGGACATGAAAAAATTCACCTGAGCTAATATTGTTGCCTATGAAAAGTCAAAGCCTTCCTCTTTCAAAATCTCCACAAAGTTTGATTATAAGAACATTGATATAGAAAGTCACCAGCAACCCACAGTTTCTTTTTCATTGAAGAAATTAAATCTGTACGAGAAATTTTGAAGCAGGATTTGCTGCCTCCTCGATTAGTTTTATTACTGATAGGGCTTCTAATTCTCTTCATACAATTTGTCCAGTTATTTATTTCCTGTTTATACATTGTAGTAATTTTAGGTGTTGATGTATTGATTTTATGTAATATTGTGTTATATGTATCCTCACATGTGTTATATGTATGTAATAGTTATTTTTTGCAAGGTTAATTCAAATGAATTGTACGTAGAGGAATTTGAAATATAAAACTGAACTGACCTCAACTGAGTCAGCATGATGAAATTCGAATTAACTCTTAATATTTTAGGTAAAATTCCTGCAAGCATGGTTAATAAAGTGAATGAGAAGCAGCCATTGTATGCTGGTGTCATAAGAGATAAGATGGAGGAAAGATGCATGTTTCAAGATCCACCACACGAGGGTGATGTCAAGATCAATGCTGCAAAAATGCATCCTAGTTTACGTGAGAAACGTGAGATGAAACCTAAGCCAAATGGAAACATAGTTAATACGGTGACAAAAATTGAACAGAAGAATGATATGGTGAGGCTTCGCAGTTTTGTATACAATGCAACAAAGACAGATTTTGTAAGACAAGAGCTGCAGTTGCTTTTATTGACACCTAAATTCAAAGGGATTGGCGATTGCAGACAAAAGAAATTCCCTCAAGCGGAAATTCAAAACAAACGAAGACGCAAACTTTCTTTGAAACCCAGTTAGCTATCTCGCTTGTTGTGCATTCCAGAAATGGTTTTTAAGAGCTAACATGAGCGCATATTGAATGAAGGAACATATATCTAAACATTTACCGCGGGCGTTTTATTTTTGTTGTTTAGAAGCTGAGAAGTAAGTGCTTTGATTGCACCCAAAAAATACGAGAATTGAATCGCCTCAAAATCGGTTCCTATACCAAATAAGTAAAATGCCCGTGGTAGATATCTAGATATATCCTTCTGCTTTCAATATACGCTCACGTTTGCTATTAAAAACCATTTCTGGAATGCACAACAAGCGAAATAGCTACCTGGGTTTCAGAGAAACTTTGCGTCTTCGTTTGTTTTGAATTTCCGCTTTAGGGAATTTCCTTTGTCTGCAATCGCCAATCTCTTTGAATTTAGGTGTCAATAAAAGCAACTGCTGCTATTGTCTTACAAAATCTGTCCTTGTTATGCAATGCAAAAGCGTAAAGGCTAATTTCCACTCAGTGGCATTTTCCGAGCGAACGGAGTTTTGCACAATAAAAGGTCGCTCAGGTGTAGCTTTCTTGTCAACCTCAGAGTGGCATTTCCTTTCGCAAACAATAACATTTCCGCTCGTTCACAAAATGCCATGCCGCTGAGTGGAAATCAGCCTTAAGATGTGATCAAAGCTAGGCCAGATTTGTGAAACGAAAGATTCAGATTTCTAGGTTTCACAACTGTAGCTTTGCTCAATTAAGTCAAATTTAACAGTAATAGCAAGTCGTCTCATGGCAAGCTGCGCAGAAAGTGTGAAATCTCTTCTTGAGACTGCAAAATGGCTTCGGCTTAGTCAGACATGTATCCTTTGATTTATCGAATTTGCTTAAACTATTTATGCATCACTTTGAAGCATTTTTGCACAGATCTTATCTTACATTTTTGAAAAAGTGTAGTTTACTTTTACAAGTTAGGTAAATTTGTGTGAAAAAGTGTACGATTAAGTGAACGCAGTATCTCATCCTTTTTCAGGAGCATCAGAAAGCAGAAGCCCCTGGAAAAGATTACTCAGATTCGTCATCCGGTGACAGCCTCTTCAGAACGAATAGTGCAAGTAATATCAAACCCGTTCTGAATGACAAGAGATTAAGAGAATTATCGAATGAAGAGAAAGATGCTTTGTTCCGTACAGACAAGGAATGGGACACAATGTCTGAATCGTCAATCAGTAGTGTCGACCAGACAGCAGAGGTAAGTAGTCACGTTGTTGCTGCTACCATGTAAGAATTGAGTGGGGATTGCAAAGGTAATGTCAGAGCTGTAAACAATATTTTCCTTTTTGGGAACCTGGACAACGGGAAAAAAGTTCTGCAAGGTCAATTATGTTATGCAAAGTACCTTTTGCTTCTGCTAGTCACAATTTGCTGAAATGATCTAGAGACTATTCTTACAAAGTACAGGGTGTATCAAACAAAGACTACTGTTTGAAAAGATTGATCATCTATTTGAAGAATCGTTAGGTTTTTCAGAATTTTATCAAAACTTCTTGAGAATTCTTGCCATTGTGATGTTCCCAAAGCCTGCAACCTTGCATTTTTACTAAGGATTATGATCGATAGTATAGAAGGCCAATAAGCTTTCTCTGTTTCAAAAAGATTGCAAAGCTTCTCATCTTTCTTTTCTCATCAATCTCTACGCCCGTAGTAACATTTTCAATATTTAGTTGTATATTAGGTATGTGTTATATGCCAGGGGTTGGTCTAGACTTATGACGATGAGTCTTTCGTTGCCCTGTTCTCTTTGACTTGGTGATGGCGTTTCAGGCAATAGAGACTCATAGTATTACTCTGAAAAACTTGGCCCTATTTAGGCCCTAACTTCGCAATTCCTAACGTACCAATCAGATTATGAGATTAGGCAGAGAACAATGATGTCGAATTCTCGATTCGAATGATGCAGTTGACTAGATTTTGAACAAAGTTGCTACGGCAGGTGGCTGAAGTTTTCTCTGGTTTGTTTTGGTCTTAAAACATGGAAAATGTAGCGTTGAAAGGCTCATTTTGGACTTACCAGGTAAAGTGAACTTCCCTCTTCAGATTTATACCAAGTTTCTTTGATGAAATGCCTGCTTAACGTGGTTTTATCGCATTTTCTTTCCGAGTAATGACCGTTAAACAGATCTACGGCAGTCGTAACATTAGGACCACGACGAACATCATTTTGAGAGTCATTTCAGAAAAGACAAACGTAGTTAAATCGACATTTCCAGTTGGTTAAGACGACATTTCCATTAGCAAAAAATTAATTAATTAAGACATGTTCAGGACGTTTCTACGGCAGTCGTTCGATGCTGATTCGATCGATCGAATCATGATCGAATGCAGGAGATAGGGCCGGGTTTTTCACTGTTTCATCATGAGTCCCTCTTGAGCAAGGTTTACCGCAGGGATACAAGGGACTCATCGTCATAAGTCTAGGGTTAGTCATGGTATTTTGCTCCTCCTGGTGCCGTATAGTAGTTTGTAGTTAATGTCTTAGGTCTGTAGTTGATGTCGAATACCGGCTGAGCCAGAGAAGTATGACCTCTTTTGAAAATTCATTGCATCAAGAGTACTTCACAGATTTGAAAGATTCAAATTCTAGTTAAAAGCGGAAGGTTGAAGTTTTTTTGTGATTTCTCTGGATGTCTCGTAAGCACTAGAAACATAGGTAAATTCAAGCATGCAGAAATTTTATGGTTGCAAAAAGACTGAAAAAGGGCCCAAAACACTGATCAAATCACAAAGGATTCCTCACACAGATTGATAAAGAAAATGCAATTGTTCATGGGTGAGAGATATCCGCTGCACACTTATTGCCATGGTACGGAAGATCAGGGGAAATTGTTTGAGAATTGATATTTTATGCTCTTGAGAAAGAGGAAACGCCCATTGCGTATTTTCTATAGAAAGAGAGTGCTTACAATTAATCAGTAGAAGGATGATGAATTTTTTAGTCCCTTTTTAAGTCATTTTGTCATTTAAGTCATTTAAGTAATTTTTAAGGCAGGAAATTTTTATTGCATCATTTTTTGTAATCGTTTTCGTAATTTTTTGTAGTTGTGTAGTTGTTGTATTTTTATGAGATTACAGAAACAAGATATTTATTAAGTTTAATTTAACTCCTAGTGCTGGTAAGAAAGAGAGAAAAGTCGCGAGAATACTTCAATCTTTCGGCTTTTAACAAGAATTTGAATCATTCTGTTCCGTGAAGTACAGTTGCTGTTATGAATTTTCAAAATTGGGAACTTTTTTCTTGTTCACTTGGTATATAAAGAGATCATTGATAAATCGTTGTTGCTTTCAGTTTCAAGATGCCAACGGTGAGCTGAATGGATATGTTAGACCACTTGCAGAGCAAAACTTGGACCTTCCACGGGGTACGTTTTTTGGTGTCGATTTCTTTACTTGTTAATGGTGCAACCGCATTGATTGCTTTTCTTAGCATACGGTAAGTTCGAAATCTTTAAATTTGTGTAATGAGTGGGTGTAAAATTCTATGGCCCATTGTTGATATCTGAATGGTTTACACGGAGCTTTATCTACTTTTCTATAATCACACTATTTGGATTTTCTGAAATTTTTAATATTTATGGAAGTAAAAACATACTATATAGTCAGCTCATTTGAAGCTCAGAGGGTATTTGATTTGTCGCAAATACATCATTGAATAACGAATAGCAGCTTCGATGCCCCATCATGCAAACTTCTTACTGAGGGGATGGTATTGAATACCATTGATTAAATTGCAGCTTATGAATCCAAGGCAATGTTTCCGAGTCGTTAAGTGAGCTGGCTTCACAATACCTTAATGAACTCTTGGCCTGAAATTTGCAGCACTTACAGTAAAACCCCGCAAACAAGGACATAGCAAAATAAGAACCTGCAGACTGATTTTGTGGAAAAGACACCCAAATATAAGAACCAAATACAGACTGATTTAGTTCAATGTTCTTATGAGATGGTACACTTGATTAAGAAATTTCATCAAATCAGTAAACAATTTATTGACAACTGAACACCTCCAACAGTTTCAGGAATACGCAAATTCTTTTATCTAGCTGTATAATTTGAATTGCTTTGTCAATAACAAAAATACCATACCTTCTGATATTGAAATGAAGTCATTATACCCTTAAGTATATTTAGCACATACTGTATACTGTAGCTATATATTCATCATAGTCATAACTGTCCTTGTGATAAGAACCATACCCTGTAAATGTCATAAGTACCTCATTTATAAGAACCTAGCCAGTCTGTCTTTTAGAAAAGTATGTACTTGTTTGCGGGGTTTTACTGTATGTAACAGCCATCGAAATACTGTACGAAGGCGCTGGTATGATTTGCGTATTTTATTGAAGAATAAAGTTTTGTTTCCTTTCACCCATGGTTAGATGGGAAATAAGTTATCATTACTTTCTACCTTGTTTCAGATCCAACTGGAAATGTAGATTTCAAGACTCTTGGCAACCAAGCTGCAGCAAATCTGTTGGAGGAGGTAAATCCTGTTGATTTTGAACCTCTCTCATACCTCTCTTTGCGCACTGGTGTTACTGACACACTCAGCTGTTTTAGAGCTATGGGTGTCATGCAAAGTTTGGTCATGGTAAAGATCTGAGTTGAGAGCCAACCTGTATCGTCGCACTATCAAACTACAAAGTACTTTTGAGATGTTTTACAATAACTTGTTGCTTCGTTAAAGGTACTCTTGGCATCAAAAGTTGATATACAGAAGAAAGTCGCGGAAGATGCAGATATGCCAGGAATATGGTCGTAAGTAATACTTTCTCCCGTCACATGTTTGAAACAATGCCTAAATGTTATCTCGTAATATACACCGACCGGCTCATAATCACTCGATATCAACTCATAATTAGCATAAATTCATATGAATTTATTCACAGAGGAGACAATCGGGAGTTTTATGCAGAATTGAGGATTGTTGCCACTACAGCATGCTACGCAGGAACTTGTAACTTACTATTACAGCCCTAGTGAGATGTGGTGGATTCACAGGTCGATATGAAATATTCTTTGTACGACATTAACTGGTGAAGTATCATGTGGATGTGTCCAAGGAAAAATCTTGCCAGGCTGACCTCATTACTACCTACGTACCTTGAGTACTTTGTCGCTAAAAATGAATAAAGTTATTTTCGTTTGAATGTAAAGAATAAGAAATTAGCTATTATTTTCAAATTCATACATTACGCATGATCCATGGTTTTTTCCCCGTCACTGAGCTGTTTTGGAAAGTGAAAACGTGACCAATTTATCGATATGCGTCGGCTGTTTCTCATCGGAATACCTTGTCAGTTTTTTCAATTTATTTCCATACAATTTGAGTTACAAATATTTGTCAATGTTGAACTTCTCTTTACACTTGGGTGACAAAAGCCCCGTCTATACTAACGTGGCATACCTACGTGAATTAAGCCTTGGCAATAGTCACTTGTCTTTTTTCAGTATTGTTCTCTTGCCCTAGGTTTCAAGGCATTTTCAAAAATGTGGTAGTTCTCAGGAAGATACACAAAGATTGTAACATACACAGGTACGTAAAGCTTATAATTTTAACTTGAGTATTTTGTGGTTCACAAAAATAGCATTTGCTTGTCAGTCTTTGGAAACTCTTTTTTGTTTTTTTTGGATTTATGATCAATCCTCATTCAAATCTCAATCGACTTCTCGGCCCCCAACGCTTGGAGTTGCTCATGTGTGATTCATTTTTTATTGAAGCAGTAGATATGGGACGAGAATTATGTGGGGACCTGATTCCAGTCAATTTTAGGATAAAACTTTTGATTGAGACACGTGTTTTAGTTTCTTGGCTGAGGATGAGACAAGCTAGCCTGATAACCAGACCCGATTTCTATTTCCTTTTGAAATCGGGTCTGGTTATCAGGCTAGAGACAAGCTTGTTTCGACATATCCCGCAATAACGTGAACTAGTCAACTAAATTTGTCGCTTTTTTGTTAGGTGCCTATTTACTTATTATTTTCATGACCTAGTCTAATACTGTCCCTTTCAACTGTTTACGTCTTAAGATTAATGAAGATGAAGGTGACAGTGAAGTTGCAGCTTTTAGCCCCAAATGCTGGGATCGCAGAAGTAGTTAAGCGCTAATCTGGTCCGCGACCCCTTGACATAACTCTCAAGTGGTGGGGCCCTATCGGGTATCGAGCCCACTTCGCCTTACTGTTCTGACTGCAAAGTCAGACGATTTACACTACCGCGCCACAACACCTTCGTTTGAATTATTATCAACTAATCATTGAATGGAATTATTTATCAAATAGAGTATGTACTGTACTGTCACCTTTGATCATTTTTTGTCAACTTCCTCTGATCTTATGCCGGCGTGATTCTCGTTGCATTTCTCCTAATCAAATTTATCAGCAAGCTGTGTCCCCTGAACCGAATTATATTCCAGTTTCTTTTGGTTCTTGTGGGTAGCTTTTGACTATGCCCAGTGTGGTACAGCCTATTACAGTTTGTAAAAAAAAACTGGAAAGTTTTTCGCGCAAGGTCGGATTAACAGTACGTTGCTACTGTTTGCCCTCTTTGATCTAAGTAAACGAAGTAAAGGAATTCTTTAATGCATAATACTCTTTCGTCGTCGACATGACATCTCAAAAAGAGTACTACAAGAGCAGTATTCAGCAGGACCCCTCTGACATAAAACACGACAAAATAATTACTGCAGTGGTAAATGAGCCAAATTTGTAAGTCGTATGTTGAATGTTATTAGACTATTTGTTGTCTATTTTTGCTGGATCTGGAAAATTCTGAAAAGAGTCCTTTCTTATAGGATAGGATAGGATTCAAAGCAAATGTATGCGTAGTCTTCCGCACTCACACAAATAGGGTGGGTTTGAGAAGTACTCTGGCGTACCCTGAGGTAGTTAGATACTAAAAGTTACTCTGGACTACCCTTCGGTAATCTGGAGTACTCTATAGGGTGAAGATACTCTCTAAAACCCTAGGGTATTTCAGGTCAAAGAGGGTTCTCCATATTGAATGTTATGATGATTTTTGTCTCTTAACAACTGTCCCTGCAGCGTTTTGCTTACCGAAGATGTTTTCTCCTCAATCAGTAATTAATATCACTATGTTTCAGCTTCCTCGGAAGAGGAGTGATGAACGTATTACCTGTCACAATTTGGGAATCGATCAAAAATCCATCATCAAGATTTGTTTATGACAATATGTTAAAGGTGCGTCATGATTTTGTTTATTTGATAGTACGTGCTTTAGTGGAAGCAGTTTTTCTTTCATTTAGCACTGGCATCTGCTAGACTGTTTAAAAAATTAGAATTACTAATGAGCCCTATCCACTATTCTCGCTGCAAAGTCAGACGATTACATTTCAACGCCTTCAGTAAGTTTAAAGAATCAACCTGAGTGTTTAAACGAATCAATCTGAGTGAGGCTTCAGATCTTTAAAAAGGTGGGTGTAAAAATCAATGACCTATGTCCTTGAACTGGACGGCTTCAAAGAAACTTTAGCTATTTCACTATAACTGGCCTGCTTTTGACTTTTCGGAAATTCTCTATATTTCGAAATTGGAGTGTTTTGCTTTGCTTCGAGAATTCGAGCAAATGCTCAAAAAAAATGTTAAAGCCATCGGAAGCTCTAAACTGTTTGATGTAAATTGAAAAAATTTCAAAGAAAACCATAGTTTATGGATGTCTGCAATATGGCATCAAGCAAAGTCTGTCACTTTCGTGTTTTATGATCTAGATATTTGATGACGTCACATCAACAAATACGCTGTAATTTCGAAAAATGTTCAACGTTTTTGAAAAGTCCAGCGGTGGAATTCTGGATATGCTGCTAGCTTCTTCTAAGGCTGCATTCACATTGCACAAGCTTTTGAAAGCGCGTAAACGCTGGTGCAGAAATCCGCCATACTAATCCCTTACAGTGTTCAGATTGCAAAATATTTTGGCAATATGCACACTGTAAAGGATTTGTGTGGAGGATTTCTGCACGAGCGTTTCCGCACTTTCAAAAGATTTTGCAATGTGAATGCAGCCAAAGCCTTTCGGTTGGAAGAGATAGATCATAGAATTTCACACTCTCCGTTTGCGCCGATTTAAAGATTCTTAGTCTATGCTTCTAAGTGATTGAGATCAAATCATTAATGACAATAACCCTCCATATTTGTCAGCAAGCGAGGTACCCTATCTCACCCATCCATATTTCTTACTTCTCGCTTTTGATACTTTACGTTTCAGAAAACTAAAATAGCAAAAGAAATCAGTGATGGCTTGAGAGTCAGTAAGTGAATTTTTTACATAAAATTCTTGCCTTAGTACACAGAGCTTTTGTTGTTATATTGGCTGGTGATAGACAAACAAACATGCCTGTTTCCATTGGATTCAAATCATTGCCACAAGTTTTCAAAGTCTTTGCAATTTCAAAGAAGAATTTTTATCGCGCTCTAACCCGTGTTGCAGCATTCGACACTTATGCCGGGACGATAGCTTTTGGGGATTAATTCCTTGCTTTTGAATCCCCTTTCAAATCTTTCAAACCTTTAAAATGTTACTTAAATTTGTGTTGTGCAGTGTTAAAGGTTACCATTTGTCTCGAATCGAGAAATTATCAAGGCAGTTCTGATTATATGTAATGATCGCAACGTTTTTGATAAATCGCTGCAACCCTCCCCCTTGCGAGCAATGTTTATCTTGTCATAGGGTAATTTCCTTTTGAAACTTTACATCTTGTTTATTTCATTTTTGTTATCAAATTCTGTTCCAAAATAATGATCAGGTGGGTGTTTTACCAACATCTATCATTGTTCATGCGCAGTACGTAGCTTGATATTTATTTGAATTACCCAAACATCTGACCAGGCATCTATTTTGAGACAGACTTTGCCTTTGAGTTAGTTATACAGTAAAACCCCGCAAACAAGAACATACAGTAAAACCCCGCAAACAAGAACACACTTTTCCAAAAAAACAGACTGAGTTGGTTCTTATAAATGAGATACTTACTAAATCTGCAGACAGTACTGTTTCGCCCTTTGTGGGCTCATCAGTGCAGCACAGAGTTGCCTAAGATTAACCCTAGCCATGATGTCAGGGCACCATAGCAGTTTAAAGAGTTAATTGCGGGATCCCGTCAGAGTGCTCAAACTGCGCATGCACAGTGAGCGTTGCATAGTGCATCAACAGGTCGCCACAAGGTCCCAGACATAGAGTGCTCAACCAAACTTACGTAAGGGAGCGAAATACTTATGAGATATAAATGAGATACTTATGACATTTTCAGGGTGTGCTTCTTATTGCAAGGACACTTCACTTGTGATTTTGATGAATGTGTGGCTACGGTATACCATGTGCCAAATAAACTTGAGGATATAATGATTGCAATTAAATATTAGAGAGCATCGTTGTTGACAAATCAGTTCATATCGTACGGCTTCATAAAACAATGTCCATTTCTCTGAAAACTATCAGAGATGTTCAGTTATCAATAGTTGGGAGTTTGTTTACACTGATATGATGAAATTTCTTAATCAAGTGTACCATCTCATAAGAAAATTGAAGTAAATCAATCTGTTTTTGGTTCTTATCTCTGGGTGTCCTTTTTCACAAATCAGTCTGCAGGTTCTTATTTTGCTATGTTCTTGTTTGCGGGGTTTTACTGTACTCTAAAAAAAGCAGACTGACTATGTTCTTAAAAATGAAGTACTTATGACATTTTTAGGGTGTGGTTCTTATAACAAGGACACTTAAGACTGTGATGAATGTAAAGCTATACAGTATCTGTTAAATAAACTTGATGGTGGGATGACTGCATTTAAATCTTGATGGCACTTTGCTGTTGAAAAAAGCAATTTATATCATACAGCTTGAGAAAAAAATCTGCATATTCCTGAAAACTGATAGAAGTGCGCTGTTATCAATAGTTAGGAGTTTGTTCACACTGGTGTGATGAAATGTTTTAATTAATCGTACCGTCTCATAAGAACATTGAAATGAATCAGTCTGTTTTTGTTTCTTGCCTTTGATTGCCTTTTTCCAACAAATCAGTCTGCAGGTGTTTATTTGGCTATGTTTTTGTTTGCGGGGTTTTACTGTAAATGGCCTAGGAATGTTGTGAAATTCCATGCCCCCTGTGGCATCGTTATGAAGTTTTATGGTAGTCATTTGTCGTCTAGATTGTGTTGTAATCTTGTGAGCATATGAAATTAAATTATTGTAACGCATTTCATAGACTTTATGATGATCTTTCGAGAATGTGAGACAAAAGTTTTCGGATAACAAACAAGATATTAGGGTTTTCTGACATTGGATTTGTTTGAAAATTTGCCATTCTAGAATTCTACCTTTAACTGTGTATTTCTCTGTAAGGAATTAGGAAAGTGAGAATCCTATCACATACTGAATGCAAAATTTTGTCTTCACAGTACATATGCGCCACGAAACAACTGCATGCTTCGTGAAACAAGCAAGGGACTTTGTTATTCTAACAAGAGAACGAGTTGATGTAAGTTCATCTGTTTTTATACTGCAAAGACTCTTGCTGAATAGATCGTGCTGTATAAATATCATTTAGGTATTAGTGGATTTGTAATTTTGATATGGGATGCAAGCCCAAAGGGAAAATCACAATGGCGTCATGAAGGACACTCCCGGGTAATTGATCAAACAATATTCTTAGGCCCTGACATTTGACAGTAAATTTTCCCGCCCTCAGGAAATTTTGACAACATCTGGTGCTTTTACCTTATACAGTGGCAAAGCCTCGATACCCAGTCCTTGTACATTTACCATGCATTCTCTGATCAAAACTGAATTTTTTTCAGCCTGATAAATATATCTTGTCTGGTACATCGGTTGAGATCCCAGAATGTCCTTTGGAAAAAAACTGCGTTCGAGGAAATGTAAGTAATTGGATTTTCATTGTTGTTTAAACCAAGCATTGTTTGACAGAGTCTTCAAGTTCATACAATAATCTAAGCCCAGTTAGCTCCCTTTCTTTCAAGTTAACTGTTTCCACTAAATGATGAATTGTGCGAAAATTTAGATGAATAATGAATAATTTTTTTTAGGTATTAGCTAGTGGGTGGATAATCGAGCCTGTGTTGAATCAAGGAAAGCCTTGTTCTCTGGTCACGTACCTGTCGCAGGTAAGGATGAATCCCATTTAAGGGATCCTACAGATTTATCGCAATTTTTTCAAACAGAGTCATTTCTGCAACATCAAAGCTCCACTATACACCACTTTAATCAAACAGCCTCGTTGTGGAAATATGTCAAATCTCTTCCTATTGTTAATATGAAAATTTCGAGCCCAGATTCAGATTTAGCACCCAAACTTTAGCCTGGTTATGTGTTTTTTAACTGCTGACAATTGTGATGTTGATTTCATGACAATATAAAGTTCAAAGATTGATAAAGGATTTGACCGTGAAAAGCCGTTCGGGGTGAAACTTTACACCCCTGAGTCATTTTCACGGTCAAATCCCCTATAGATTTTCAAACTTTACATCGCCATAAATTTAACACTAGAACCGCTAGCAACATGAAAACTTACGGTTAGACTAAAGTTTGGGTGCTAAATCCGAATTTGGCGTCTAAAATTTCATATGAAAGAATTTTGAATAATTTCCAAAACGAGGCTGTTCATTAAAGTGGTGTATTGCTCTCGTTATACTAAAGCCACATGGGATGGTTAATTGACAATAGTAACTATTGACTTTGATTATCTCAACCGAACTGACTATTTTCAACAGCAAATGTTTGATTGTTGATTTTGAGAGCAAGTTATCAAACGATGTCGGGTCATATCGAGGGTAGATGAATGCATTTGATTCCTAGTAATTATCATTCGGTAGTTTTGAAAAGTATTGCCGCTTAGAATGCGTTTCCTGTAAGATAGAAAGTGTCCCAAAAAGTCATGCTCCGTATGTATAGCTGCTGTGAAGAGCTGAAGATTCAGTTATCTCGATTGTTACACAGTTGGACAGATTATCCTTAAACTTAGAGTTCGAGACCTTGTTTGAGTCGATCTGACAAATGGTTGCTGATTTACGCCAAAGGAAAGGCCGAGTATTGGTTGCTTCAACAAAGCACTTCTGTTCTTCTCCAGCAATGTCAAAATAAACAATGTCAAAATAAACTAAGTATTCAAAGAATGTTGTGTTAGACTTTTTACTAAATCTATTAAATCCTTAAAAGCTCTCTTTGATGAAAAGGGAACGCTACTGACCTTTTAAGAAGTTTAGCAAATATTTTGATATCAAAATATGATACGATGCCAGAGCCGTTTCTTTGAAAATTTACTTATTTTCAAATCGCTGGAGAACAATAGAAAGCTGTTTTTGAAGCAACCACATATTTTGCCTTATCTCTTACATTAGCCAGCAACCACTTGTCAGATTGTTTCAAACAACGTCGCTACGTCTACTTTGAAATCTCGCCTATCTAACTGCCTAAGAACCAATATAACGGAATCTACAGCTCCTCCACAGAAGCCACACACAAGGCACAATTTTTTGGGACACCTTGTAGAACTCACATCAATGGCAAGACTAACATCAGGTTGACACAGACAACTGTCGTGAGACAAGGATCCATTCTGCAACAATTAAATGTAAGTAAAGAAATGGGTCTGAATATTTTAGGGGGCTGTTTTCAGTTCACGAACTTGAAGCCGAGGTATGGCAAGCTTGACGTCGACAATTCAAAACTTAAAGGGAATAGACATAGCTATATCTCGTAGCCACTGTAAATAGGCTAAGGAAACGCCCACAAATCCATTGTTTCTTTAGCTACACAATGAAACCGGATGCGTCAAAACCGCCAAGTACAGTAGATTATATTTTTGACCTGGCCCGGGCCAGCTTTTAACCATATCGATTCCCTTTAATGGAAAGTTAGGTAAAATGAATTATGGCAATATCGCAGTTTCTAAATTTAGCTTCTTGACTGCATTTCAGACCTTAAGATGCATGAAAACTGTTTTTTACCAACAAACTATGAGGAAACTCTCTAGAATTCTTGTTCATTGATACTTTGCACCTTCCTTACATCATTGAAGGTGTTGTGGTGCAGTGGTGTAATCATCTGACCAGAACAGTCAGGCGGAGTGGGTTCGAGACCCGGTAGGGCACCACCACTTGAGCGTCATGACAAGGGGTCAGGGACTCGATTAGCGCTTACCTACTTCTGCGATCCCAGCACTTGGCGCTGAAAACCACAACTTCACCTTCACCGTCAAAAACTCTTGTTCGAAGTTTGATAATAGACGATTATGCTAAAGATGGCGGCAAGGAACTTTTTACAAAGATGTACTGAGTTCTTTAATCGAATTTCTATAGAATCGTTAAGGATTCGTGATTCGAGTGTGATGCATCTTGGTAAAATATTGCTCGCTGCCATCTTTTGTGTAATCGTCGATTCTCAAGTACGTTCTGAGAATTTTTATGTTAATTTGCGTAAAGCGTGTTTTGTATGGATAATTGTTTGCCCTCCACAACCGGCAAAGTATGACATTTTGCATTGCCGATGGTGCATATTTTGCATGGCATAGGTTTCAAGTCTTTAAAAATCTAGGTGTAAAATTCTATGACCTATTTCCTTCAACTGAACGACTTAAAAGAAACTTGAATTATTTTACAGCATCTCTGCCGTTGGACTTTTCTGAAATTTTCAATATTTCTAGAATTATAATGTTTTTCTTCTTTTCTAAGAATTCGAGAAAATTTTCGAGAAAAGCTTAAAACAGTTGTAATATCTAAACCTATTGACGAAAGACCAAATAATTTTCGAGAAAATCATACTTCGTGGATGCCTACGATGTGGTATCAAGAAAAACTCTTTCACTCTTCTGGTTTGTGATTTAGAAATTTGATGACGTCACATCTTAAGATGAGCTGAAATATAGAATAGGCTGTATTTTCGAAGATTTCTGATCAAGATTTCTGAAAGTCTAACGGCAGAATCATGTGAACAAAGTTTCTTTCAAGTCATTCAGTTTAAAGAAATAGGTCACTGAATTTTACACCCGCCGTTTTGCAGCGATTTAAAGATTTGTATTCTGTGCTTTATTGCGTACCCATTCAGCAAGCATTATAATCAATTTGATATTTCTCCAGGTTGATTTTGGTGGCAGGCTTCCAATTCGACTGATAAATCATATTGCCAAACGACAACCAATGAGCATAGCATATTTGAGAACGTATCTGGAAGCAGCAGAGAAGAGAAACTAACAGGACTGTTGTAGTTTTTGAAATGAGATCATGCATCAAATTTTATACAACGTGAATTTACGGTCAAAGCAATCATCATTCAATCTTGACTGTGTAGAAATGGAGAATTTTATGCAGAATTCAGATTTTTAGAGAGAGGTTTTGCAGAATTTTTAGCAATTTTATGTGGTCTTTAAATTGTGACAGCTTTGTTTCACCTATGTTTCGAAATACTAATTCAAGATAACTTTGCATCCACGCGAAACATTTTTCGTTCTTTACGTTCATGAGTATTGTATATTTCTGTACCAGGGCCCGTCTCACATTAAATTTCAGGCCAAATTGTCCGCAGATCAAAACTAATCAATGGTTTTGTCTGACTAATTTTGCGTATCGCAATTCTCACTCGATACCTGCTAAGAGACAGGCAAGGGTAAGGAGGTTCTACGGGGTAAAGTGGGTTTTTTGATGTTTTCACTAGAAATATCCTTCCTCGTCAAATCAAAGAAAGTTTGGCTATTATTATTGTGATGTCTTCATAATAGGCTGCCTTTTGACATAAAAATGATGTCTTAGATCTGCCTTAATTCTTTTTAAAGAATTATTGTACTGAGCGCAGTCTACTGGGGAATAATTTGGAGGCCTTGACAACTTTCTCGTGCCACCGTTATTTTGGTTTTCTGGACCATTAAATGAACATGAGGTGAGAGTTTGATCTTTTACAAATGAAATAATGTCTATTTGAACGTAATTGAGACGATGGTTCTTCTTACATTAATTTGTTTACCAGGTAGGGTAATGAGAGCCTGCTGAGGATTCAGCCATAGCTCAAGTTCTGCAAAGCCTCAAGTTGCTCGAGTTGCGGGAGTTTTTTATTTTGAGATTTTGCTAAATTTAGACCCATTTTACCCCCACCCTACGCTACATATCTATCGCTGAAGTGCCCTGAAATGCCAAAAATTATCCGATTCCTCAAAAAGCTCCTATGCAAATGCAAAGTAAAGCTTTTGTCCTAAGTGAATGTGTTTTTTACACCTAGTTTTCACTTGATGATTATTGAATGAATTATATAAATGTAAGACGCCACCCTTGGTAAGAGTAATATGTAAAGGATCAAAAACTGTACTGGCAAAGTGTGAACGCATCTTCTCTAAGATCCATGGCTCTATTCTTCAATCTTGTCCCTAGCTTACAAGCTATTTTTGAAGCAAAGTCTTTCGAAGTTACAAGACGAAAGTACAGTAAAACCTTGTAAACAAGAACGTAGCAAAATAAGAACCTGCAGACTGATTTTGTGGAGCCACCCAAAGATAAGAACCAAAAACAGACTGATTTGTCTCAATGTTGTTATGAGATGGAACACTTAATTAAGGCATTGCATCATATTGTGTAAGCAGACTACCAACAATTAATGATTGAACGCCTCTACAGTTGCCAGGGATGTGCAAGTTGTTTATCAAGCTGTATGATGTGATTGCTTTTTCACAACAAAATGCCATACCCTGGGATTAATACAGTCATCCCAGTCTCAAGTTTATTAAGCACATACTGAATAGCTATACATTCGTCACAGTCATAAGTTTCAAGTGTCCTTGCGACAAGAACCACACCCTGAAAATGTTTATAAGTACCTCATTCATTAGAACCTTAGACTTGCTCCAAGTCTATTCCATGGAATAACAGCACTAAGGAGCATAGTTACTTCTGCAGGGGCGTAAACCACGTAGAGGACGCTGCGAAGGAAAAGTGAAGGAGAAGGAGTTTACGCCCCCGCAGAGGTAATTATTTTCCTGAGTGCTGATTTTCCACGGAATAGACTTGGAGCAAGTCTAAGGTTCTCATGAATGAGTACTTATAACATTTCACTCTATTTTTTTAGAAAAGTATGTTCTTGTTTGCGGCGTTTCACCATAAGCGATAGGACACCTAGTGTGTACCAGTTTAAATCTATATCAGTAGCGAGGTACCTTAACTTATTGCTTTTTTGTGTCTTGAACTTGTTTTTACTTCGTGCACAACCATCTTTCAATGTTTCGTAATTTTGAAATTTTCAGTAGTAAGCCACCTTAAGGTAGAAACCCCCCAATATGACTAATTTCTCACCTGGAAAAGCTATCAAGTTACTTTCAATCACAAATTGACTATTGACCAAAAGTATGGAAATTTGTCATACAAAATGGTAGCTGGTTGCCATAGCAACCAAGAAATACCGCACGCAATGGCGAAAACTGCCAAACTAGGGGAAAAGATACTGCAAGAACCACTTGCAACATTTGAATGATTTTTTCAGCAAATAGTAAGGGATGCCTATTTTTTTTTTTTTTTTTTTTTTATACATTCCATTAAAAATTTACAATACATATTACTGACTACACTACTTACATGATACACTACCCTACTACTAAGACAATACCATTAGGAGCAAAAAACTATGTCTACCTAAATGGCAATCCACCTTTTCATGGCCCCCCGCGAAGCAGTCACGTGGCGACAAAATCCGCAAGTCTGGTTGGTTCAGTACCCTTGGTTACTAGAATAACCCGGCACGCGACACGTCGCGGGAGGCCCCGAAAAGGCGGATTAACATAAAACATAAAACAGAAGAACGAAAAGAACATAAAGCTACACAAAACTACTAGAAAAAGAAAAGAAGAGAAATAGGATCATGGTGGTTGTGTGACTTATAACTGAGTTAACGATTTCCTAATCAAACCGGCCAGTTCTGTGGATAAAACGTAGAGTTAAAAGTAGTATATTCTTATTTAGATCGTCTGGAAAATCTTTATCACCATATAGTAAAATCTGCAGTAGGGCATCATTTGAAAGATTGGTATATCCAAATGGTTGTAATAAAAAGGAAACATCAGCGAGAAGATCTCTTCGTGATTCTTCGAAAGAATGGCAGAGCAACAAAAAGTGCTCCGTATCCTCAATGCCATCGTTGGATGGGCACATTGGGTTTATGGTATCTCTGAAATTATGCTTGAATTTATGAAAGTTTAATTTACTGAGGCCTACCCTAAGTTGTGTAAGATAAGATAGACCTGTTGGATCGTGTATCCTAAAGACAGATTTTGGCACGGGGCGAATTTTGGATAGCAGCTTTTTCTTAAATGCAGCAACAGAAGGAGCAAGTCTAATTTCTGGATCCAGCTTGTTCCATTCTGACAGGCAGTGAGGATAAAAGCTAGATTGGAATTTTTCTGTCCTTGCCCTTATTCGCCCAATAACATCCTGATTGCGAAGAGAGTAACGAGACTGCCGTTGTGGTGGGATTGGATCCGCAGTGTATTCAGGAGTTAGACTGTTTATAAACTTGTAAAACAAAATTAGGCGTCTGCTCCACCTACGGGAACTTAGCGATTCCCAGCCAAGCTCTGCATAAAGCTTCTCTCTTGACGTACCCTTCCATGTGCCTGATACAGCTCGGGCAGCAGAATACTGAACGGACTCTAATTTCTCCATAAGATTTGGCAAGATTGTATTGCCACTAAATTCACATACCTTTGCAGGAATGTGGTAAATTACATCTCCATAGTCGAGATGGGGTCGCACATACAGCTTATATAATTCGTTTAGTGTATGTCTAGGGAGATATTTGGAGAGATATTTCAGCAGACCAATACCCTTACGCGTTTTAGAGATAGCTGCATTGATCTGAGCAGAAAAAGACAGCTTTGAATCAAGAAAAAGTCCCAAATGCTTATGTTCGTCTACGTTCTTCACGGGTGTGTTATTAAAAAGGATCACTGGATGATCAACTTTATTTCTTTTCCTTGAAAAAATTAGTTCCACAGCTTGCTTTAGTGGGTCAGGATTAAACGACATCCTCCAGTTATGAGCCCACTGCTTTATCAACTCCAAGTCATGGTTCATGTCATTGGCAGCTGCATTTGTGTTATGTACGACCGTGAACAAGGACGTATCGTCGGCGAAAAGTTTGACATTGCATTTCAGATTTTCAGTTAGGTCGTTTATGTACACAAGGAAAAACAAGGGCCCTAAAATGGAACCCTGAGGTACTCCGGCTGATATATCTCCCCAAATAGAACATTTACCGTTCAAAACAGTTCGCTGCTTTCGATCTTTAAGAAAACTCTGGATAAGAGCAAGGAGTTGACCTGAAACACCACATCGTTTTAGTTTATAAACAAGGCCGTCATGCCACACCCTGTCAAATGCTTTGGAAATGTCAAGATAGACAGAACGAACATCAAGAGGTGGATTACAATCAAAAGCTTTAAAAATCGTGTGCGTTATGGAAATTAGCTGATTAATTGTCGAATCACCTGGACGAAACCCAGACTGATTTGGGTTAAGTAACTCACATGAAACAAGATGTGTGTACAAAGAATCGTATATTAGCTTTTCAAGAATTTTCCCAAAAATGGGAAGAAGAGAAATTGGACGGTAGTTTCCTTTTAAATTTTTCTCATTCTTTTTGTGAACAGGTACAACATTTGCACATTTCCAAATTTGGGGAAAGATACCACACCTCAAACAGTTTGTGAAAATTATCTTTAGCGGAATAACTAATGCAGCATCACTCAATTTTATCATTCTCACAGATATTTCATCCCAGCCATGAGCCTTATGAGAATTTAGTGACTGGATAATATTCAGTATCTTTTCATCAGGAATAACAAAATCATTTATCAGAGTGGTAGCTACCGGAATATGCTGGGGGACTTCACTACCGGTGTCGATTGTCGTACACTGAAGTATGAAATAATCATTGAAAATTTGAGCCTTTTCAGTGAAATCAGTAACAAATAATCCATTCTCTAAAAGAGGTGGTATTATGGGGACTTTAGCCTTATTTAGGACGGTATTGATTAAAGACCAATAGGTCCTACTGGAAGTCCCTGGGTTTGCCAAGGTATTCCCAACCTTAAGAAAGTAATTGCGCTTAGCATCTTCAATCAGTTTCGAACCTTCAGTTATCATTTTTTGAATTCCTTCAAGCCTGTCGTCTGGCTGACCCCTCCTCACGAAGCTCTTATAAGCACGATTCTTTTTCCTCAAAAAGTTCTTAATAGTTTGTGTTATCCAGGGTGCTTGGCAAGGCCGGATCGTTTTAACCTTGTTCGGTATGAAATTGGAATAGATATTCAAGAGAACTTCATTGAGAAATTTGACTTGTTCATTGGGGCATGATATTTTGTCAAGGTGCTCGTGCCAACGGAACATTTCAATACTTCTCCTAATCGCCACAAAATCCGCCTTGTCATAATACCAAACCTTACGGGTGTAAGGAGGCAATGCTATGTTTGACACAGACAATTTTCCATAAACAATTTGATGATGACATTGCTCATGTAGTGACGGATGAACACCTGATTCGATAATGAGGTTGGGCTGATCAGTAAAAATTAAATCAATACAAGATTTAGAGTCGCCCATAAAGTGAGTTGGTTCTGAGATTAATTGATGTAGGCCAAGTTCAGAAACGAATGGCTCAAACACTCTTCCCTCGTTATTTTCAATATCATTTTCCCACCATTGTGTTGATCTGCAGTTAAAATCACCAGTAATAACAACGCAAAAAGGATTTTCAGCATGCAACTTTGAAAGCAACAGCTCAAAGTTAATGGTGAAATCATCAAACTCACTCTGGTCCTGACTTGGACTTCTATAAATTACTACAAAAAAGTACTTTTTCCTATTTAGTTGGATTTCACATACAACGCATTCAGGGAGAGTCACGAGGTCAGAACGATTTTGTGAAGGAAGGGATTCTTTGATATAAAGCCCAACACCACCCCTTTTGATATCGTGTGGATGGTTACTTTGGATGAAAGTATAGCCATCTAGTGCCAGTCTACTTTCCTCAATCGTGCTATCAAGGTGGGTCTCAACAACTCCAATCATGTCGTAGTTATAAACCGAGTTGTATGCCTCGATAAGGGACACTCGTAGAAAGTCATACGCAGTTATGCTATTCAGATTCCAAGTACAAAAATCAAGTGTTTCGGGGCCGGGGTTCATTTCTATATCACCGCTGAGCAGAATTGTCCTAAGAATCAACCATTTTATATGCAGTGCGTAAAATGCCAGGCATGCAATGTGAAAATAGGCATACTTGGAGTGAAAGTATTTGTAACGAATAATAACCAGGATACCAAGTGGGATTCGCTTGACAAGTTCTACAGTCACATAAAGTACAATCTTCACAAAGTGATGCACGCGGGCGAACAAGGGCAAGAAACATGATTGTGTTGGCACGGAGTGCACTGCAAGAAACTGTATTGTTAATGTGAAGGGTAATGCAATAACAGCAAGTGCAACGAAAAACAAACAAAACCAATATAACTTAAAGATTTGAACAACGAGGGATAATAGCCTAACACTTTTGCTCACAGGGGAGAACTTTTGCATGGATACACTGAAGCACCCTATTGTTACTCGCCATTGGCTGATGTCAACCGGCATCATCATGAGGAAATCTTCTCGCTGATCCTAAGGGGCAATAAGTCACAATGAACCCACCATTAAAGACTCCTAAAGAAAAATAACACGGATAATCTAAGCGTATAAACACACAACTACAAAGAAACATAAGATAAACAACAAGCATGGCGAGGGAAGTCGTCATCACGGGTTCTGCAATTGCAATAGGGCTGCTGCTGTTTGATAACAAGTGTCCAGAAATACACATGGGATGGTGAAATTTGAACAGGGAGTTGTTTTGCAGTAAAATTTGAAGTCAGATAAAACAAATTTGAAGGGCGACAAACCCAGAAAACATTGAAAAACATCCAACTAGTGACTTGAATCAATTACAATTGGTTTCGAATTCCTTCGAATGGACAATTAGTACATTTTTGAATCTTGAAAAGCCCAGAGCACGTGCAGTGAGACGATATTTTACATCGCTCTAAAAACGACCGTCCGCCATTCAACATTCAACAGGGATGCCTATTGTGTGATTTAAACCTCTAATATCATCATTTAGACCTCTTATGTACTTTTTGCTGAACTTCTAAGAAAACACTAATTTTCTGCGTTATTTTCAGTTCTTTGAACCTTCATGGAAAGGAAGGATGTCTTAATGGCATCACTTTTAAAGGTTTAAATCATAGGATGAACCTTAAACAAGGCACACAGAAAATTTTGGGTCAATATCTCTTGTATTTTCTGAGATATGTTTTCCCCTGTGGCGTCACTACTGCAAAAACACAATTTTGAGAGATTCAAGGTTAAAGTTTGACGTCTTCATAAACAAAAAGTTTTAACAGATACCACTTGAATTTCTGTTCCTTACAGGTCCTTGTTGGTAATTTTGTTAGAATTCTCCTTTGCCATAAGTAACTCCTTCTTTCTCAACATCAATGTCTTCTTTATTCTTCTTTTTCCCACGCAATACCTTGCGGCGATCTTTTGTGTCTTTTTTGTTTTTGGTTCCTGCATGGTAAAGGCGTCTTCTATTAATGGCCGAGCAGGAAAGCATCATATATCGTCCTGGGTTGATACTTAATGCTTGATAAACTTCAATACTGGCTTTCCTTCCAATATTGAAGTGTGCCACAGCATCATAAACACCCAGCTGCAGCTGGTCATATCCCACATAGACTGTTTTAGGGATACGCTCCCAAATCATACCGTTAAAGCACTCATTCTGATTTTGAGTCTTGCCATGCAAACATTTACCTAATAAGTCCGAGCTGCTCAAATCATTGTAAGTTGGTTTTATCTTTGCAACTATGTTCAGTGGCAGCCCTGCTCCTGGTTTGTATGTATCCCTTCCAGATGCTTTGTCTCGCTTGTAACCACACCAGCTCTTAGGCCCATCAGGGCAATGAGTATGCCAGTTGTTTTCTAACGAGGATGCTACATGAAAGAGACTTGCATGAATAGCCTTTCTCATTTCATCTTCGTTACCAACATTTTGGCGTATAGCAATTCCATAATAGTTTTGTAAACGATCTATCATAGTTGCTGTTAGCTTGCCTTTGCCACCTATTCCTTTGTCAGGGGCGGATTTAGCATAAGTTCCACGAGTTCGAGAACTTTATCAAAATTTCATAGATTTGTCTCTGAGAATAAAATTATCATGATAATCATGAAAATGAGATTCATGATGAAAAGAATAATAAACGATTTCGAATCGGTTGCGCTTCCAGGTTATTTCATTTGAATGAAATAAAAGATTTGTTGTCAGGTCGAGGAGTTTCGTAAGTTTCAGCATTATACAATTGGATCACTGCGGGACCCTTTCGACCGTTCCTGAGCCTGAATCTCTCCATGTTTTGTTTGTTTGCGTAAATGTTTGGAACTGAGACCTTTACATTGTTTAGAATGTTCGGAACTGCGACATCTTTTGTTTCCTTAGTCGGGAACTGAGGCCTTATCGTTTGTTGGATGTTCGGAACTGAGACATAAGTGTCTGCTTGAGACTGAGGCTGACAATTCTGAGAAATTGCGTGAATGGCGGCAAGTTCACGAGGAAACAGACGAAGGATGAAGGTAAGATCTTCAAGTAATTCACAGCAATATGATACACCAGCAATGTTGACTACTCCACCAAATACATAGAAGGATTTAGAATATTTTTAACTGTACCTATAAACCAGGCCCCTCTTATGTGTCCGTGAGGCAAACTGTGGCTGGCTGTAAAGCTGAAGCATTTGATGAAAACGTTAGGCCTTAACGTATGTTGATGTGAGAGTGCAGCACAGGTTTTGCGATTTCTTTGTTGCAAAATTTTTTGCGAGTTGATAGTTAGTTAAGAAAGACTGGATATCATTTCAAATAAATCTAAAGGGCATTAGCTGCAATAAGTTTCCTGAGGGATTACCCCCGGACCCCCTAACTTTTCGGCTTGCTTTGCTCGATTTCGGTCTAGTCATGGGAACTCGCTCAAAAATCCGGCTAGATCCGCCCCTGTTTGTTTTCTTGTTTCAGTTTTCTTAGCCTGGTTCCAACTCGCTTCTGCACATGTCCTATGCACTCAAACTTCTTTACTCTTATACCATCATATATGTTCTCAACAGCAGGAAAGCTTTTACTGTCTCCATCGCCATAGAAGTCAGTATATCTGAGACCATTCTTTTCCACTGAACGAGAAAATATCCTCTTTGCGCCAACTGCTTCCATGTTTGGTGCTGAGCCACGATAGTCACCAGGACATTTATGAGTTGCCTTCCAGTCCTCGTTTTCTTCTGGTGATGATTTCTTTGTATTTTCCTGCAATTTGCAAGCTTTACAAGTGCGAGTAATTGGTTCGGTATCTAAAATTTTTCCGGTATCAATGCTTATAGCTGTAACTACCCCATTGAGTGAAGAGAAGCCTCTACGCTGCCAGGAGCCATCGCATGATACTCCTGCATCTACGACTCCATCTTCTGGGACATTGTCCTTGGATCTTATTTCCTTTGCAGCATCTTTCATTGTTTTCTCTGCAACTTTTTGGGTGGCATGTTTCAAGGTTTTAGTGATTTTATCAAAATTGTTTGCAGTCATTGGTTTTGGCATGTTCATTAGAGCACAGAACTTTTGTATTCCACTGTATCCTTGACCACAAGATCTCATAGAATAAACAACACGCTTATTTACTTCAAAGCCATTCTTTCCAGCAGGCTTTGATGTGTAAAACTCTTTAAAAAAGCCACAGTCACAGTTTAAGCAAAGGCATGATGATAAGCCTCTCTTTTTCTTGAAATTCTCACTTAACTTTATTGTAGCAGCTTTGCAAGCTGGACACAGGAGACACTCGTTGATTATTGCATTTAATGATGTCATATCTACTAGTCTGTAACCAGAAATTGGTCTTTTACTCTCTGAGTTTGGGGTTGAGTGAAGTTGTTGCCCAATTTGCTGAATCTTTGAGAATGATACACTTGACATGTACTCAGCAGAATCCTCAAGAGACTGCTTGCTGAAGGATGATATAGGCAGTACGGGCCAGGGAGCGCCGAAGGCGCGGGAGGGGAAACGGCCATTCAATTGATTTCCGATGTATGATGTGGATTTGAAAACGAGGCTCTGGTTAATGGCGACTTGCGCTGCGAGAGTCCACAGAGCGTTGGTTGGGAAGAATGAGAAAAGCGCCATATTTCCTGCAGCTACTGCTTTTTTTACAACGGAAAACAGCACGATCGTTTGTTGATCGAGGGTTCAAAGAATGGTAGCCTTGAATAAAGAAGTCGTTTGAGGTATTTGCAGCAAAGGAGAAGAAGAATTTGATGAAGATTCTTGTGGCATGTTTAGTTTTGTTTATAAAAAAATGCGGGCTAGGCCTAGTTTATGACAGAACTTTTTGGGAGATACGGAGTCTTACACTAAGATGGTTTCATTGCATAGCAGTTCAAGTCGACATGAGTAATACAGCACTTTTGACGAAACGTTTGCGATGAAGCAAAGGAGAGAGCAAGCCAAACAAGCAACAACTAAAACATTAATTTATTCATTCAAAAAGTTGAAGTTGACTGGTCTCAAGCTGTCATGCCCATGCAATGATTGATTGCCCCCAAGTCCCGGCTCTTCAAAGAGGTCCTGCTTGAAAGCACTATGGTGCAGCATTGTTATCAACAACTGGCATAGCCTTCACATTAGTGCCCCAGCACCACCTTGAGCATCATGGAAAGGATTGCAGACTTGATTAGGTCTTCTGTAACTCCAATGTCATTTTCACATTGATATGAACTGATCAAATATTATGCCTTCTTGATATCAGGAGAAACTCCCAGTTGAACAATTCTTTGTTGATGAAACATGCCAAGTGAAAGTTCTTTAGATATCACAGTCCCTCAGTCATAAAAAGACTTGGTGTTTGTTTCAATTTGTACTGAAAAACTGACACCATTTTTGTAGGCAAAAGTGGTATCCATGCTACTGTATCCGAGGGGCAAATCACTTCTCAAAAAAGTGTACGTGATTTTTGTGATTTTGAAATCACATGATTTTCTTCTGTGATTTTTTTGTGATTTTAGTGCTTTCTAGTGATTTTTTGATGTGATTTTTCAGTAATTTTTCAGTGATTTGTGATTTTTGGTGCTTTCTGTATGTGATTTTTTTGTGATTTTTGTATGTGATTTTCTGTGGTTTCAAGGAAGGTGTATGAAAAAAAATCAGTGATTTGCCCCTCGACTGTATCCATCTTTTTGCAAGAAATTTTGAGTAGTCCAAATTGGAGTACCAAAGCACTCCAAATTGGAAGGATAATTTCATAATTTACCACTGAAAGTTTGTGAATAAGTTTTTACTATTTGGGGCAAAAGTTTTGGCAAAGTCTCTGTGACTGCCCAAATGTGTTCCTTAACATTTGAATTTGTAAGAGCGTACAGGAAGAAAAAGTCTAGGGGGCTGCCTGACACAAAGCCAATTGTTTACCAACATTTTTCCCCTACTAAGGGCAAGCTTTTGCCTGACTTGGCTGATTTTTGAAAATTTCTCCAAGTTGGGAGGCTACTGCCATCTGGCCCCTCATCTCATACGCTTATGGAATTTGCTCTTCTTCATTCATAAAATAGTATGTAAATTTTCATTGTTATAATCTGGTCTGTGATTGATAAAATGAAGACAGAAGAAATATGGTTTATTCATATTCTAGCTAACACTGTAAGAGTCAAATTCATTTGGCAAGTTTTTGTGAGACTACATTTCTATTCACATTTTGAATGTATGATAAAAATTTGGAAACTTTGAAAATTGACACAGGGTTGCAAAAGGACTTTTTGAGCACAAAATTTTATACATCAGAATATTGGTTCCATTGCCTTTCAGCAAGATACATTTTGCTTATTTCTATTTGTTGTCTTTCTTCTTTTTCAAAAGAAAGGACAATGTTGTTGCATTGCCAAGTACCACACCTACTCTGCTTTTCATTGTGAGTGTTAAATTGATAATAAAAATTCACACAGTTCTGTATTAAAGAACTGTGTTTTTTAAGATGAAGATTCATGAGCAGATACAGTAGAACAGATAACAAGAATCCATTCATCAAGGTCCCCACAGATGGTTGCACTAAAGATAGCATCAAGGAATTTTGAACCAAGATCCTTTGAGGTATTGAAGAAATCCGCCAATCAAATCAGTGAAAGTTCAATGGATACAAAGCATCATGGTAAAAGATTCCTGTCAGCCATTTTTAGCGTAATCATCTACTGGTGCATTGGAACTGATACACTTGAAAGATTTGATACACTACAACAATTTTTGAACTGATAGTTGTTTCATATGAAAACAGCTTATATGAAATAAACACCAATTTGAGTAGCCTCCTCTAAAAATTAAGAAACTCTTTTGGAAGCAATTAGGGGTCAATTCAACGTTAAGAAACTCATTTTGATTTTTGGCTATGGAATGCAAAGTATTTTAAACAAACAGCACATCACTGACCCAAGTTAAAAACTAATGAGGAACAAATTTTGCTACTGAATGGTAAACAATTCACATAAAACTTCTTGGTTTAAGATTATACAATAAGTAGTCTACATGATATTGAGTTGAACATGGGGTTTGATGTCTTATAGCTCACAAGTGTGTCTAGTTGCAGAAGATTAAGCAGTTTCAAAAATCTAAACTCTTTGATCTTCCATTAAATCTTCCATCTTGCATAGGGAATTATGCAATTCATGTTACATGTTCAAAGGGTGTCCATGTGGAATTTATCTGTGCTAACAGCTCTTTTAAATTGTTCACAATGAATGCGGTCTCTTGCTGTTAGGTATCTCATTAACCTGCCATCTGCAAGAAATATGCAATCCTCAATTATCAAGTGAATCCTTCCCCTGAAACAAAATGAAGAGAATTATTTCAAACTGACTTTTACAACATTGATTACATGACCACAGGAAAGTGATTATATAATTGATCTACCTTTGGACATACTGCAACCAAGATACAAAAAGCACATTGTACTGTATATTGCAAGATATTGGAGTTCTGAGTGGGTGCAATCAGAGTCTTTTGAAATCAAAAGATCATGGTGCAATCAAGATTCAACCAAGAAAGTATCAAGATTCTTTACACTTGCTATAAAGATACATGTAAAACAAGGGCTGTTAAAAAACTTGCATGCACCCATGATGTGGTACACCCTTTAAGTTGGCAATAAAAAGGTTGAAAACATGCAATTGTAAAATTGTTATTGCTGTGTAACTCAACCTTCTCTGTCTTTATCATTGCTTCACATTGTTAAATTGGAATCAGAATGCAGAAAGTAGGAGTGATTTTTTCAAAAATTAAAGACCAACATTGCATTTCCTTTAGTGTAACAAAATAAAATAAAATTTTTAGAATCATCAGACAGATCAGGGTTTTGCTTGAGTGACAGGAAATAACAAATTCAGTGGGTAGCAGTGAAGTTTTTAGAAAACAGAAAGGCAGCTCACTGCTGTGACCTGTGGTTTTGGCCTAACATTTCAATAGCAAACCACAAGACCAAAAGTTGAACCACTCCAAACAAATCATCTTTAAACCAGAAAAAGTGACAAAATAAAATGCAAAGACCAGCTTTATTAAACAGACACAAGCTTCATTGATCAAACCAAACATTCAAAAGGTAACAGTGTATTTTGCAGAAAATGGAAGGCCACCATTGCATTTCCATTGATCAAGCTAATAAGGCCAAGCCAGTGAGATCATCAACAAAGAAGACCCACAGGCAAAACTGCCCAAAGTAAATCTGCTTTAGACAGAAAACTGTAGCAAAAATAAAATGAAAATCTTGGCTTCTACAGCAGATAAGTGCTTTGCCGAATGAAATCAAGCAAGAAATTCAACGGGTAACCGGGAACCTTGCAGAATATTGAAAGCCGCCATCACATTGGCTTATCAGTGATTCGGCCTATACATTTCAATAGGAAAACGCTTAGGCCCGACGGTGACCACTCGACATAAATCTGCTTGAAACTGAAAAGTGTAACAAAATAAAACAAAATTTTCAACTCCATCAGTTAGACTGAGATTTCACTGACTCAAATCAAAAAAGAAATTCAACGGGTAACCGGGAACCTGGCAGAAAATTGAAAGCCGCCATCACATTGGCTTATCAGAGATTTGGCCTATACATTTCTGACCACTCGGCATAAATCTGCTTGAAACTGAAAAGTGTAACAAAATAAAACAAAATTTTCAACTCCATCAGTTAGACTGAGATTTCACTGACTCAAATCAAGCAAAAAATTCAACGGGTAACCGGGAACCTGGCAGAAAATTGAAAGCCGCCATCACATTGGCTTATCAGAGATTTGGCCTATACATTTCAATAGGAAAACGCTTAGGCCCTACGGTGACCACTCGGCATAAATCTGCTTGAAACTGAAAAGTGTAACAAAATAAAACAAAATTTTCAACTCCATCAGTTAGACTGAGATTTCACTGAATGAAATCAAGCAAAAAATTCAACGGGTAACGCTGCATGAAAGAACAAAATAAAAGCCGCCGTTGTTGGAATGGACAGAGGCCAATGTTTATCATACACACCTCCCCAGTAAGAAATACCCTCGCAGCTATTACAATGGAGTGATTGCTGCAACAAAAGCTCAAAAACGAAGATAATATATCAACGAAGAAATAATTGTTGGAATTACATACCAAAGTCAGCCAAGATTGTGAAGAATGATGCTTTCTCCAAAGTTAGTCCTCCAAGCTCACATGTGCTCCATTCCTAGTTTCACCCACAAATTAGCGCGCCTCGTTTCGAATTTGCATCAAACATTGGAACAATGCGCATCACTGGCCGTTTCCCCTCCCGCGCCTTCGGCGCTCCCTGGTACGGGCCTACCATCGTCAAGGATGTTTGCAAATGGCCTAGGCAAAGATGGTGGTGATTCTTCCTCATATTCAGCACTTTTCAACGTTTCATCTTCCTGCAGATTGGCTTCGTGACTGGATTTATGCCTTCTAAAGGCATCTACGAACTGATTACCAGCGAATTTTCGCCGCTTCACATATTTTGTTCGCTGTTTCACTTTCCCCATATTGATAGTTTTGAATTGAATTCGCGTGTGTATCTGCAAATATTTGAAATGGTCGAGATGGAGTATGATATCTAACAGAACCTCGTTTGTGTCAAGGTTTCCTTTATTGCGATGGGAGGCAGCAAAGAAATGTTGCAGAGAAGATATGAGGGGCAGCATAAGGGGATACTATGTGCTCTTTACCGTTGCTATGTGGTTGCTAGGAGCAAAAAAGCAAACTACTCTTAATAAAACATTGATTTTTGCAAAAGTTATGAAAGAGACTGTAAAAGAAACATTAGCAGCTGATTTTTCAATACTTCGTATACATTTTAAGCAAAAAAAAATTTTTTGCAAAATTTTAAGAAATATTGGGGGGTTTCTACCTTAAGTGAAGATCCACCTTAGAGCATTACGAGTTAAGACACAAAAAAACAATAAGTATACCCTTCATCCATTGTTTAATTTTGTAACAGTTTGTAACGATTTTATCTCTTTCGTTTAGTAACCTCAACTTTTTATCATATATTTTGCTCTGCATTGCCTGCCATTTAATGATAGACCAATAACGAATTTGAATTTAAATCTACGTTTTCCTTGATTTTGATACGCAGTAAAGATGTTAGGCCCCTAGATTAGACTTATCGCATGAGCTCGAACAGTCTCAGGTCTTGTCCAGAGTTGATTCGGTGGTGAACAGAGTGAACTACGAAGTTTCAATATGCATCTATGTCTTTAAAATGCATTTTAGTTGAGTTGTATGATAGTTAAATGATTTTGGGTCAAAGAAATGTGTGTTTCACATTTGTGTTCTCTTCTGTAAAATTCATCCTAAACCCAGGGGGTACTCTCTAACTTGCAATACGGGTCTATGCCACTATTTCTTTGCTGACCCCTAAATATTATGCCTAATGTTTTGGCGACCCCAAATATTGAGTCTAATGGTTTTGGAGACCCGCACCAAGTTCCACAATTCTTCCTTTTTTCCTTTTTCAGATTTGTGGACCCAAAATATTGAATTTTTGTCCATGTTGTAATTCACGGACCCCAAAATATTGATTGAACGTAAAATTTCGGACCCCAAATGTTGGCAAATATTGAAAGTTATGGATTACCCCCCCCCCCTCCCGGGATCCTAAAGCCATCTGTTCCGTTTCGCTCCTAAAATCCTGGAAAACTGCGCCAGTAAAGCCATGGGGCGATAAGCGTAAGCGCCGACACGACACGTCAGACATCAGCTCCGAATACTTCCTCTATGCGCACGCGCAAGGAAAGCCAACTCAGAGAAACATCAAAGATGGCTGCTGTCTTGCTGCCCAAGAATCAAATATTATGCCTCATTTTTTACGTCTTATATTTCGAATTTGTCCTCTGTAGGATTTGTGTGAACAGAGAATGTTCAGGTTTGTTATCTGTACGCAAATTTTACTCTAATTTTTGTGTCTCTATGTGGAGTAATGGCAGGAGGATTAACTCTTTGAAGGTAGTGGACGTGTTTCAATACTACCCTGAGGTCCAGAAATAGGCCTTAAAGTACCTATCATTTATCATTTGTTGTCACTAAGAACAGAGTCCACACTCCCCTTAAAAGAAATACGCAAAGTGGGATTCTTGATTATTTTGTTAGTTGATTGTTAGGAGTAGCTCAGCAAAAAGAATTTTTCGCAGAAAAAATAGTAAGATCTGTGACAACCTACAATTGGCAGCTGAATCAATGTCAATTAGATTCAGGTACACTTGTGCAGGCAGACCAGAAGCTGTGCCTGCATGATGATTGTGTATACGCAAAATTGGTAACTGTGAACAAATTTCTCGCTGCCACACATTCACAATCCCAAAGTGAAGAAATAATTGTTATAATCCTAGTCTGAATTTCTTGCTGTTTCTCCGGAAGATCTTCCCTGCGCCACTTTGGTTAAAACAATAGAGTCTATTGTTGAGTGATTGTTTTCACCCACGCACTTCCCCGCACAAGAAACAGCAAGTGCAGTCTTGTTATCATCCTCCTTAGGCCTGAAAATCTTGTTTTATCATTTCAAAAATCATCTCTATACACTTCCATATATCAATACATGTTAACTTCATAAAAGGGAATAGACAGCTACATCTCATGACCACCTAGGCTGGAAAACAAAGCCAGGGTGCATTCCATGTAAACCTATGCCGAAGGTACACTGAGCCCCAAGCTTTCGTACGCCAGGTATTTTCAGGGAGAGAGAAGCTGCTGAAAAATCTGTGTACTGAAAATGTTATGATTTTAAGAAACTTTCAGTAGTGGCCCAAATTCTTAGTTTTTTATAAAAGAAATATGCAACTTCACATTCACGCTAAAGTAAGCAGATTTTCAAAAACCATCACGCCAAGACCCAATTTTATTGAAGAAATGACGCCGCTATGCCGACAAAAAAGTCAGGTCTACACCGAAGAACTTCAGGCCTAAGTGCATAAAATGCACCCTGGGAACAAAGCATGATATGGCCTACAGGTAGTTGTGAGTGAAAAAGATTTGAAGGTATAACTGTAAGTAGACTTTCGAAAGCCATGAGAGATGATAAATCAACAATAGATCTGCAAGAACCTAAATTATTCTGGCTGTGAGTAGTGAGGTTGACACAGTTTCATAGATGTGAGTGAATGCAAGTTTTCCAACCTATAAATAGCCATTATAAATAGCCTATAAATGGGCCATTACACTATAGATAGACTATATGCCTTTGCAGCCATTGTTTCTTTAGCTTCATTGACACCACATGTTTCATTGTCAACTAAAATTATCTATATATAAATTGAATTTTCAACTTGGACGTGGCCGACGCTGGAAAACATGTATGTTACGCCAATATCATTGGCGTGGAGCAACATCAAGAAAAGTAGAAGAACAATAGGTCTATTGTCTTTAGACAATTGGCGTGGCATAAACCTTTGCCGTAACAAAAACAATTTTTCCAGGCATGGCCAGCTTTCAATGATTTTGATTCCATCTATACTAGTTTCTGATTTCTGGGCCATGGTATGTAATATGCACTGCTTTTGAATGGATCCCTGTGATCCTCACTGCTCATTGACTCAGGCCGGCTGTAAAATTTTTCAGCATGGGGAATTTTTGGTGGATTTTTTTGTTATTGGACAAAAGGACATTTTTTATGAAGATTGTGCCAGGAGTGTTTAAGACCTGTCTCAAATTAAATGTCATTTGAGATTTGCAACAACCTAAAATTAATCAAGCAAATCATTTCAGTTATTTTCATTGAGGGTATTTTGATTTGACATCTACTTTGAGACAGACCTAGCAACAATTAACAAAGTGACTTCATGTGTACCAAACTGAAAAGTTTCCCTTTGGCAGGGAACACATTCCAAGAACCTATGGAGGAAAAACACATGTTTTTGCAGATTTTAAGGAACTCTGATACACTGGGATGCAAATTTATTGTCTTTCTTTGATTCTAGAACCAATCTCAAGTGCTAAAGTTAAGAAGGCCTTCAATACCAAAGATGTTCATTTGCTTGTTGGTGATGAGGTTGATATTATAAGTAAAAGTGATGATGGGAATTTTTTTGAATTTGAGGTATACAAATTTGCATACATACTGTAGTTTATTAAAGTTAAGATTCAAAAGTCAAATTTCTGTAGCATATATATTTGAGACAAGAGAATGATTCCTGATGTAAACATAGTTGTTGAATGCTTTGATATAATCTTCATGAGTATCTGCTGAAAACAATGGATGTTGAACAAAGAGCACATGCTGAAGAATTCATTTAATTCTATTCCTACCACCTTAATGGGTGTGTTGTCATCTAGAAATGACTTCTTCATCATCTTCAAAGAATCCTAACATTTGGTCAAGATGACAAGACCTTTACCATACATCTTTTCTTTAGCTTGTATTATAGAAGCACTGTAGACCGTAGATGTATTAAAATTATTTTGCTGCACAAGAATTTTTATCTACAAAATCCCGAAGATTCTTGTTCAGTTATTCTTGCAATCTTTCACATACCTCGCAAGCATAGTTATCTACCATGTGAGTCAAAAAAGGGTTTACTTGTTTGGCAGGCTGTGAAGTGAAAACTATGTGATCCATATTCAAAATTAAGGGTTTTTCTGTCAGTCAAAGGCTAACTTGGGAGAAAATTTTGTTTGGTGACATCACACATCTAAGATCCAGCAATTAGAAAATGTCTGTAAGGGATTTGTAAGGGAACCTAAATTTCCACATTCCATTCTTGTCCATAATTCATGTGGCATTGAAGTTCACACAACAAGTTCCAGAAAAAGAATTCTATTTTCAATAACAATTAAATTATGGGCCTGAATGGAATAAGGGATCCTTGTTCCCAAACATGCTCCTTACAGGCATTTTCCTGAAGTCTGGGTCTAATTGATGAGTGATTTTACTAAGCGAAATTCTCTCATCTGAGTTAGTCTTTGAGTGACAGATTACCATAGTTTTTAATACCAGTCACATACTTTTCATTCTGCCACAAGCATAAACATTATTTTGACTCACCCCCTACATTTGAAGAATTCTTCAGATTTGCTTAGCAATTCTTTGATATCAATGCAAGCAGTGCCTGCACAGTATGTAGTGAACTGACATTGTATTTTTCAAACCCTTTAGATTGGAGATGTTAGAGGGACAATCCCTACTTCTCATGTGAAAGAAACAGTAATGCATGCTGATGTAGATAGCCTTATTCATGCACCAGATGTAAGTATCATTGCTAAGGGTTTTGTTACCATTTTCCTTGCAGTGAAATCATTAGCAGGTACCTTTAGGCTACTTTCCAACAAGATTTGTTGCATGTTAGGATCTACCAAAAGTTATAAAGAGGGTGTAAAGAGATAATGAAATACCCCTATTGGAGCAAGATAGGAATCAAATGTTTTAGCCGATTTTTGCTCGTGGCCCATCGCCGGAAACCTTCAAAGCCTCATTTTCACGGACCAATCAGACGGCGAATCAGTGAGGAAGACAGAAGAAATGTGTGAAAATTTTTCTCAACTTTACCTACCTTCATAAAATGCAACCAGGACAAAAAACTGCTGGAAATTTCCCGAATTTTTTTGAAGATATCTACTCACCAGATCTTTGGGTATCCAGATTTGGATGCCGGTTTAAATACCTCACAGTTTGGTGGAGATATAGCGTTTTCCGATAGGCAACATCAGCCAAGGCTTGCCAAGCCTTGTTTACGCCACTTCAAGTCAGGTGATAAAACCCCTTGAGAAAACCTCCTTTCAATTTCATTTCTAATTTCGAACCATGGAAACTTATGCCATGAATGCAAAGAGTAGTACAATACAGAAATTTCTCAAGAGTATTGCCATATGACTTGAAATATGTGAAATAACCGAAGCAAATTTCTTCAGTTCACATAGGAATCGAATGGGCATTTAATCTTGAACCAAAGAAACTGCGGTGTAAGGACAATAGCAAGAACAATTGGAAACGTAAATATTTGCCGTTCTGGGATCATTCTTAAAACAATCACTATTGTTTTTGCCATTGTTTCTAACCCAGAATTTCTATTGTTTAAGGTTGAGTGCCTCATCGGTTTTTGAAACGCCATAACTCCGAGAAACCATGAGATATTTAAACCGGCATCCAAATCTGGATCCGCAAACATCTGGCGAGTAGATTCCTTCAAAAAAATTCGGGAAATTTCCAGCAGTTTTTTGTTCTGGTTGCGTTTTATGAGGGTAGGTAAAGTTGAGAAAAATTTTCACACATTTCTTCTGTCCTCCTCGCTTATTCGTCGTCTGATTGGTCCGTGAAAATGAGGATTTGAAGGTTTCCGGCCATGGGCCACAAGCAAAAATCGGCTAAAACATTTGATTCCTATCTTTATTGGAGCTACGTAGAAGAATATTTCAAAGCAAACACGGTAAGTTTTAAGTAGTGCATTTCCAGTGCAACTGCAAGCTGGGAGAAAGTGTCTTCAAAAGATTGTTACCATAAAAGCTCTGTTTAGCTCCAATCTCAATTAAGCCTCCCTAAATCTCTATTAAGTTTGGTTTTTCATGCTTTGCCTCATAGTATCGTTGCAGTAGTAGTGTATACCAGGTAAAGGCTGGGCATTTGAATGGTATCTGCTCCTTGAGTATGTAAGCAACCGTGATATTTTGCAATATCTGATTGTATATGAATATATATATTTATATATAGCTGACATATTCACATATTTTAGGCACTTTCATAACTGAAATCGGTCTTTTAATTCTGATCCTGTAAGGGATTTTGTCAAAAAATTCCCTTCGAGAAACCTTCAGAAACGTGCTTTCATTACTGCTAAGCGACTCTTGTATGTTTCCCTCATAGCAATGACTTCAGTACGCTTTAGCATAGTGCTATTCTTTTGGGGGAGGGTTAACAAAGTCTTCTTCCTGGTATATATATATATATATAATAGCTATATCCGCATAAAAAACTATAATTAGTTCTTTTCTGCTTTAGCAGCAACATAAATGTCGTTATCTAGTGCTGTCCAAGTTTGTCTCTCTTGCGCTAGTGTTCTTAAGCTTTTGAGATCGTGTATCGATTTGAGCTGGGTTATGCTGCTGTATCTATTTTTGAACGTCTTCCTGGTATGAATAAGGTATTCAGGGGGATTCCATTCTCCCACAGGGACAAAATACATCAAGTGTCATCTTAGTTAGGAAGAAGAACAAAGGAAAGTCTTGTTTGTTGTTTTCACTCGTTTTTGAACGTTTTCAAAAGGGGTCTCTGAAGAAAATCTGCCATTTCGACGGGAAGGAGGGGGCCTATTAAGTCGGGAAAATTACTGAGCATAATTGGGCATATCGGGAACAAAACAAAGCAGTTTTCAGTATCATTGCTTTGATACTGAATTCTAGGAATGGCATTTCATCAAATGCCGGGCCCTTTATTTACTCACCTAGTAGTTGTATAATACCAATATGTAGAATCAGTAGTAGCATGTGCTGTAAATATGTTATCTGAATATGAAAGAGGTTGCTTCCATTTCTGCTCTCAACATTTGCATTGCAGCATCGTTGATGAGGGTTATTGTGTGAACGTAACATAATTCATTTTATCATAGGAAGAAACAGGTGAGGATGCAGACAATCAATCTGAAGATGATATGTCTGATGAAATGCCAAATGATGCTGGAGATGAAGACTTCTTTGATCCTGAAACAGAAGAAGTGCCACAATTAGAAACTCCTGTCAGGCCAAGGAAACCTAAACTGAAGAATGATAAAGTCGAACAGAAACAGAAGGTAGAGACAGAGAGGTTGAATTTTGCTGGTAAGGAAGATGCATTGAAGCCAGTTCAAGGGGAGAATCAAGAGCAAGGTCATATGGGTGATGCTCAAGCTGCTAATGATGTTTTGAAAGCTGAAGCTAAAGAAGAGATAGACAGAAGTAATAGCAAAGAGGAAGAATTGGAAAAAGTGTTTAAGAATGAAGAAGAAGATATGCTTGATAAACTCACAAAACAAGTTCTGGAGAATTCTGAAAGCAGGGGTGAACAAGGTACCGTTGAAGGTTCAAGGGAGGAGAATAAGGATGATGGGACGAAGAAAGACGGGGGTGAGAGTCACTTGAGTGAAACTGAAGAGATGCTACAACGGCTTAAAATGCAGGTTCTGGCGAATCAGAAGGGGAAGGATGAGAAAGTTGCAGGCCCTGATTCAAGTGAAGCTAATGAAGACAACGTGGACAGGAAAACGGAGGAAGAAAACAAAGGCAATCCAAGCAATGAGGCTTCTGGCATAATGCTTCCTGGAGAGGCAGTAGCACCAGGAGCTAAGATTGACACACCAGTGATGACTGTAAGCGCAGTTAATGATGCACCAAGCAATGATCCTCAAGCTGTGGTCACGGATCAAAAGAAGACAGAGCCAGAAGGCAGCCCTCAATTGGATGATGTTATGGCCGGCCTTGATCCAACTAGCCATTTAGCTGGAGGCGTTAATTTCGACGAACAAATGCAAAAATTGCCAAATTTCAGGATCATAAAAGAATCACACATAAAGGACTACTTAGCTAAAAATTATGCTGGTAAAGATGTAAATGAAGAAACCATGAAAGAAGTCGATGCGTATATTGTCAATGATATGTTGAAACAATTGAAAGAGCCAGATAGCGATTTGCTCCATATGTTGTTGCATTATAGTGAAAAGGATTTATTGGAGACAGCTCATTTGACTGTGGAGAAACCTGAAGGGACAGATGAGAAAAAAGATTCCGGGAGGAAGGAAGATGTGCAAAAAGAGATCACGGAGACTGTTTCTGGTGAGGGGAAGACAGCTGGGGATGCACCTGGAACAGATGTAAAAGAAGCATCTATTTCATCGGGAAAAGAAGAGGAGGCAGCAGGGCAAAAAGAGCCCGATTCTACGGCAGGTACAGCAAACGTAAAGAAAGCAGAAACAAAAGATGCTGTGTCAAATATTGCAGGAGCAAGTTTAGCGGCAGCTCCAACTGCTCCTGATGTTGAAAAGGATAAACTCGACTTGACTTTCAAAAGCCAGGAAGAACAGGGTGCATCTGCCGATGTGGACTATACCAAACATCCCAATTTTGAAGCACTTAAGCAAAAACAGGTTGATAACTACTTGGGTCTTCATTACAAACCTGAAGAAGTGACCCCGCAATTACTACGAACGGTCGAAAAGTTTGTCACTGATGATTTGAGCAGACAATTGAAAAGTGCAGATAGCCCACTAAGAGGTGAGCTACTAGGTGAGAAGGCAGTGAGTGGTGTACAAGAGACGGTCGAGAAAGCTGTGGAGAAGGAGAAAGAACACTTAGAAAGTGACAAAAAGGAAGAAGCGAGAGAAATTAAAGTTATTCAAGATAATGTTGTCTCTGAAACTTCTGAGAATTCCAAAGATGAGATAGGGGCTCTTCCGGTACCTCCTGCTGGAGGAAAAGATGCTACAAAACCATATGAAAGCTCTATTCATGAACCCCAGGATTTGGGAAAAGATACAGAAACGTCAGTTGACAGCAAAGCTGAGGAGGAGAACTTTTCCAGGGGTAATGTAGAGGATGTCATAGCTAAGGCTTCTGAGCCAGTTAAAACAGCTGAAAATGACCAAGAAGTTAACGATGAAGGTGATGAAAGTTCAGAGTCGACGAAGGAAGAGTCGGTAAAATCCCCTGGAAAGTTTTCGATTAAAAAGATTGGAAATGCTTTGAAAGATCGATTTAAAGCGTTTGCTAGTAAGATGTTAGCCAGCAGTCAAGAGGGTAAATCAGGTGAAAGGGGTAGCACATCCGAAGCTGGGGAACCTGGGGAATCTGATTCAAGGAGCGAAAATAATTCTGCAGGGAGTGATGATGTAACAACTACAAAGGATGTTACAGACGAAGGTGCTAGAGCTACAGAAGCAGTCAGAGCCACTGATAAAGAAGAGCTTCCAGTTGCAGATATTTCGAACAATGAATATATCAAAGCTAAATTGGAGGAGTTACAACGGCAAGTAGAAGCAGACCGACAGCTGGAAGAGAGAAAGAAAGATACCGCAACAGATGAGGTCAAGCAAGCAGATCAGGAAGGGGAGAATGCAGCAACTCATGATGAAACAGAGGAAGCAAGAGGAGGAAAAACAAGTGATGATAATCTTGCAAGTTTGGCTGCAAGTGTTCCTGCCAGCTCGTACATTCAAGACGGTGATCATAAATCAAGTATGTGTGATTTAATTGTAGCAGATCATACTAGAAAACCAGCTTTTCACAATGAATCATTTACTGATTTGAATGGATTTGTAAATAGATAAACGTCTTTGCAGGCATTCATGCGCCTCTGAACTGATCATCAATTTCGCTTCTCATCACAGGCAAACGGATCAAGAGCTTGTTCCGTGTTCCATTGAATATCAGTAGGTAGAATAAGCATCTAAATAGTTACCTTCACTAGCCTGTGGACAGGCTTCAAGGCTGATAAGAAAACGAAGAAAAGAGCCTGTAGGAGAAGACTGATCCTTTGAATTCCATATACCTGATTTGATGTACAAAAGTTTTGTCCTAATTGCTATGCACCTCAAATTTCAATACTACAAGCAATGAAAATGATTTTACTGATCAGTTTGATCCTTTACTGCTTGAATATGTGATTGTGGTGAAGGTGAAGGTGAAGTTGCGTTTTTCAGCGCCAAGCGCTGGGATCGCAGAAATAGAGCAGACCTAATCGAGTCTGCGCCCCTGGTCATGACGCTCAAGTGGTGGGGCCCCACCGGGATTCGAACCCACTCCGCCTGACTGTTCTGGTTGCAATGTCAGAGGATTACACCACGGCGCCACAACACCTTGTGGGACTTCAGGATGTCAGTTTCAAGCAAAAGTGACAAAGAGAGCCATATACCTCAAATCAGGTGTATGGAAAATCCAAAATGCTGTCCATTCCTATTGGCAGTTCCCCTTCTTTTTCCTCCTCCGTAGCTCGCAGATTAGGCCTGTTCACAAGCTATACCTTTACTTATCTAAAGGTCGTTTCTTTGTTTTTGATCCGCTTCACAAGCCAAAAAGTAAAGGACTGAAGTTTACACTAGACTGAAAATCCATTACTGGAAAACAGTGTCGAAGCCAAAAGCTTTGATTTTGACAAGTTGACAGCAATCGATCGTTTGTATTATGTTGTTTGTGAATAAGGCAAAAACTAAAAAAGACAAATGTTGATAACCAAAGGCAACGATTTAGATGCTTATCATACATACGAATTTTTGGATCTATACAGCAAAGGATGTGTAAACTGACAAGCACATGGAGAAATGAGAAGGCAGGGCTTTTAGGGGCTCCATATTTATAGTATCACTCGTGGAATTATGTGGTAAATCCTCATAAAAAGCCCAGTGTTAAGAAACTTTTGTCTCCTAAATTTTTGCGTCTAATGCCCCATTCACACTGCAAGTTAAACCAGCTTAAATTAAACCAGGGTTTGAATAGGACCTGCTGATTGGTCAATCAAACAAATCCAGCCATTTGATTGGTTGAAATTTAAACTGGTTTAGATAAAGCTGGTTTAACAGTGTCAGTGTGAATGCAGTATAAGCAATATGGTACTCTTCGTTATTGTTCGCTGACCTTCGTCATTAGTAATATTGTTTATGTTTTAGCATCAACAATCGAGAGCGACACGCAAGTTGAGCCCAGCACTCCAGATTTGCTTTCGACTCTCTTAAACCCTGATGTGGACAATGAAAAAGATATTGAGCAGTTATCCTCAGGTGTTGATACAAATCAGGAGGAGAAGGGTCCGGATAGCGTAGTTGATCTAAATGATGAACCGGCTCCGGATGCAAGCAAATATGATACTGCTGACAAGCTGACGGAATCGGAGAACAAGCAGTCGACATTGCAGCAACCTTCAAATGAAGGAAACAGAAAAGATCAAGCATCAGAGCAAAGAGATACTAGTGAGAACAGTGAATCTGACAGAGATCCTGTCCAAGTACAATCGGAAGAGGCAGCCACTCCAAATGGAGTAGACGACAAAGCAGATGCGACAAGGGAAGAAGGAGACATTTCTGATAAAGAAAAGGACGCTACTGAGTCAGAAAATGGCACTGTGGACCCAGAGGCTGATCCTCAAGATTCGGCAAATGTATCAGGTAGGAAGCTGTTGGAGGACGTCAATCGGACAACAGATGAAGAAACTGAGTCGGCTACAAGAGACAAGGATCTTGTAGAAGAGCGAAGAGAAGCAAACGCAAGAAATGAAGATGTTGCATCAACTGTTAGTGAGGAAGTTGAGGCATCAAATACGCCAGATGAAAGTGAAGCTAGAGATGAACAAGATACAAATCAAGCTGATTCAAAGCCTGCATCTCCTGTACATACTATAAGAGATCCATCTCCCGAGGCCACTCGTACAGAACCAATCGCACCGGAATTGTCAGATGCAGATGTCAGCATTGACACTGATACTCAACAGCAAGGGGCTCACGATACACACCAATCCGACAGTCAAGACCACCAGCTAGACAGGAGCAGTTCAACAAATGTCCCATACGACGTCGGCAATGAAGATTCCAGAGCTGCCCTCTTAGAACTCTGTCATAATCAGCAGAATCTACCAGCTTGTGAGCAACTTCGCGGAGCTAAAATCTATCGTGGCAAAGACCGCAATGTTGAATCCATTGATGATAGCAGTGAACCGGTGATAAACACAGAGAAGGAGCAAGAAATTGGAAAGCTGGACAGATTATGGAGAAATTTAGGGAAGCTGATGAATCGTATCAAATTGATGAAGCTTGCATTCGTTAAATTGTTTCATGGACCGCTCAGTGTCATGGGTTTAGAGGAGGTAAATTATCTGATGTTTCTTATATTTCCCTTAATCTGGCAGTAGTAACAAAGGTGATCAGTTTATTTCATCAACATGTGATATAAACGAATGTGTTTGGCGGTTTTATATTGTTCTATCAAGTCTTTTATAGCTCTTGGTTAGAGTCAAGAAAAAGTCAAAACTTCCCCCAGATGCCTATTTCGTTAGTTCAGTTCTCCAGTCCCTCGCGTTGTTCAAGCCCGTAAGTTTATAAGCCAGATTAGTCGTTCCTACTGCAATGACCCGAAGTTTTCCTGTGTGTCTTGATTGAAAAAGTTACTAAATCTTCCGCAAGAAACATTACTTTAAGCAAGCAAACTTCCCTCCAACTCATGACCTTGGAGTGGTGAATTCTTCTTTGGTGATTATCGATATAGTGTTTTAGCTTATACCTAGAAACCAGGTGGGTATAGGGGGTACTTTTCAACGTGCGTTATTACAACCTTAATATCCTCCTTTTCTCAGCATTTTTTATGCTTAAAGATACATGCCCACTTCTAAACGGTACCTCATTAATGCTTTAGCTCTTTGAATTTTTCCTGAAGGGTTTTAACGGAAATGCAAATGAGCCTTTTCTTCAGCTCTTGTATTCTAAGTACAGACTTTCCGAATGGGAGAAACTGATTGACAGTTTGAGATGCTTTGCTTGTGGCCCCCGACTCTTAGCGTCTCTCAGCCAATTCAGATATGAGCATCACTCTGCAGAACGAACGCTGATAACCTTACGAAACAGTGAATCAAGTACCATTACGCAGACTGTACTTTATTTTGCCCCCGTCATAAAGCCTGCACGCAGTTTACAGCCTTGCAGTTCTAAACTGTATCATGCTTAGTGCTTTGCTCCTCCCGATAAAAGCCGATCCCTTCTTCCCTGTTTTTAGTTTACGTCAGATATATCAATTATGAGGTTTTCTTTGCAGATTTCTCATGCAATTCATGACCAGATCGAGTACGCGTCTCCTGAAGTCGTCACAATCATTGTTTGCTGTTTCCTGCTTATCTTTGTTCTTTTGACAAAATCATTTGTGGTAAGTAGTCATTTCCCTAATATTTTTCAAAAGAAGAAGTCATTGGAATTTTTATAAAGATATTGGAATCGAAACCTTAGATTTACCTAAAAAAGGACTGTAGGACATGTACCCAGGTCTTGAAATTACTTTGAATGTTTTATGATTTTTCTGACACAAACGTATGAGAAATAAGGATTTTACTCTTAGAGGCCTGTGTTCTCAAGTTTCTTACAAGACCCAAATTATCAGCATCCTTTTCAAAATCCAATGGCAAAATTGTTTCCCAGCGACTTTAACTACACTGATAACATACTCCTACTTTTGCCTTTGAATAGACTGAGTGGCACTCAAACCATTTTAGCAAAAATTTAATTCACTTATAAATGTAAAAGATTGTTGTTGTCGTTGTTGTTACTATAAATGTTGTTGCGTTAACTGGGAATGTCTCGTGGTGCCAAAGTCGAAATTTGTATTATCTGAAAGTTCTTCTTGGCCTAAATTCCTTTTGTCATGCTTTTCATTCGGCGCACGAAGCTTGACACTTGTTTTTTATCTTCTTGCAATTTTTGACTCTTTCAGTCAAGTAAAATTTTTCTTTCAAGCTGAATTCTCCGTTGAAGGAATTGAATAGCGTCCGTCCAAATAGGTTTCTTGTATACCCAAGTAAAGCTCATTTATGATGAACACAACACTTAGTTAGGCAGCGCAAAAGCTATGCTTCGAGTGTCATGTCATCTTGAGAGTGAGAGTTTTCTGTTTACAGGTACCAAAACAAGTAAAACAAGGAGCAAGTGCTTATGGTATGTACCTTGTTCGGTGTGACCGTATTGTTCATCCCCGTACCGATCTCTAATTAACTCTACAATCTAACCAACACGTGCTATATCCTACTGAGTTACCTGCTGTTCCATTTTCTCAATTGCATGGGTTTCTAGACACTACAATACCTGGGTTCAAATGCACTCTATTTTGTCACCATCTTAGATACATGTGACACATGGGGAAAAAGCAGGTTGTTCTTGCAGTTCTTGCTGTGATATTTTTCCTTTATATATTGAATGGAAAAGTAATGATTTCGTTTTTATCGGAAGATGAATTTTGGTTAAAAAGACAAATCTAAGTTATGTCAGTGCGAGGCTATTACGAAATGGCGATGGCATGGCCTACGCAGAAGATATCATTTAAAACCATGTCGGAATACACTTCAGAGCACATCCAATATTCAAATGATCATAGATTTATAAATGTTAAATTCGTTAAATCTAATATACTTTCTGGTTAATTATATGTTATTCGTCACGCTAATATTACCATCATGGTTTTCGCCCGAACCTCCCCCTCCCCCACTTCCTCACCCCCTCACCCCCATCATTGCTACATGCCTCGATGCGTGATGAAAACCAATCTTCAACGGCCCCTTAATGGTCATGTGAATATGCGCTCCTTATAAGTCATTTTTTTTATTTTTCATAGCAAAATGATGTATTTTTTCTAACCTTGCTGTTTTCTTTTCAGATGTTCACAAAATGAGGCAAAGTAGGCAGCGGATATTACAAGAAAATACAGAAGATTTGGAAAATGAAATTAGACAACTTCGAGAAATGCTCGAATCAAAAGACGAGAAAGTATGTGACCTAATAATCAGCTTATTACTTCATTATTCTTGCAGTTTGTTTTTCATTGTGGCATTTGCTAGGTCACAGTTAGTTGTACACTGGACCGAGTAAGATGGTTCATTATTTGGTCATTAATCAGCAAGATTACCACTGTCCTATAGTAGTCATTGGACTATCTGACGTGTCCTATGTTGAAATGGGGCATGTGAAAACTTCTTGCCTAATTCTTGACTGGTAATAGGTGGAGCAACCAGATTTTGGTCTGCTACTAACTCCAGGCATTCCCTTGTTTAAAAGACTAAACGCAACCAAAAATTAGCCGCAGTCATTGCTTACATAAGCATTTTCTTAATGGTAGAGAAAGGCACTAGAATTGGCCCTAATCACGAAGAATGCGATGTCCATCCAATTTGAGATATGGTAGAAGACACCAAATAACACAAGAATTTTCCAAGCTAAATATAAATTGTTACTTCGCTTCTCTTTTCGCGAAAATTGATATCCACAATTTGCACTTGTTTGCCGGGGTTGGTAACCGAAAGGTTCTCCCTCTATTTTAATGAAGCTTTGCGAGTATAGTTGCAGAATAGGTTGCTGCTAAATGCCAGAAGTTTTCCTTGTCTTAATTCTTCCACTTGCAGAGTTATCAGAAGATATCTAGGAGGAGAGCGAAAGAGGGAGGGGGTCAATTTGCCTCCAACTTGAGGTAGAATTAAGGAAGCTTTCTCTTCTAAAAAATGCTAGTCTTCTTCAAGAATTTTTCCTTCATTCTATCAAGCTTAGTCCTCAGAAATTTTGATCGATTCTGAAGATCGATATAAGCTTTTTGAAAACCAAGAACCTTCAAGATGTCGCTGCTAAAGGAGAGGGATCATACAGGAGTTTCCGGTGCGCTTGTCTTTATTTGGCAACCATTTTCTTGCCCTAGGTTTCTTCTGGACATCAGAATGTGAAAGATCTTGAAAGCAAGTTGAGATCTTTGCAAGTCCAATACCATCAGCAAGAGGTATGTAAACTCTATGAACATTCTTACGTGCTTTATTCGTTTTGCTTTGAGGTACTGTATGTGCAGTATACCCTAATATGCGTTGTTCTTGGTCCAAGCTCCTTGTATGCGTGTTACACAATGTATAATCGAAGATAAACAAGTTAAGTATAGATAGCTGGGCTATGAACAGAGTTTTGTTTCAAACGAAGTTTCGGGGCTTAAACCCGTTATCAACATTTTTTGCTCTTAACTTTGTCTAATTGAAAATGCCTATGGGCTTGAACTAGATTTATAACCGTATTATGCTAAAGCCATGACGCTAACAATCCTGCGAAGAACGTAAACTCTGTTCGTTAATTCATGAAATACTGTATTTCCCTGTGGCCTATTATTTCTGCATAGTGAATGTGAAATTAATCTTCAATTAACATGTAATATGACGCCACATTAAGGTATGATATGGGCTAGTAAGATCACGTGACCGCTAAAATAGTTAAAGGACACGTCATCGTGTAAACACTCGGTCTCCTGTCGATAACCTTAAGAGTCGAATAAAGCATCAAGAACTCCAAGTCGTCTTTTCTTGTTTATGTCTCTCTATCAAAGAAGGGGGTTGGTAACAAGTTTTCTCTTCGTTTATTGGATTGGATAATGGCTATAGCACTCCGTTTCATTTGGTTGTAGTGATTATCAGCTTATCAAGGAGCAGCACTACAATGATTGTAATAATTCTAGATAAGATTAGCTTAGTAGGGTTTTTGTTTCTATGTATTTGGCGGTCATTCTTTGTACCCCAACTGATACCTTTGTTAAAGTTTTTGCTTCACAGTCCTTGCAACGCTATCAGGATTCACGAAATTGCTTGCTTCAGCATTTGCACAGTGTGGGCATGATTCCACATTGAGCGATTGTGCGTGGTTATTGTTGTAATTGTAACGCAAATCAAATTGTGCATCTAGAAAGTCTACCCTTTGGGGTAACGATTTAATCCACTTTGACAAACTGTTCAGAACTGGATAGCCCATAAAATTTGAATGAAAACAACTTACCGCTGAATTCAATCTAAATTTACCTTTAAACATGAGGTCAGAGGAGGGGGGTTAACCTCACCTGTCATCTCACTGACTATGGTCATCTGACGGGGACATGTCATTTTGTGTGAAAAATTAATACACATAATCCTGCAAATTTTGAAGCAGTTTTTGGGTTATAAATTCCGCAGATATAATGAAAATTGGGCCATAATCTCACAAATCATGAACATTCTCTGTAATTTCTATACATTTGCAAATATTTCTCCAGAACAAGAACCATAATTCTGCAAAATCTCTAAAATGCAGGCCATACTTCCTTATGTCTGAAAGTGATACCAGTAATTCTACAAGTACCTGCTGAAGATGGCAAGTCCCCATACCACCGGCATACTAAGATCCACCGCCGCCCCCCCCCCCCCCCCCCCTCAACAAGGAGACAGATCTATTAGTTGATTTTTCACAATTTTTGTTTGTTTTTCTTTAAAAAACATAAGGAAGTAGTATTTATGTCAGCTTTATTTGCCTGTTTGATCTGTTGGTGAGACTCTGGGATTTGAATTTTTAACTTCTAATGCTGTGTTTCATTTGAAAATTTGCGTGGATTACGCCAAGACAAAGTAACCTTAGTACAAGACTCTAAAAAATAAGACACTGTATCAGATTCTAATTTTTGTAGAGTATAGTACCAATGCTAAAGAAAAGCGCGTTGCAGGACAAGTCCGGGGTTGTTATAATTGTTGATTATTCAAGAGATTACACTGTTGTGAATGGTGTTTAGCTCTTTTTTTCAATTTTGTCTCGTTTAATCTGCGAAACTACATATTTCAATCTGCTAAGAAGTGCAAAATGACGTCAGTTTATACTCACGTTGACCTAAACGAGGCTGCCAGATGTTTTGATATTATATCCCTCACATTGCTAGCCTCCTTATCGCGCCTTCGCACACTCGCAAAAGATACAAAATTGCGACGATATTTGGCCTAGCGTACGAAGATTCATTAACCAATTTATGAGAGTTGGAGGCGTCAAAACTTGGAAATAACTCACCATGGGTGTTCAGCAGCTGGTAAGGCTGCCTTCTTTTCCTTCGCACACTCGCAAAAGATACAAAATTGCGACGATATTTGGCCTAGCGTACGAAGATTCATTAACCAATTTATGAGAGTTGGAGGCGTCAAAACTTGGAAATAACTCACCATGGGTGTTCAGCAGCTGGTAAGGCTGCCTTTTAAATAATTTTATCAACCTCGGACTTTTCCTTTAATAGCTTTCCCTGCATTTGACATAAATAGGCAAAGCTGAAAAGTATCAATCTCATATATCTAATCAAATTTTCTTTCATCACTATAGTTTGGACGTCAAGGATCATCCACAATCCATGATTCAAAAGCACACACAAAAAGAACTCCTTATTCATCTTCATCATCATCATCATCATCTGTAATCATTGATCTTCAATTTACCCTCTTCTTAAACCATTTTGTATCATATCACAGTTTTAGTGCTTACTCAGTACAGTTACTCAGTACACTACAGTCAGCACAGTACAGTTACTCAGTATAGTACAGTCAGTACAGTACAGTCAGTACTTACACAGATTACTCAGTAATGTTCTAAGAATATTCAAGAAGTCGGAAAAGGTAGAAGAACCTTAAATTAGGTCCCTGTGTTATCATATTGCTTACCTAGACTTACGACGATGAGTCCCTTGTATCCATGCTTTAGACCTTGCTCAAAAGGGACTCACAATGAAACAGTAAAAAACTTGGCCCTATTTTCTGCAATTATCAATGGAATTATAATTGAATCGCGCTGTTGAATCTCATTCCCGTGACAGCATTTTCAATTCTTCAATCGAATCGAAAATTCTTTCACATTTACACCGTAACAATAGTTTAAAAGATCTCGTAATCTGATCGGTACTCCAGAAATTGCAGAGTTTAGGCCTAAATAGTGCCAGATGTTTCAGGGTGATATTATGAGTCTCTGTTGACCGAAGTGCCATCATTGAGGCAAAGAGTACAGGGAAAAAGAGACTCTGGGTCATAAGTCAATGATTACCTACACGAAAAGGCAGCCGGATTGCTTTTCTTCATATCTGATAATCAGATTTTTGGACTAACATTGTTTGGGAGGTGGTGGGTAAAAAGAGGAAAGTGAATTTTCTGCAGTGTATTCTCGATGGTTGGGTACACGAAGGATTAGCAAAGCGAAGTGTTGACTTCAAGTGATTTTGGCAGGCATTGTAGGTATTTCAAAACCATTTGATTGGTTTTGTGATATTTTCATTGTAGAAACATTGCCCTGAGAAGCTTATGTAGAATTTCTGAGTAACAAGTGCAAAAGCTGATGCTATTCAAATTTTTTTGTTGCAGCAACTAATTGCAAATATTCGACAAGAAGTGCAGCAGGGTAAAAAAGAACAGACAAAGTTGCATGAGCTCATCGAGGAAAAGGAAAAAGAAATTCAGGAAGCTGATAATGTGGTAAGACTTTGCTGATCAGGACTTGGTTTGTTTGTAATTGAATCTGGCTTGCTTGTGAGGAAGTATTGCAGAGGATTGTAGAATAGAGCAAGTATGTGCGTCAGAGGTCGAGAAAGTGTGTCAGCACAGGAGCAGTAATTCCTTGGCAATTTATTTTGTTACTTTTTAGGCCACAGAAAAGTATTCTTCCAAATTTAAATTTAAATTTATCACTTTAAAAGTTATTTTCAACATCATAAAAGCCAAACATGTCTTAAATGTAATTAATTTTTTATTTGTTGTAACTTCATTTGATTGCTTTGCAGGCTTTAAGACACCAAAATGAGATAACAAGGCAGACAGAAATGACTTATACTTTGAATGAACGATTGGAAAAGGTAATTCTTAATTTCCTGTATTGTTTTGCAGATTTAGATTGTTATTGTTGGAGCCAAACTTACAGATCCTTTGAAATATAAACCATATTAACAGCTTTTGATTCTGTTGAAAATATTGAACATCGGATGACAAAGCGACCCAAATTCATTCAGAACGCTTTTAAATGCTCCATTGCTGCAGAACCCATATATTAGCACCTCCTTCTTGTCGGTTCACTTTGTATTCATAATTAGTTTACTGAGTTTAGTTTTATTTCTTTCGATCTTTGTTTAATGTTTTGCGTCTTTATGTATTGGTCATGGGGTAGTCATTTTTTTTTATAAATTTCACCTGAAAGCTTGCAAGAAATGTGACCTAATAACACTACTTACAAAATACTCTACCCTGATACAAGAACAATGCCATTTAGAGTGAACAACTAAATCTACCAAATGGCAACATAAAACTGAAAAACACGAACATAGCACTACACGTAACGACTTGAGAGACAAAGATTACATATAAATTACACGTAACTGCTAACACATAACTACTACAAAAAAGGGGAAGAACGTTTACATGGGTAGTCATTGTCTTTCGCTCCACATGGTGTCGTCCCCTTAGTGTAGTACTGTAATTAGGGTTGTAAAGTAGAATGTAAGATATATATTGTAACCATTTTATATGAATAGAAAAAAAAGCGCGACTTCTTGCCAAGGTGTATTTGTACGGGCCTTTGCAACTGACATGAGTAGCACTTATCACCTCTTCAACCATCTCATTTGACTATATGATGGCAAAAGAGAGACAACTATAGAATACGTTTTGGTTAACATGAAACGCGATTTAGCAAAGAAATTTGGCTTATCTGATTTTGCCATTTGTGCCACATTGAAAGGTCGCCTCAAGTGTGAATTCTGCTTTAGTTCTTTTTAGTGGTGTAAGGTTTAATGTCATTGTAAGGTAGTATCAAATTTACGATGTCAGTTTTAAAGGCAACTCGATAATGTTATGCTTTTTACTTCCACTTCAGCAAAGGTTGAATTTGCCTGTTATTTGTCGTCCGTTTTAAATTGTATCAATTTAAAGACAACAGGGTTTAATCACAAACCATACCGTTTGCAAGGGCCTCTTTGAAATTCGACCAATTATAATTTTCTCAGGATGAATTATAGTTGTGTTTCGGTTATCAATCAGGGGAGTCTAAAATCTATAAAACAACAAGCAGTGAGTCTTTATTAGTCCATTTGTATGTGCTGATAGCAGATAAATTCATGCCTTCTTTAATGTTGTTTTGGTCCTTATTGATTGATAACTTGCCCTATGTTTCAGGTTGTAGAGGAGCTAGATTTAAAAGACAGTATTGTAATGGAATTACAAGAAAAGAATGGTGCATTACATGTTGAATTAGAAAATCTAGAAATGGAGAGAAGACAGGTAATTATACTTTTTACTCATGGTTTCTCGATTTCTATGTCCATAAATTTATTTTTAGAGGTGAAAGTTCCTTCAAAGAAACTGCAAAGAGCCTTGGAAGATATGTTCAAATAGTAGTTTTTCTCGTCGCACAAATGGACGTATATTTTGATCATCGACCAAATTTGGGCAAAATTTGCTATCCTTTGCCATAGCTACTATTAGCTCAATGTTTATCCATGTTTTACATCTTAGGTTGAAAAGGAAAGAAAAGAAGTCGCTGAAAGGTATGAAAACAGGTTTTCGTACCATTTTCTTTGTGGTAGCTCTTAAACGTAGGAGTAAATCCTCCACAGTTTGCTCCAGTACTATTTGTATGACGAAAAGTTCTTTGCTCGCCATCAAATAAGAATTTATCCTCATTTTATATTGATCTCAGGAACTTCCAGAACATTAACTGGTGTACTTGATTGACTATTTCTTTTTTAGGTGCATATTAAAAGTAAATGTATTGCAAATAAACATATTTTCTGTATGCGGGAACTCCACTGAATTGTCCACAGGAGGTAGATCTTTCATGCTATCAACGATTTTAGAGATACTGCTGGATTCAGAGCCACTAGTTTGAGATGTGTTTAGGGTGAACCCATTAAAAATCACTGCATACTGAGGAATTCTATACCACGCATGGGGTCAAATCTTTCAAATCTTCAGAAATGAAGGTGTGAAATTGTATCATATCTTTCTTAGAATTGGATGACTTGGAAGTAACTTTGGGTAATTTGCTGTAAATCTGCCATGGCAATTTCTTGATATCTGTATTACAGTAAGAACCCGCAAAATAGACACCAGTTTTTTTTCCAAACAGCCTGTTTAGTTTCTTATTCAAAGGGCTTTTATCAAGGAAAGAGGCTGAAATGTTTCTTATAGTATGGATAAGAAACCTTCAAAGCATCAAAAAACTGGCTGAGAAGATTTTGTACAAGAAATGGAATTTCACTGCAAAGGCGTACAAACAATAAGAAAACAGGAAATCCAGACAGGCTTCCTATAATACAAAAGCTTCATTGTCAATTAAGGGAAGATATCACATCCAGAAGAATTAAGGGAAGACATCAGATCCAGGGATCCTCCTATAAGAAACCTTGCTAAAATCAGGCTACGAAGTTTCTTTTGCGAGGGCACCATTTCTGAAAAAAAAACAGCCTGAGCTTTCTTATAAAGTGGTTTCTGTTTTGCGGGTCCTTATTCAGAATGGCGGTATTTTGATTCTCTTTGTGAAAGTTCGTTGAAAATTTTGAAAAATTAGAATCATCGTTAGTTGTAAACTGCTACAGGAAAATTGAGACCGTAGTTTTCGAAGATCTAAAATATGATGGCAAGCAGAAGTCTAAGGATTTAGAAATGTTATGACGTAACTGCCTCAAACTTTGATAAGTGCTGCCATTTTGAAACTAATTAAGACATCAAAGAATTGCAACAGCAGATTTACAGTAAATCACCCAAAGTTCCTTTCAAGCACTGTAATTAAAAAAATGTAACAGAATTTTTCACCTAGCTTTTTAAAGACTTGAGCTCTATGCTTACCACGCATCCTTTAGAGAGGAAGTTGTCATTGATATTTTTATGTTGAGCAGTAGGCTTATGCTTTTTCGTCCCTTTTTCCCCCAGCGCTCTTTGATTTGCTGATATCACATGGTCAACAGGGACTCGTGATATTACCCTGAAAATTTGGCCCAATTTAGACCAGCGTAGAGCGATTCCGTACTCACCAGTCAAATTGCCAGAATTTAGCTTTCAACCATTCAGAAGGCGGTATTCAGACAGTTGCTGTTGCTGCATACCGGGAGCCGTCGATTTGGTCTAGAGCTCTCACAGTTTCGATGGATCTATATCTACAGAGGAAGATTACTGCCTGAAAGGCATGCATTTTGCAAGTTGTAGGTGGAGAAAACATCATTCTATGTACTACAAGTTTCCTTTTCAATGTTCAAGCTCTTTAAATCAGATTTTGAAGTAATTTTGTTTAGTGTACTAGAAGTCCCGCTCGTTTAGGCCATTTTGAAAAACTGGGCCCACTTTTCGTAGTAATATTATGAGTACCTTTTAGCAAATGACATCAGCAAATTAAAGAACGCAGGGAAACAGGGGACGAAAGGAATGAGTGGAGTTGAGTATCTGAAACTTGTTTACAAAAGGCTGGCGCAGCCCTATTAAGTAAATGTAATGTTATGCAGATGCAAAGAACTAGAAGAGGCAATGAAAGCGAAGGAGGAAGAAAACGCAAAATTGCAAGACGAGATTGATGAAAAAGAAAATGAAGTCGAGGTATGCTTTAAGTTTTCTTGACAAAGCAGAGCAGGTCTCAGAGAGATCCAAGTAGAGTGTGGCTCTCTGACTTACTAGCGATTCTGTGGTCATTCCCTGATGGCGAAGATTACAGGCATGCAGTGTGGCAATAACCCCGCATACAATCTATGGATAAAACCGCTGCTCATTCGAATGGGGAGGTCCAAAGTTAACGGCAAGGGTTGCCAGACATCATACTTCAGGCTCACTAACAACAAAGTAAGAAGGAAATTTTTCGTAATAGATTTTCTCAGGGTACTTATGATTTTAAAATAATTCATATGATTTTAAGAGCCTTTCAGATGGTTGATGACGATTAGATGAATGAATGAATGAATGAATGAATGAATTGATTTATTAATTAATTGAATGGTTGATTGATTGAATTGAATTGATTTGTCTGCTTGCCAATTTTCGATTCCAAATTTGACACATTTTATCTGGAAGAAGATTGAAGGCCCTTCTGCATTGATTTCATATGTCAAATCTCTTTTTGCCAATCTCCAGGTCCTGCGTGAGTGCATGGCACAAATCAATAATGGTAAACTAGATGGAGAAGCAGTAGCAGATTTTGAAACACCCGAGGATGATCCAGACATCAAAGGTATTTCTTTATCATACCTCAATGCTACGTATGTTTTACAACCTTAGCACTAAAGACAGCCAGTGAAAATATCTTGATAGTTGATAGCTCACAACAGAAACTCTGCTTTCTATCAACCCTTGTGTAAATGAATTCATTGCTTGTTTTCAAAACAATGATCCTCCAACAGGAGGCTACCTTTAGATATTTTGTAAGGAAAGCTTATTACTCAAAGTGTGACTAATGTATCCTCTTCGGCACGTATCAAAACAAACCAGAAGCAGGAAGCACAAAGTTCTGTTGATTTGGTACTGTTTTCTTGGTCCCTTTAATGCATATTTTATCCTGTTCTTGCTACAACCGACTTTTTTATCAGTTGCAAATTTTTGCAAGGAAATGAGTTTCAAAGTACTCAGGATTTGAAGCCATAGCTGACGTTCGAAACGGGGAAATCTTTTTGGCTGAGGACATCATCCAGAATACAAAGTTTCATAACTACCTAGAGCCTGACGTCATTGAAATGTTATCTTATTTCCAGAGCAACTAAAGACAGAAAGACTGAAACAAATCGTTGAGTCAACTCAGGTAAATACAATTTTTGTGGAAGTCTCATTTAGCAAATAGAGACGATCATGACGCGGTCTGTCATGTTTGAATTTTGTCTTCTTAAAGTAGGTTATTGACAAACAATCTTCGTAAGGGCTTCCTTTGTCAATGTAAATTGCTAAAATGAATTTTGCTATATAGCTAAAATGAAAATGTAAATCATAAGTGTACGAAACGTTTCGTAAAATTGTTGGAAAATTTACGCCAAGACAACTTTTCTTGTCGTTTTCAGAGTTTTTCTTACTGAAAACAAGTCGACTGAAGTTTTTGTTGCAGTTTGAAAAGAGCTTCTTATATCTAAAACATGATGTTTCACGTTATTAAGTGACACCGATCTGGCTTTGTTATATCAGCATAATCAGCATGCAGCTGCAGTTTCTTTAGCGTGCTGCAGGTGCAGTAATTTTAAAACAAGCTGGCATAATTCATTATTGATCTTAAATGACGCAATTCACCCTTGGTCATCGCCTGTTACCGTTAGATTCAATCTTTGAATATTTGAATGATGTGAGGAAAAAAACTTGGATTGTTGAGATCTGGTGTCAGTAACCGAATTTAGAAACATACACAGTGGATTTTATGATACTGCCTCTTTACCACAGGCCTTGGCAAACCTTAAGAAAAGCGAAAAAGAAAAGGAATTCTTCCAAGAAGGATACCTTGAAGAATTGGAAAAAAGGGAAGCAGCAGAAGGTAAATAGATTTATGCATTTAATTTCAGCGTATTGTTTTACATGAAAGCTAGACTTGCTTCAAGTCTTTTCCTTCCATCCGTCAAGCCGTTCCAGTTACGGTAGTTCATGGCTCCTTGGCAGAATGTTGGCATTGTGGATGCAGGAACAACCGAAAAGGGAATAGTACGAGAAAATGACGGAACAGACTTGGGCATAGTCTACTTGAAATCCTGAAGACTAACTAAAGCTATACCAAAACCGGATTGAAAAATGTTGCTGCAGAGATCGCTCTTATGTTGATGTTCAAGTTGAAAGAGTCCGAATTTTAGAACTGCTGTGTGAATCTACTGTGTAGGATAACAATCAAATTTACTTTCCGTTAAAGATCATTTGTATATTATTTGTATATCTCATTTGTATATTATTTGTATATCTGAACAGTGAAAATGTTCTATGCTTTAATTTTGCGCTAACGAAAGTTATTTTATGATCTTTCATTTCGCTGACTTTTTTGCTGTATTTAGGGAAGGATTATTTTGTTGGATCCAGGGCAGAAGAATTTGTAAAAAAATATTTTCAGCAGGTCTGGATATATTCTTGATTATCTTATTCTTTCCAGAGCAAGTAAATAAACTTACAGCAGAAGTAGAAAAACTGAGTAAAGATGCAAACATCTATAAAACAAGCTCAGCGGAGATCCAGATCAAGTTGGACACATTACAACAATATTTCAAGCAACAAGAAACGGAACTACATAGGTATGGATGAAAATGCAATCATCTTTTCAGACTCAAGACAGCTTTCCAATTTTTCCGTCAAAACAAGATATATTTGCATCTGTTGCGTGCAAGCAAAGCAGAAAAATTGAAGATTATTTCTCTTCTACCTGCTTAGACTGTCGTAAAGGCTTAATATCGGGTGACCCAAAAAAGGGACCCGACACGATCTGTTATAGAAAAATAAGCAAGAGGCAGATAGAAATGATTCAAACGTTGCTCTGTGGCTGAAGACTACCTTACATAGGAGTATTTTTGCAATTTGTTTCGGCACTGTAAAATTCGAAAATTAAGGTTTTGAGGAAAAGGGCAAGCCTGAAGGCTTCAAAAATTCATAAAAAACAAGGATCGATTTACAGCCATTCAAGATCTTCAAAACGATGAGGAGCGTATTTTATTTCAGGCTGGGAATAGGCAGGCAACTCAGTCAAAAGTTTTCAGAGAAATTTTAAGGTCGCAAACAGCTCTCTGACAATATGAGGTCCCTCGTTTGAAACATTTCCAACAATATTAGGTTCCCTAGCTTACAATGCGACGATCTTTGCAATTTAAGAAGCACACGATTGTTTTCGCTAAAAATACAGTAGTGTCCCGCATATAAGAAACAATGTTTTCAATTTGAGGTCTGATTTGCTTTTTATAAAATGAGATATATAGTTCAAATCAGCGTAAAGTTTCTTAAGTTTCTTACTAGAAAAATTATGTGCTAATGAATTACTAGAACACAAGCTCCATTGTCATATAAACTACACTATTTTGATGTGTATTTGTAAATTTTAGCTAAGGTACAATTATTCCAGGAAAGATACAATTATTCCTGGAAAGTGGTTATTGCTTCATTTGCATGTCAAATTCTTATTTTCACTTGAATATGTACGGTCTGATTTAACTCCAAAGCTGAATTTGTTATACTTTTCAAATCTCTGATATATTCATATTTTTTTGAAAAAGAAACAAGCCTCTTTTCGGACCTGCGCCAGTTTCTTATACGAGGGAGTATCATTTTAAAAATCAAGGTCTGGTGTTTCTTAAATTCATGTTTCTTATATGTGGGACGCTGCTGTACTCAAGCCCCTTGTACATCCTTCAATGCTCATTGTCATAGTCTGCACTGCTGTGCTTTCCTCCATCCTCCATAAAATCAAAATTCTTTCAATCCTTACCGTTAAAATAGTTAGATTTTCTGATATTATCTTTGAAATATCGCTTTATCTGCCCAAACCAGGAAGCTTTCATTGGAAGAACAGACACGTCTAGAATACCAAAAAATGTATGAAGCAGTGGTAGGAAAATCTAGCACTGCAGTTGAAGAAACTGCAGCTATCAAGTGAGTGATTAAAAATACATTCTTGTGCCTTGTTCCCACTGCGCAGTAAATATCATCGCCCTCCTCGTTACCGATTGTTGAATGTTAACGAAAGTTTGCTGCATGGTGCAGAGAAACCATGAAAGTGTGAAGGAGGCTATAAAATTCTAAATATTTTGATATTGCTTTGACTCGTTGCTTATGTTTATCTCGCGGTGGGAACTAAGGCCGCCAATCCTGCTATTTAGTTAAATTGCATAACCGTAGACAAAATCACATCTACTTGCTAGGCATCTCGTTGCTTTTGTGGCAGTCATTAGTGATACCGCTAGACGTAACCCTATGATCAGGGCAGACTTCCTATTACGTGTTCCTGATGCTAGTGTCGAGAAAACAAAATACGTATTAATTTTGAACAAGAATTGACAGGCAGAGATTTGTATCAAACGATATATTGAATAATTATGACCATAAACGCAATACCAAGACAAAGAATGCTTACATTTATGCAAAGTTCACAATTTTGTGGAATTCAAATGCCCCCTAGGGGGGTTATTCGAAGGGTGGGCTTATTTGTCAGAATTGGTTTTGAGGTTGGGGCTTATTCGACGGTAGGGGATTTAATAGAGAATTGGCAGTATGGATTTGTCAGAGTCATGCTTCAAGCTTTATCATTTCTGAAATATTCCATAGGACAATTTTCGAATTCATTTATGGTTGATTTTCAAAGATTATCTTGAATACACAGATTGCAAAATGAAGATTTAAAGAATGAAATCAAGGAAATGGAGAGAAGTATTAAAGAGATGGTTAGTTATTTCCTATTTATTTCAGAACTCAATTTTCCAGCATTACAAACTGGGCTGCGTGTCCGAGGTCTCTTAAATGCCTCTATAGTTGGTCTTTAAAGCAAATTCTCGAGGCTAGGAGGTGTGCACTTCTCTTCTGGGGAAAAATTTATGATGAGGTGCCTGGGGTGGTCTACTTGGATTCAGTAATGAGCCCTTTGCCTTCTCAGCAATTTCTAGATTCTTACGCGTATGAACAGACAAAAAAACTATGATTTGTCGTCTTTTTGTTTTTCAAAGCTGTTTTGACGTTATTACCATCATGTAGTTATTTTGGACCAAGCTAGCTGTGAGCTTCCCTTACTCACAAAAATTTTGTTGCCCAACAATACTGATGGTAGACGAGCGACACGAAATAATCATGGCAAAGACTAAGTTCCCTTCTTTTGTGCTGTGACTTTATGACTATCAACTGTCTTTCACAGAAAATTGCAGCTGAAAAAGAAACCCACGAGTTATGGGTAAGTTCGAAATCGTGTAGTATGTTTTTATTCTCCTTTTATTCTTTGATGAAATCTTGCATGAATTTCTCAGTATACTGTAGTTGATCTTCATAAACCACCTGTTTTATGAGTGTAGTAAGCTGAAAAGTGTTCTGACGTTCATCAGAGTGCTAAAGGTCAGACAGTATCCTGGTTATGAAACGAAATTTGAACCATAATTTCTCCTTTGGACTTTTGGATACTATCCGACATGTCAAAATTTTTTATACATCAATTAAAAACAACAACTACAACTACTAAAAAACTTCAATTACATTAACTGTGACATTCATGGCGAGGAAAGACACGAGATCACCGGGTCCTCACCATGAATGCCACTTACAATTCAACTACAAATTTAATTCAACAAAAATAAAAATTAAGTAGAACGAGAAATGGGGGGTGCTGCTGCTACATTTCGACATTAATTTAACCTTGCTGAGGCTTTGATGAAGGAGATGGTTGCTGCTAATATGATTCTGTTTGCAACTGTACCCAAATTTTGATCACCAAATAAGAGTAAAGGACGAAGTTCTTTCGGATTAAGATCGGCAACATTGAAACCATCGATATCTGAGAGCTGGTCAAAGATCTTGGTGCAATATGCTGTGTAGAGGGCAGTGAAGGAGAAAATGCTCATTGTCCTCTGTACCAGTGCCACAGACACACAAACTTTGATAAGTGTCAGACGAAAATGCTTCCTATATGTGTCATTGTAGTTTTACTTTCACTTCTTAACTTTGCTAAAAATGTTTAATTGTCGTTCTCGAAGAAGACCAGTTTTAATTCACAGAATTTCGTGCATCTCTTTCAGATAAAAAATAGACAAGCAAACAGGGATGTAGAACAAATGAAGAGTGAACGAGATATTTATAGAAAAAGGTGAGCCATGCCATCAGCAATAATTTTGGTTTTTATACTCAAATCTCTGTTCATTAGTAGTTTTTGCAACCTTTTGTTTCTGCTGCTAAATTTCACAGCAAAGGTGTGCTAGACTGGAACTTATCAGATCAGATTTAAGCAAATAGCATGTTACATGTCGCCGAGAATTGTATCTGCTTGAGGAATATGACTTCTAGACTGAAATTCGTCTACATAGATGAAGTCAGTGTTTCCTCTTAACCAGACTGTGGAGGGTCGAAGTTTATCTCGTTTTTTAGTGAAAGCATTTTTCATTAGACGATGTTTTAGGGTATCTTTAAACTGAAATCATATTTTAGGTTATTGGAAGCAGAAACAACAAGAAAACGGACATCGCCCATAACAGTGGAAAAATCACGTGACAGCCCAGCTGGCAGTGGTATGTATTACATTTTAAGGATATCACTGTATGTCATTTGATTTGATTAAGCAAAAGAGCATTAAGATTTTGATATAGAGACTCGTTCTGTAGTTCTATAGCAACTGATACTTTGCAAGGAGAATTTTTTAGGCTCGGGGAAAACGAAATGTATTTGCATGTCGTTGTAAGAGAGGAGATTACGTATTCTTTTTCATGCATTTCGAAGTAACTGAACTTTCATAAATCCAATTTTACTTATATTTTACAATGCACTGAGCAATGGAAGAAACATGAAAAAGATACCCTTTCGGTGATAAATCAAACTTTAATTCATTCAAGCACCTTACAATGAAAGCGGAAGAAGCTTGCCGTGTAATGCCCCATTCAGACTGCAAGTGAAGCCAGGTTTTGAATAGGGCCTTCTTCAGCGCTGCGCTTTCATTTTACGTCGCTAAGCAGGCGCTATGCACTTCAATTCACATGTGGGCCTAAGCAAAACAGAGTCAGACATAAATCGAAGCGAAGAGCAAAAAATTAAGAGCAATAGGTTGTATGCTGATCGTTTCTACTCAGATTGACCAACAGCTGAGCAGACTGGATAACTAGGCAGCTAATGGGTAAGAAATTCTGCAATTTTTGCTTTCCTTTCCCAAAAAATCGGTGCATCATCGCCCATGGACTGAGGCCCCGTTTTCACGATACCGTTTTCATTTTAGAACGGATTGGGATGGCAATCCGATGTGAAATTATTTTCTGTTTACACTATACCGCTTTCATTTCATATCAAATTGGGTTCGTGTTTACACGGAAATGCTTCGCTGTGCACTGCAGTGATTTCACCGTTTGTTTTTGGAGCCTTTTTGCAGTGCACCAGATGATTGAGAGGCTCATAGAATCAATAATGACGTTCTGCATTGAGTTGATACCGAATTCAACCGTTGACACGATATCAGATTGATCGGTATGAGGCGTGTCGGATTGATGCCTTGTCGTGTAAACAGCAGGACTGCCGAGAGCTTTGGGAGGCCCAGGGGCAAAGCTGGAAAATTAGGCCCCGTGCGAGCGATGCGAGCAGAAAATTTTTTGATCAAGCCATTTAGATTGGGTTAAAGGCAGTCTGTCATGTCTCTGATTGGCTGCGACGAAGTCAGAGCTCAACACAACGGACTGACTTTGTCAGCCTGTGTATTTGAAACAAAGGAGTGATAATCTTCTTGACTTTCTACGGCCATAGAAAGTCAGAGGATTAGCAGCCATTCAAATTTCCAATTCTTTGTATTGTGCAAATCACCCAATCAAATGCATGACAGACTGCCTTCAAGATGCATTTCAGAGTATTTCCTGGAGTCAAAATACTAAAAATCTTCAATTATGAGGCCCCTTAGACCCCGAGGCAAAATGCCCCTCCTGCCCCCTCTTGGCGACCCTGGTAAACAGACGATCATTCTTATTTTAAAAGAACACGGTCTCATGGAAACAGATGGTCAATCCAATATGAAGCCAATCCGAAATGAAGTGAAAACGGTATCATGTAAACAGGGTCTGTAAGTATTCTCCTCAAAAAGAATTTCCAAACAGTTGAAGTTGTTTTTGTTCCACCTGAAAGTCACGTGATACAATCCTTCTTGCAGATGATGGAAGACCACCTTCACCTGGATCACAAAAAAGTGGCGCTTCTGGATTACCAAATTTCATGGTGTAAGTAAATTTCACCAATGCTGCCTTGCATTAGATATCAGTTGAGATTTGTGATCGTGCAAGAATACTCATGCATAACTATGTAAATAGTTTTTGCGGAACTTTTCACCTGACATTAATTGTAAGAAAAACCTTATTTGCTCTTAGATGTAACCAGTTTCGCATCCAATTTGGTTAATTATTTTAGTAGACTTGTGTAGATCTTGTTTGAAATTACACATGTTATAGGCATGTAGTCCTCAAATTTGAAATCAAGAGGAAAATGGGCTTTCATGTGGTATTAAATAGATTTATGTCAGATTTAAAAGCAAAATTATCTGCAATCCCAAATGGACGAAAACCGCCTTTAGTCAGCATTCAAGATCTTTCTCAAGACTTGAACTCAGCTCTTCGAGGTCTTCCGTTTGAGATCTGGTTTGCAATTTGATATATCATTTGAAGTATGCAGCTCTGTTGCTTTTCAGTATTGGTTCCAAATCTTTAAAAATTTCGGTGTAAAATTCTGTGACCTGTTCATGTAACTGAATCACATAACAGAAACCTTAGCTACTTTGCTCCAACATTTGAAAAATGCTGCCAACGGAATATTAAAGCAATGGTCTTGACAACTGCCTTGCTTTTTTCCGATATTTCCAATTAGATTCAATAATTTGCCCGGCTTTAACTGGCCCCTTCCTTTTCGTCAAGATGGGAGATTACCTGCAGAAGGCCCCCTGTCGAAAGCCTGCAAAAACGAGTGAAAACAACAAGCAAGATTGCCCTGTGTGTTTTCTTCCTAGTAATAATCACACTTGTATTTGTTCATGTGGTTTGTCCTCTTGGGAGACTGGAATCCCCCTGAATAAGTTATGCATACAAGGGGAAGGACTTTTTCAATCCCCAAGAGAAGTGTACGTGCTAAAGCGTGCTCAAGTGATCGCTGTGAGGGAACAGGGACTTGGCTTAGAAAATTCCTAATGAAATTTAAACGGAGTGACCGATTTTAGTTTGGAAAAATTCCTAAACATAATTGAACGTGTTAGCTATTTAATCAGATATTACAAAAATGTCATTGCTTATATACTCAGGATTCAAAAACCCCTCAAACGCTGGACCTTTTCTTGATTTACCCGGTACCGTTGGAATGTTCAGAAATGTTCAGTATTTTCAGAATTAAATGATTTTTCCTCTCCCCTACGAATTAAAAAGAACTTTTGAAAAAGAATTAAAACAATAATAATTTCTAGCTTTTTGAGAAAGTATCGATCAGTGTAAGAAAACTATGGTTTATGAATGTCTACCATATGGTAGCAAGCGCACATCTTCCTCTCTTTCTGGTTTACGATTTATATATTTGATGACATCACAACCTCAAATGGGTTGAAGTGTGAAATATGCTGCAATTTCGAACAATATTGAAGTTTTCAGAAAATTCCGACGGTAGACGTGTAGCAAAGTAACAAAAAGTTTCTTTCAAGCCATTCGGTTCAAAGAAACAGATCTTAGAACTTTACACCGATATTTTTGAAGATTTGGAGCATGCGCTTTGTCCTTCCAATTATTTGTTGACTACCATAGTGAAAATATTCTTTTATCAACAGCCGGCCAAGACCTCCATTTGGAATGCCTCCACCACCACCATTTCCACCTCGTGCTCCTTTCCCTATGGGTAAGTTTCAATTTTTTAGTTAAGATATAAAGTTTCAGCAAAATCTTATTTAGGCTACACTAAGAGCAAGAATGCGTGACAGTTGCGATCATCATTTTCTAAACTCATTCCATATGCTGTTTTAGTGAATCATGGCTTCCAAGTGACATCGAAACTTTTTGATTCGTTCCTGATGCGTCGTAAAAATTTCAAAAGAAGGCAGAAAATTTCGACGCCTTTTCCATCGTGTATATTCCTAAAGCGTTTTTACTCCCGTGTTAAGACTCAAAACGTTGAGTCATAGTAATCGCTGCCACCTACCCACCCTACTCGCTCATACTATGCTCTTGTATTAGTCTCATACTAGACTCATACTATGCTCGTGTAGGGGCGGTTGGTAGCGATTACCAGGACTCAACGTAGTAAGTCTAATGCCTCATAGTCGATAGCCGAAGTGCTATTTACACTTCTAGCCAAGGGACCTATAGCTATTCTACAAAAATGCCTCGATTAAGCGGTATTTTTGATATATACATTTTCATACCAAAGTTTCGATTGAGATGCGGTGGATTCTATCTCTTTTGTGCGCATTCGAAGATTTTACAAATGTGTGGCAAATTATCGCTCGATTCGAATGTCATTATAGAGTTGTTGAAAAAGGTCAATAAGTGTGCTGAAGTTTTATCGTTTTCCGTTATTCTATTTGTCGTGCTCAGAACAATGTCATTAAGCGAGGAAATTATCATACTCTTTGTGGAACTTAGAAGTACACACTGCTGAAGAAAATGATTTCACCCTGCAGATTTGATTTTTATCATCTGTCTAGACACTATATTTTATTTAACTCTTATTTAGATTTCAGGAGCTCTAATTGTGTCGTATTTCAAATATTCAGTTCTTTTCATGCATGACCGTTGTGTGGAAGTCATTTGACTTCAAACTTCACTTGAATGTCGAGTAAAAAGATGTTTGATATTTGTATCCCAGCCTCCAGTCATGTATCATCAATTTCCAAAATATTATGTAAATATGCTTTATCATTCGCTTGTTGTATCTTTTTTAGGACCGATGCCACCTCGACCAGGCCCATACGGCCCTCCACTTCCTGTCCCCCCAATGATGGGTGGTCCACAAAATCCTATGGCTGGACCTTCAAGTTCATTCGGCGGAGCACCAAACACAATGGCAGGTCCTCCGAGTATGCAAACAGGTCCGCCAAGTATGCAGCCTGGTCCACAAAATATGCAGACTATGCCACCAAATGCAATGAATCAAGCACCACCATTTGGATCAAATGTTCCGCAAAGTAGCTTTCAAAATGCGTCGGGTCAACCACCAAATTTTATGAATGCACCACCTACGACTGCAAATGCATTTATGAATCAGCAGATGCCAACGCAACCTACTATAGAAGCTTCGCAGAATCAGGTATGTACAAACAACTTTCTCATTGCTTCGAAGCGTGCTTTCAAAAATTTTTCCACGTTCAATAACGCTAATGTGTATGTATCTATGCGTTCCTGTCAGGTTTAACCCCTGACATACATAGACCCATGGTTCGTGATAACACAGAGGATTTTTAGACTTTGTTTTATTACGAGTCTACATCGTCCAAAAGTAACTTCGATCTGAGTGCAATCCAAACGAAATAATTGTAAGCATTGTAAGAATATATTACAATTGTGTCAGTTGATGTTAGCTCTTACTAAATCTTATCTGAACCGGAGGTGCAATCAGTTTCTAATCTCCGACCCATAGTAACGTGGCCGCAGTCTGATTAGCTGTGCAAGGCAAAACAACCGTATCTCAACATTGTCACCAAACGAATGCCCTGTCTCCTTAATGTTACAAGCTGAGCATAGGTTCCAAATCTTTAAATCTAGGAAAAAAGGCGGATGTAAAATTCAATGACCTATTCTTAAAACTGAATGACTTGAAAGAGACTTTAGCCACATTTCTTTGATTCTACCGTTGGACTTTTCAAAAATCTTGAATGTTTGTCAAAATCACAGACTCTTATATTTCAGCTCATTTTATGATGTGACATCATCAAATTTCTAAATCACAAACCAGAAGAGTGAAAGAAGTTTGCTTGACACCATGATGTAGGCATCCATAAACAATGGTTTTCTTGAAAATTATTTGATCTTTCGTCAACAGGTTTAGAAGTTACCATTTTGTTAAGTCTGTTTCGAAAGCTTTCTTGAATTCTATTCTAAAAATACTCAAGATTTCAGAAAATTCTAACGACAGATTTACTGTAGAATCGTTCAAGTTTCTTTGAAGCCGTTCAGCTCAAAGAAAAAGGTCATAGAAATTTACACCCAGTTTTTTAAAGATTTGAAACCCTATGCTCACATGCTTGTACTCTAAAATACTGTTCAGTCAATAATACCCACACAGTCTGTCCAATCATAATGCTTAATTAGCAACATCAATGTAAGACCTAAAACGTTAAGCAAATATACACCTAATACTCTACAATAATGTGCATCATTAATCAACAAATGTTTCGACATTTGTTATTAGCAAACTGTGGTTTCTGCTACTAATCTTTAACACTTCCTATTGAGCAACATTTTAAGACGTCATAAAATAAACTCGTTATTACCTCTTCGTTCAAGTTTTGCTTCGTAATTGGTTAAGAAATTCCTTTCTTGCATAATGAAAAAAGAAATCGAATACACAAAATATCGCGTAGTACGAATTTTACAGCATGCTTCATACCAATTTAAAGGCACAGGGTCACGTAACGGTAAACAAACCTGCTATCTCTATAATCTATATTGTTTCCCTCATGTGGCCATTGTGTTCTGCACAGATTTTGGTGAATGGGATGAATCCACTAGAAGGTTACTTCCAAAAATCCACCAATATCTCTGCAATCGTACAACATATGAGTGTTTGTTTCTCTACAAAGCCTTACAGCCTGCTTCAAAATAGCACTGTCATTTTGAGAAATAAGTTGAAGATCTCTGTGATACGGCCTATCTAAAATACTGCAAAATCGTTATTTCGAAAGAAGTTTGTTTACATTACTTGACCCTGCCTCTGCCCCTTAAGTCATGACTAAGATGATCATTACCAGGAATGAATCTGATTTTGATTGCTAAACTACCGTGCTATCTATTATGAATCGTCCTCTCTTTCAGAATCAAAGGGCTCCCTTGTCGAGGGCAGATTCACTGAAGAGCACGTCCAGTAATTCTGGTAGACAGGTGAATGTGAAGTTTCGCATTTCTTCTAAGTTCATTAGAAAGCGGGCCTTTGTTTCTTACAGTAGGTTCGCGTGTATAAGAAACCCTCTTGTATAAGAAGCAGGTCTCATTTTCTACACAAGAGGCTCCTTTTATAAGAAACAATTCTAGGTCTGAAGTTAAGATGTTTCTTGTTTTTATGTTTGTTATAGTATGTTCCTAAAAGCCAAAAATGGTTCCAAAGGTATTTCCTTTGCTTTGCAATGAAGTATTGATCTTAAATTCATAAAGCAGTTTATTGATATCAAAACATTGTACTGTGCAATATGTATTGTACAATATTACCAGTATTGTTCAATATACATGCATGCACGGTGCTGTCATACACCTTGGCTTTGTTTGACTTGATGATACCTATGTTTAAGAAACTTTGACACTGATCCTGAAAAGGTCGTTGTAAATAAGAAACTTTCTGAGGCCTCAAAATGAAAAGTGGTTTCTCATACGCAGGGACCTACTGTAGTGCAAAGCATTTGAGTGATTTTCCTACCAGAAGTAGCACCTTTTCACAAAAGAAGACAAACTATTTTTTGAAAGTACTGTTTCCACCAACTTTACTTCCAGCAGCGCTGGTTTGTTTGTAATCCAACCTTAAAATGCGCGATCTAAGGTGTATGGCGCGGTCTATCATCATCATCATCATGATCATGATCATCATCATCATCATCTTTGTCCAGGATTTACTCTTGTTCGTCGGATTACTTCATCTTTAGAATCATAAAATCATAGAATTTTGAAGTCTTTCGATCGATAATTGGGCCAGTTATGTTTCGTTATTTGAAAATCCTTAAGATCTCATCTTTTGACTCATTCGTTATAAACCTCATTGTGTCTGCACAAATCTTGTTGCTTATGTAATATTTCTATTTTGCCCACAGGGTGTACCTCCCGCGCAGCCACCTTTACCTAACATACCACGTGGATTTGCTCCGCAGTCTTCATCGCAAACGCCTTTCCAATCAACACCCATAAATTCACCAAGTATGTCACAGCAAAATACGCAGCAACTGCCGCCTTCGCATCCTAGTTTAGCTGGCCAGCAAGCGAGTAAGTTCCGTAACTTTGATTTGCAATATCAGTCGTTTCAGAAGGGTCATATCTTGCAAAGAAGGCAGATTCTGTAACAACGGGAAATTCGTTCTTGATAGACATACCATTTCAAAGCGATTAACGGCTGCAGATAAAAGAATTTGAGCATTCAAGCTAAGGCTGTCAACAAAGCAGACCGCAAAAGTTGCCGTAAAACGTAGGTGGCTGACTAAATCATTGTGCATGCGAAAAGGTTTCTTAAAAGATGACAGTTTATTCTACCTTATGCCTCCTTTGACGTTAAACCAGCTTAACCCTATTTTGGCTGGGGGGCAAATTTGCCCCTTAGTAGATTTATTCTAAAAAATCTGTCAGAAAAGAGCTCTGTGGCCATGAAACTTCTTGATTTTTTTGCAGCTACTCATTGTGCATCTTCTGACAAAGCTTCATTGAAATTTTTTAACAAATAAGAGGGGAGGGGAGAAAATTTTCCGCGACTGACCCTGGGAAAATCGCAAACTCTGAACTCTCAATTTTCGCGAAAAAATTTGAATATTTTGCAAATTCCCCTAGCAACGTAGTGTTATTTAATATATTCTATCATAATTATCATGTTTTGATGGAGATTGTGCTCCAAGTTTGATTTTATCGCGATTTACCGATTTTGGCCAATTTTGCCGCTTTCCTTGACCACATAATGGAGAATGCTAACGTGAAGAACAATCATGGCTGAGTTTAGGTTTATTTCTACATTTTCAGAAAGTGCATGCCTAAGCCTATTAGCTTACCGAATTTGGTTGCTTTACCTATTACCAGTCAAGGGCTAGGTAGGATGCTTTTTGCGCCCCCCCCTCAACCAAAATAGGACGTTTCAAATAGCCTAACCACTGTAGGTTATCAAATTTTGCGTTTAACTTGGTCAGTCTAGCAAATCGAATTCATCCGGTAAGTTTGAATATAACTTGCTTCAGATAAAGCTGGTTAAATGTGTCAGTATGTTGGTGAAGTATTAAAGGCAGTCTGTCACGTATCTGATTGGCCGCTACAATCAAAGCTCAACACAACGGATTTCTTTGTGAATCTGTGTATTTGAAACAAAGGGAGGCTAATCTTCTTGACTTTTTATGGCCGTAGAAAGTCAGAGGATCATCAGCCGTTCAAATTTCTAATTCTTTGTATTGTCATTATCACCCAATCGAATGCGTGACAGATTGCCTTTAAGGGCTTGGATGCTTGGTCTTATCAAATAATTTCTAACATCATTTTTTTATGTTGCAGATCCAATGAGACGTCCACAAATGCAAAGACGAACAACGGGTAGTGATGTTGGTCAGTAGGTAGATTATATTTCCAAATAGGCTGTCAAATTAAGAGAATTTATTTATATGGTAAATCAGATTTCTTAAGAGTTTGAAAATATGATTATAAAGGATCGAGATACTGGTAGTAGTCGAATTTCGCAGTCTGTTAATTTCCAATAAGTATGGTTTTTTCGTTTGGCTGCTTATGGTTTTTCTCACATCACGATGGTCGTATAGCACATTGACGCAGCTAGCGACCCTTCTTTTGGACTTGCCCACCCTTGCGAACAGTAAAAAAATCTGTGAAGCTTTGTTTACGCTTTTCAAGTCAAGTCACATGATAATACTCTTGGGAAGTTTCATCATCAAAAACTATTTTTTGCATTCATGGGACAAGTTTCATGGTGCACAAAAAAGTTACAAATTTGAATAGAAGTTTTATCAAGAGGTATTATCACCTAAAGCCTGGTTTTCATTAAATCGTAATTCATCGCCGATCATTGTCTTAGAGCATCGGCGATCATCGGCGATACTATAAGACAATGATCGGCGATGAATTACGATTTAATGAAAACCAGGCTTAACTTGAAGTTACGCATCCCCCGCCTAAAGAAAACAATAGCTTTGTTTCAAGCACAGTGCTCGACTGCTATTTGTCAAAGAAGCACGATGAGACTTGGGCAAGTCCACCCTTCTTTCAAAATCGTGAAGTCCTACGTGTACCTTTTAAGTATTGGTTCTACCTACCGAGTGATCCAAAAAGACTTCATGAGCCAGATTGCACATGCTTCATGAAAGCAAAAGTTGTGAACACAAGCAAGGTATCAGCATGTATTTGAAGGGCTTGGCTATCTTTGGAGATGTCGCTTCGTCAGTTTGCAGCCAAAGGAAGAGATTTGTGACCAGCGTAATCCTAAGATATTTCATTATGTCAAATAATTATTGGATTATTATTCGAATGACGGGCTAAAGAAGATTTTAATATCGAAACGTATTTCAAAAGCGGTTGTGTTCTTTCATATTTCGAATAACGATGTGACAAGAGGTGTAAGGCGCTCATACTGCCAAATACATTGGATGCCATGTTTCATTTTCCTCGAGCACACCCTGGGGGGAGGGCTTGAGATTCCAAGATATGGGTTTTGCCTTTCAAATTGTAAAAGTACCACCCATAGATTAGGAGAAATTTCTTACTTTGTTAAAATTTCGGGTTGTTGTTACAATTTTAGGGTTTATATTTGCGTGGCCTGTAAATTTAGGGATATCGCTTTCGCAAAAATTTATAAATTTTAGGGTGTCATGTCAGACGTTGAAATGGCACACCATCATGGGGCCTTTCATCTTTTTCTACTGACCTGGTATTTAAATCAGTTCAGCTACCCTTGGTCTGAATATGGAATAAGGAATGTATCACATGCTTGTAGAATTTTACCCCCATCATATTAGCTTTAACAGATAAAATTACAATTAGAATTAGATGAACTAGAGTGGATAGTATATTGAGTTTGTATAAAGGGAAATAAGGGATTGATAAATTGACAAATACCATACACTTTGTTTTGTTGTTTTACACGTAACGGCCTCCAAGTACAGTAACTCAGTCCAAAAGTGCATGCCTACTCTATCTCAATGCACAATAATAAATATATAGTGTACTCACCGTATGTGTGTTGTTTTTATGTCAAATCTTCTGTCTACGCTAGCTTGACCATAACTGACTGCGAATGGTGCTTCGCAGTGTTTTTTGCTTTATCACAGTGACCAAGGTCGAAATTCCCTGTGATAAAGCAAAACACTGCGAAGCACCATGCGCAGTCAGTTATGGTCATGATGGCACCAACAGAAGATTTGACACAAAAACAACACACATTCGGTGAGTTCATTATATGTTTGTTATTGCGCATGGATAAGCAAGCCCCGCAAAAGTGGAGTTGTCCCGCCCCTACCTATTCCCAACAGCATGACAGCAAAAGTTTCGTAAGCAATCGCTTTGCTATTTTTCAAAGTTCCTCAGGTCTACAGCTAATTTGTATGGCACAAGACTCTCTTAGTTTCTTTGCAGCATATTTTGCATCTTTCCTTTTTTCAGAGACGAAACAAGAAATTTTTTCACACGTCGCATCGCAGCAACGTTGAAGTTGCCGGCAACAACTCTTTCGAGTAATTAGTGAGCCTTTTGTTATCGCATAGCCAATCAAATTGCAAATTTGACGTGCCCGGTACCAGGGTGGAACCAGATTGAGGCTATAGACTTACTAATTTCATTGTAAGTATTTGTCTTTAACCAAAAAGTAAGGCTATAGGCTTACCAATTGCCTCGAAAGATGCTGTTTGGTAAGTATTTACTCAAGCAAGGAGTGAAGGTTATAGGCTCAACAGTTTCACTGAAACAAAACAGCATTCTTATACTTTTAAAGGTACAACCAAACTACTGCCAAACTAGGCGAAAGCAATTATTCATCGATACTGATTGGGCTGGAATCACAAAACCACCTCTACTGGACAAAGTCTCCGTTGGTGCTCCTCTTGTCCACAATGTCTAGCAGGGATAGTCTGTTGAATCAAGCGTCGCGTACTTGTTTTTGACGAAAGCTACTGTTGGTCTGTTGTAAAACTGGCGATTTACCAGGTCCTCAGTTGGTGCTCTCCTGGTGAATTGTATTTGGGACAGGAATTGTCTCAGTTGTACCAAAAGTCGCATATTCATCCTTTATTTTGATTTACTGTCCACCTATAATCTTATTGGGCAACAGCTTCTGCCTATCCAAGCCATAATTACAAAATCCACCTCTCTTCGGCCTTACCTTTAGTTGGTGCTCTCCTAGCCCAATAGTTCGACAGGGAAATCTGTAGTACCAGGAGTTACGTATTTATCTTTAATCAAAGGTACTGTCGATCTATCGCCAAACTGCATGACTGCTTCCATCTGTCTAAGGGTTCAGGCCATGATTACAAATCCACCTCTCGTCGACCAGATCTTTAGTTTGTGCTCTCCAGGACCATTATTTCGAGCAAGGATAGCCCCCATAGTACCAAGCCTCGCATATTTATCTGTCTTGAAAGGTACCACCAAAATCTATCTATCTTCTACTCTATCTATTGTGTAAGAGCATCAAAGCCATAATTACAAAGCCACCTCTCTTCGACCGAATTATCAGTTAGCAAAACCCTGGTCCATTAAGTCAAGCAAAGATCGTCTCTGTTGTATCAACCGTCGCGTACTTGTTTGTTTTTAACACTACCACCATCGACCCGTTGTATAATTAGCGGTTGCTTCTCTCTGTCCATCGAAGCATTGAGGCCATAATCACAAATCCACCCTAATTTGACCAAATCCTTAGTTGCTGCTTTTCTGGTCCAATATTCCGAGCATTGATAGTTTCTGTAGCACCAACAACTGTGAATCAGTCTCTAAAATATACCATCGATCTATTATCTAACTGTCCAACAGCTTCTTCTATCCAAGCATTAAGGCCATAATTACAAATCCACCTCTCTTGGACCAAATACGGAGTTGATGCTCTCCTGGTCCAATATTTCGAGCGGGAATTGTCTCTATAGTACCCAGAGTCGCGTACTTATCTGTTCGCAAAGGTACTGTCGACCTATTATCCAATTGCGCGATAGCTTCACCTGATTTCGTAAAAGACAAAACTGCCAGTTTTCGAAACGGTAGAATTGCTGCATAAGATGGGACAACAAATCGAAATGTTATCATTTCCCCAGGAGCTTTGGTTTGCATCCCTTGTAATTTGTCTCCACGATGCACGAAAGATCGATACGTGGTTAACGAGTATTTAGGACTCGATACAATGTCTACTGTTAACGTGTTCAGGGGTTCTGAATTGTCTACTTTTAGTAGCGTGTAGCATAGAGGAGCTCCAATGTATGTTTGCTCAAACATCGGTAATGGAAGAGTGCTTTTCACTATTACCCCATTCTGTAGATTGCTATATGTAAGAGCTTTGATGAATTGGTCTCTGATATGCTCAATCAGTATATATGCCATTTGCGCATGTGCTGGTATACTTGGATGACGATGGTCCTTAGAGAATAGATACTCGAATGCCATACCACTTTGATCGCGCATCAAATACGGACAGACTGCTCTTGTCCAGCTAAGCTCTGTCACATCATAGTGATAAGCAACTTTGCCCTCTCCATCGAAATCGAGGTCACGACAACCTCGCTTCGACAGCAAATCGTTCCCGTTAAAAAAATTCAGCAATATTATTGCAGGCTGAGATCGATAACGTAGCGTGTTTCTTAGAAATTGCTCTAGTGGTTGAGATGAGTTTCTACCCACACGTTGATAACGGCCAACGTCATTTCCCGATAATTCCCAAAGTACTAAATTTGTGTTGCTTTCTGTCGGCAAATGAGCAGGCAAGCAGTTTGCAAAGTAATCGGTACCGACACCACCGATCGAAAGGTCTTTGATAAACATTTTTGATCCAGTAACAGGCCGAATAACTTTATTCCACCAGTCTTGCAAGGCATTGAAATACACCCGCTTCCCTTGCCCTGTTTGGACAAATGGCTGCCCTCGTGAGATTGAACCACCAACAACAGAGACATCAACATTGAATCCCTGTGTCGCGAGGCTAAATAACCGTTTCAGTCGGTTGTTCCTTGAAACGTGGCGCTTCGCTCTGTCGATTAGGCCTTGATTTAACATAAGTTCACGCCGATGTCGATACAAGTCTTTGTAGGCCCATATTGTTGGGATATCTTGCTGCAATGAGGAAATCAGTTGTTGCCTCACAGTTTCCTCTGTCAACGGGATTTTAATAGCTTTACTGCAACGGCAAATTTTCCAAAATAGAATAGCGAAAAGTAAGGCAAGTTGCAGTCGCTGTAACACCAACGTTAATTTACTAAATTTCAACATCATGTACAATTCCTCGCATTGCGTGTACCCTTTTCAGTATTTTAACCATGTAGTCAATCTACGGTCACCTGAATTCCTTGTTGCAAATTAACGATAAACTTGTCATCCATGTATTCTATAAAACACAGACCGTCTGTTACTATGGTGTGGCAGAACAGTTCACCGTCAATCTTCTTCTGCCTTCTGAATACTTTCCTCTTCAAAGCACAATAACAATGGAGTCAAATCATATCTTTATTTGCAACCTGTCGTCTTTATTTGGTTTCAGTCTCTTTGTTGCTTTTACAGTAACTTCAGACAAATCGCAGCCTCACGCAAGAATCATTGAATATTCTCTTCAATATTTAACAAAGTAAACAATATTCCAATAATAGTATTCAGTGCAATTCATCTCATAAATTGTAAAATCCATAACTTCGTCGTGTGGATACACACTGTTCCATTTGGGCTTTCATAATCGCGCATCTAAGGTCGTCAAACTCGTCTACTTGGCATTACCCAGTTCCCCTTCAGTAGCATACGTTCATCTTCGATATATGTTAGGCCTTGTCGTCGGACGATGCCAGTTCTCTCAGTTCAAAATCTGCTACTAGCGGAAAGAAACATTGGTTTGCATTCAATACAAACGGCCTCTGTACTAGCTTCTCTCTTCCATCTACACTTGCACCTACTATACTTGCACCTACTATAGAGTTGAAGTCATTTGAACTATCCTCCAAACGGTATCAAAACCCTTGGATAATATCTTTGATAACATTGTTTACCTATAATTCTCGAATTTTAGTAATTGAAGAATTCATTAACCTAAATAGAATCTTACATATTCGTAACAAACCCTTGTGATCTTAAATTGACCTTTCCCATCAATATACCAACTGGTACCTGTTACAATAACCACGCATACTGAAGCAGACTTGTTTGATTTTCCATATTGATCAATACGGGGAGCCAGACTAGGAATAGTTTCGTTATTTAGAAACGTTGTTTCAACCGGCCAACTTACCAGATGAACTCACTTAACGAGGTTCACATGAACACTTAAACGTTAGCCTAAAAAATTAGCAATTCTTGAAACATCTGCAACTTTTGCTAACTTTGCTAGTTACATTGCGAGTATTCCTCGTCTCGTTTCCACATTGAGGCTCACTGTGCTTGTACACTTTATTGCTTTCTGATACAAAAACGGTTTTATCATTCAGAAACACTGTTTCAACTGGCTTACTATCACGATTAGCTCCATTAACGAAATTGACACGAAAACTAATAAGTGAGTCGGAAAATTTCGATAAATCTGCAAGCTTTGTTGATTTTACTGCTAATACTGCAAGTCCCAAAAAAATTATGCCCCGTTTGTAGGGCTGCTGTGGAGGAACTGTAGATTGAATCATCCCGGTGTTTGTATAACTGCATAGGTCAGGCTTCACCTTATACTATGAGACCTTGTATGAGTCAATCTGACAAGTAGTTGCTCAGCTATGGTACCCTGATAGCAGAGAAAAGGCAAAATTAGCGTTTGCTTTAAAAACAGCACTTCTATTGGTCTCCAGCAATGTCAAAATAACGCAAGTTTTCAAAGAAAGGGTTCTAGCGTCGTATCAAAACTTTTGCTAAATCTTTTAAAGGGTTAGCAGTGTTGAATATTCAACAGAGGGCACTTTCTACTTTTTAAAAGTGTATTGAAAATTCTAATGAGATGCCAGAACCCTTTCTTTGAAAATTTACTTTATTTGGACATTGCTGGAGAACTATAGAAGTGCTGTTTTTGAAGCAACCACTTATAACGCCTTTTCTCCGCCATAAATCAGTCACCACATGTCAAATTGACTAAAGCAAGATCTCAAATTCTAAGTTGAAGCTTGACCTACGCAACAGTGTAAAAACCGATGTAATTGAACCTACAGCTCCTCCACAGTAGCCACACAAACGGGGCACAATTGTTTTGGGACACCCTGTATTTCGATTCTTCCTCGCCCTCTCCCCGTATCGAGACTCGCTGTACTTGCACAGTTTATTACCTTCCAAAATAAGATAGTTTCAATAGCAAAACCAACCATGCAGAAGTACTGGGTGGCAAAGCAATTCACGAGCTAAAACAAAAATGGCTTTATGAACTCAAAAGATGCCGCAAAATGCTTTGTACCAACGTTTGGTTGAAAAGCTTGGCAGTTTTTTGAGCTACTACATAGCATGTCTCAGCAATGACTACGGTCCGAAAAACCAGATTTCAAGAACATTTCGAAATCTAAAATTCTCATTAAGAATGAACTAATTGCCACCATTTTCCGGTCAACGTTTTTGTAAAAACTTAAATTAGAGATGGATTTGACGTCTGTTCCTCACACAAATTGATTTGACTGGAAAAGAAGTACTGGAAAAGGAGAAGATTGTTCAAGAAATTAACCGAATTACCATATGTTTGAAACTGGGTTTTCAGAGAATAGCCAAGGTGTAAACTGGCCAAGCAACATCTCAAAAGATAGCTAAGCTATTCAACTAGATCCTGCTCATTTGTTTTTGTTCATAGCATTTAGTTTCATGAAGCAATGTGAAACCTAGCTCGTGAAGTTTCTTCTGGGAGCCAGTATTCTAACAGACATAAAAGAGACGAAATTGACAACCATTCTGTGCAGTTCTGAATATGCTACAATTCTGTACAATTAAATTGATCTTTGACGCAACAGCTTGAAGAAAATTTCAACATCGCAACGATTCTCAACTTGGAAAGTCGTTTTCCTTGGCCTTTCTGGTATATAGCTCCTAATAGCAAGTCTGCCAATTGTGTATAGAGTCTTACATTCTGCACTGTTTGAAAATTGAAGGCAGAACATGGGATGAGGTTAAACCTGATTTAATAGGGTTGTGAACTTCAAATTTCATTTTGTGTCAATAGCTCTGTCAGAGTACCGTTTAGCCATAAGCACGAAAGTTTTGCAAAACATCTAGCTTTGGACAAATCCACTTCAAATGAAGAGACACTTCCTAGCTTTGTCTGGTTGAAGTATTTCATATCTAATAGGAAAACAACTCTGGATAAAAAAGATGTATATCGGCCAAAGATATTTGCATATTCAAACGATACATTTCGATTAATTACAACATTTTAAAAGTTAATATATACAGAAGACTCACGTTCATCTCAGCCTCTCTTCGATATCTAATCATCATCGAAATCCTCGCTATCGTCATCGTCCTCCTCCTCCTGCTCCAAGGCTTCTTGCTGCGCAGCTTGCAATGCTCTCTCTTGTTCTACTGTTGGGTCTTCGGCTTCTGTCACCTCAGGTCCACTTGGGTATTCTTCTTGTGTTGCTGGGGGCACAGGCGGACTGTAATTGTCTGCACTGTATTTCAAACCCCATCCAACGTATATGTTTTCGAATTTTCTGGAAAAAGCAATTGAAATATTGAGGGACCCTCACATGACTAAAGGCCAGTAAGATTTATTATTAAACATCTCAGCGTCCAGTAATAACAAAGGTATTAATTCCCAGTGGGAACCAGGTGAATGCCTGTCTATTCCCCGATTAGTTTATGTTTTATTTGATAGAGAAAAAGATTTCAATTTGTTGGTATTCCTGATCCTATTATGTAAAAAGACTGTGGTATTTTCAAGAAACACTTATGTATTTCAAGGTACACTTTCATGGCAGTTTTTCAAGGAATGCTTTGAAGAGTCTATGGCCCCGTTTACACGATACCGTTTTCATTTCATATCGGACTGGCTTCATATCTGATTGGCCTTTTGTTTACACGATACAGTTTTCATTCCATATCGGATTGGCCTCCTGTTTACACGAGAACGCACCAACCCGATATGCTTCATACCGTTTTCGCGTTTTCAAATGAAAACGCTCTGAAAGTGGCATGAAACCAATCCGATATGAAATGAAAAAGGTATCGTGTAAACGGGGCCTATGTTGATGCTCCTTACACTGGCCTGGATAAATCTTATCCGCATAAAAATTCCTTCAGATAGGCGTCACATTTACACTATACCGAAACTATCCACATGAATTTGAGAGCGACTATCAGATTAGTTGACAAAGGGAAGTGGATTAAATTAGTTCATATAGCTATACCAGGTCAGCCAGTAAAATGTTCCCACTTTTGAAAATTCATAGCATCAAGAGTACTTCACGGATTTTGATGATTCAAATTCTCGTTAAAGCAGAAAGATCGAAGTACTTTAGTGATCTTCCTTGCTGCCTTACCAGCACAGGAAGTATAGGAAAGTTTAACTTTACAAAAATTGAATGGTTGCAAAATGACTGAAAAATGGTCTAAAACATTGATTAAATCATAAGGGCCCTCCTCACACGGAACAATATGCAATGGGGGTTTCACATCTCTCAAGAGTTTAAAAACATAGGTTTTCAAGCAGGTACTTTAGATTTTTGATCCCATGGCAAGAAAAGTGCAAGGATAGCTCTCGCCATGAGAATTGCATTTTCTTTGTTGTTCTGTAGGAGGAGTCATTTATGCTTTAATCGATGTTTTACGCCCCTTTTCAGTCTTCTTACAAACATGAAATATTTATAAAGTTTAATTTACCTATACTTCTAGTGCTGGTAAGGCAGCAAGAAAATCACAAAAACACTTCAATCTTTCGGCTTTTAATCATTCAAATCTGTGATGTTTTCTTGGTGCTACAAATTTTAAAGTGGGAACTTTTTTCTAGCTCACTTGGTATGGTAAAGTGTAAACGGATTTATCAGGATAAATTTCATAGACATCCACTGCGAGATTTCATTTTGATTTACAACGAAGCTTTTTAACAAGGGGAATTCAAAGTGATTTCTGAAAGTGACGCCAGTTCTCGTTCCTTGCAGAGAAAAACTGTACTCTCTCAAATCAAATCATTCCCTCACCAATCTGCAGATTGTTCTTCATATCGGTAGCTTTCCCTCCTTTATTCACAATTTCAGCCAAGTTGTGGTTTCAACAACGAATTATAACCCCAGTTAATGTGCTTTGACAATTTCCTATTACTGCGAGTGAGAAGCAAGTTACGTTGAGTCTTCGATTATTTCACCTTTGGTGCTAATCTACGCATTACTTTGGTCAGGAGACTACAGTTATCTTGCACAGTGCAAGCGGGAGAGCAAAGTAGATAAATTTGTGTGGCACAGTATAAACGCAAGTCAGTGCCAACAACTTTTTATACAGACAAATTTTATCCGGCACAATGTAAACGTGTACGGCTGTAAATTTAGTTTTATTATAGTTTGCAATTCACCTCTCAACAGAATATGCAGTTGCACCAGGCCATAGATTTGAACGTAATATAGCAATGGCATATTGAGGAACTAAAGTTGTTGACTTTTGTGGTGTCCATGCTGGTATTCCATCAACTTCTGTAATTCAAAAAATCAAAATAACGAATTTACTTCTTTACAATAGTTACGTTATAAAAAGTACCAACTATCATCTCTGGATTATTGCTAACTTCGTTATAATGAAATACAATCGTAATTTCCCAAGGGTGATGAAATTTAAAGTCATTTTCTCCAAGACTATAGGCTTTTAAGGAATGCTCTTGTTAATGTTTCTTGACTCCAAATAAAAGCACTGATGTAGACACTGCCAGTATGATTGCATAAAATTCTGTAAAATGACTTCTCTTACTCAGCACTTGTTCTTCTTCGGTTTACAAGATTCAGTTTTGATAACGATATCTATTTTCTTACTTCGAAACATAGAAAAATCATAACCTAGCACCTCTAGTAAAATCATAGAAAGGGCGTGAGAGTACTCCCTGGAAAATCCTGAAAGACTGAGACAAAATGGTCAATTATTCTGAGAAAATTCAGAAAATTATTCTGAGAAGACTGAGAAAATGGTCAATTATTCTGAGCCAGTTGCAGCATTTTTATTTGCAACCCCGGTAAATATGTAGCCCTTAGGTCCTCCAACTTCCACCAATGTTTTAAACGGATTCAAGAAAGGACAAAACAAAGGTTACAATGTCAACCGAGCCTAACTCTAAATATGCACGTTGACCTACCATTATCTTCGGACAGGGGTGTAAGTAAGGGTGGACCACCCTCCGGTTCAACTTCATCCGGTTCTTCTCTTTCTTCGTCTTCATCTTCATCTTCTTCATCCTCTTCTGGTGGTTGGCTTACGTCAAACCATGTGCATCGTCCCTATAATATATCCAATAAACAGAAAATGAAGACTGCATGCATAAGTTATCTTTCTCAAAATCATTGTCAGGTGCTAGGGGGAATTTTGTAAAGCAATAGGTAGCGGTCTGAGTAAAGGGGACTTGAAACGAAAATTTTCATTGATATAAAATGAACGAAACTGTCACGTGATACGGAATCCTGTTTCAATTCATTTGATATCCCATTTTGCTTCCAAGGTATTCATTGAAATTAAAATTCAGTTGATGGAGTCATTTTGTTTGCATATTTCTGAGATGATATATTAAAATATCGCTATATATGATCTTTGAAAGGTTACTGTTGCAGGAGACATTTAAGTTCCGCTGAATGAATGTTATAGAAAATGTCTCATGGATTGATATGATGTCTAGAAAGGCATGTCAGTTGGAGAAAAGTTCTTTGCGTCAATCTCCAGTTGGAAACATAGTCAGCATCGTATACTTTCTTTACTTTTGGCAAACAAAATGACGTTATCAGCCAATCATATAAAACGATGGATAATTCAAAAATGAAACAAGATATCACAAAATTATAAATGACATTCTTTATCATTCTCTTTTATAAAATTTGCTCTAGTTTACGTCAGGTGAAAAAGATGAGGAAAAGAAATTTTGACTTCTGCATGAGTAATCTCACATTACAGAGAAAATCTCACTTGGCATATATTTTTAAACAGTAAATATTGTCAAATTTCCTTACGTCTTCTAATGACTGAGGAACATTAATAACTTGTGGACAAGTTTAAGTTGGAGAACGAGAAAACGACGGCGAGACCCATTACAAAATAGGATACATTTTAAGTAGTTTGTTTATATTCAATGTAAGTTTTAAAAGAAACTATGTACTAGCTACTTTACTAAGCTACGAGGACGATACCACGGAGTGCAAGAGACCATGACAACTCCGCAGTCATTAACATATAGAACATGTCACTAAACGAAAATCGAATATACAGCTACAGCTATACAGCTAAGAAAAATACACATGGACGATTTTTACCGATGATTGCATGTCGGGCTGACTTTGGGCAAGCAAGTCTTTTAACAAAATGGGTGAACTGAACATTCGATTTCAGATTTGGATGGATTAGTGCCCAGTGAGACTAACATCCAATGTGAAACAAACTTACAAGCAAAGGATTAGAGGTAAGGGGACTTCGTGATTAGGAAGTGTTTGGTGAATGAAATTTAGAGTCGAATAGAGAACATGCTTATTACGTCACTAGGAAGGTCTTTATCACCATACAACAAAAGTTTTATCAGTAAGTTGTTGGAGAGGGTGTTAGTTTGAACACATGGTGGTAATACTACTGAAACGCCAGCGAGAAGATCTCGTCATTAGATTTCAAATGAAAGGCAAAACAACAAAAAGTGCTCCTATCCTCAATCCTTAATACCATCATTTGCAGGGCACATTAGGTTAATGGTGTCCAGGTTAAGTGGTTTGTGAGAAATCAGAACTTTCGATGAGCTTACAGGCGTATTCAAAAGATGCAAGATTGGCATATACCATACTGAACGATAAAACATATTAAAGCACGAACCTGTGGTAAAATATAAGGAGCATGATGAACCCAAAATGATAACGATGGATCGGTCAATTCTCCTACGGGTAAACCTTCAAATTCCATGTTGACTTCAAAGTGATCTGGCCCTGAATTGGAACGAAAATTTGGTTAACAATACTAAATAACTTTTACGCTCACAATAATCACTATGCATCCAGGAATCAGTTTAATTCAGCTTCATAAAAACCACAGTGTAGCTACCAAAGAGAGGCCCAAATAGAATGTAAAGCCACGATGAATAAGAAGAAAAATGCAAATTATATGTAAAATGCAAATTCTATGCTTTTGAAATTAGCATATTTCATCCGCTGTGAAACTTAAATCTTTGAGAATTTCTGCCAATGTCAATTCGCTTGAATAGTGAAAGATAATTGCAAAAGCACCCTTTGACTATGAAGTCAAGGATTCCTTGCTTGGAAGTTTTCAGTTCTAATATTAGATTTAGCAACTGTAATTTTACAAGAAAATTGGCAACAATCTAAGTTATTTTCGTAACAGCAACTGATTATGACATCTCAGGATTGTCAACATCGCAATAGTTCGAAAATTCTGTCAATTTTGACTTGTTGAAATGCGGAAGGATTAACTAGCGAAACTAGTATTTGGCACAAGGCTACCGTAGTTTCAGCGAATTTCAAGATCTGTACCGTAGGTATTCACAATGCGTTTTAAGCGCATCGGATGATTTACAATGATCTGCAGCACAAGACTATTGCTGTTTCTGTTATGCAATAAAACTTTCCTACCTATTCCCTCTTCATCGTCATCTTCATTCTCTTCAAAGATGTAATACCCTTGAGGACTGATATGCGTAGCTGCTGAAATACGTGCTAACTGAGCACGCAAATAATTTGCTTCGTTTCCTGGAAATGGTGGGTAGCTGATAACCTAAAAATGAATTAGACCTTAAATCAGACATAGGCAGCAGGGCTAAGGAGAAGGGACCAAAAGGGTCTCTATGTCAAGGCCCACTGCTGCAGGCATCCATAAATAACAGCTGCCTTCTAAATAAGTTCTCAAACAACGTACGCTTTGAGCTTATAATACCGCTATTCTTCAGGAAATGACCAGCTGTTTTGATGGCATGATAAGTAAATGTACGGTACAACAGGTGAAGAGGGCGACCAGTGCAAGCTAAGAAACGTTTGTTTTGAATCTTTTCGGGGAGCATGGTCCAATAGCCATAGATGAGTGCACCCTCAGCGCACTGACTATCTTTGATGGTGCAATGGACTAATATTTCATCCCGACCCGAGGCACATAAATACTTACCCCATGACGCTAAATCAAAGATGAATTAAAAACTAGATACAATGTTACCTACATGCTACACATGACTTAAGAAAGAAAAACGATAAATACTCCTCTGGAGAATTTCTATCATTAGATTTCAGGTAGAGGTTTTAATAAATCAAGCAAAACGTCACAAGCAAAACTCGTTTGTGCTTTTGTTGCATAATATACCTCCTGACATCTGAAAATTATCAAGAACTTCATAGCTTTGGAAAACATCAAGAACACGTGCATATATCACTTGGCATGCAATGCCATGAAGAGTTTTATCAAAATGTTCATTTTTCTTCGTCCTTCATAAAAAATGTACTTGTTCAACGTAGCAACAACTAAGCCCTCCTATAGAAAGCTTCCCATCTATTCATCACTAAGAGTTATCGAAGGTTTTCCATGTATTTAGCCTAAACGATTTAAATGGTATTTCTCTAATTGGTTTGGGCTGAAACTGTGTCGAATTCGTACCGTTGATTCTCACATTTATATGTTGATTTCGAAGAATATGAGATGAAAGATACAAGCGATCAATTATAGTTTCGTCAGTTGATTTTGTGAATAAGCAACATTTCTCTTTTAAGCCCCCATTGGAGTCTTTGAAATGTAATAAGCCCTGGAACTTAAAGGGAATCGACACAATTAAATTAGCCTTGTGACACATGTAGTTTGATCGGTTTAATGAGACAGCGTTTTGAAAGTGAGGCCCAATCAGATGGCATATCATCTCTTCTATTTCTAACCTACGTGTCTTGTCAGTATCGATTCACTTTTACAGAGATTTTATGGTAAACCATAAATCAAACAAGAATTCGTACCTCAGCATCTAGGTCTCCGGTCATCAACTTTCTTATCTGCCTTGCAATGGCTATTTGTTGCGGTGTAACAGGCGGTAAACGATGCCACGATTTTCCAGCTACAAAAGAAAGATTGACGATTACTGCCAGCATAAACATAATTAACAAAAGGTATGCCCTACGTTGCCCTTTATTTGAGTTACAGTGAGTCCCGCATATCAGAAACAGACATACAAAAACTGTAGTCTGCTATCATAGCAAGTAACAAGACAGCCTGATTTTTTCAACTTCTTATGAATGATGAAAAGTGTGAAATAGTGTTTATTTCAGTATCAAAATTCTCTTCAGATTTCTCATCTTGAAAATTTAATACACGAAGTGATACATAACTATTAAGATCTTTTAATCGTTAATTCGTCACATTTTTGTAAGATCAGGATAATCTAAACTTGCCGAGTTTACCATATTCAGTGTGTTGTGCTCATATGATTCGAAAAATACAGCCCGACATAGGCAAGCATTCCATTCACGTGAAAGGAAAGTGTCTTATGGAACATATAAGAACTCTGCTAGCGTTGTTTAATAATACTTTCTTACATATAAGAAACATGATTCAAAGCTTAGAGCTACTTACAATAAAGGACGAATTCGAAGTTGGTTTAAATGAGCTTACAAACAAGCCTACAAAGCCTACATTCTTCTTCACAAAAATACCAAAGTCCTGCTATCGTTTCATAATTCAAACGGCCATTGGATAAATCTCGAAGGAGTCTTTTTAAGATAAGACCAGGCTCCAAAGCAGAAGTCACTTATCATTTGACATTTCGCATGTTTGAGGCTACAATCTTGTTTCGCCTTCAACTTGTATTGAAAGGAAAAATTTCACCTTCATGTCTGCCCTAACTTCAAAAGTATGGAATTCTACAAAGACAGATAATGGAGTACCTGGCTTGGATTTTGACTCACCATAACATTTAACTATAGAACACTGGCCACGTATTTGTAACGCCACACCCTGCGAAATGGGTTAAATTCCTTTGCTGCACCCCGTACAAATTCTGGATGCAATCAACAACCAGACAAAATGAATAAGTGTGGTTGCTACTCACGTTCATTACACACGAAATAAACTTTTGAGTTACAACCAGTCCCAGCTTCTTCTTTTGGTACTGGTATTGGCGGTTTATAATCTGGTTTTGGCATTTCATCAAACTCAGATTGCTGCTCCTCACCTAAAGAACAAAAACGATTTCTTCAATCTTTGTGTAGCAATCCTTCCACTTAAAGTGACACGTGACTTTATCAATATGCGTTCCGAAGGGGTTCAGAATATTCGTAAAGCTTAATTTACTTGCATTTTCATTGCTCATAGACATGCAAGAATCATACTTACCTTAGAAATACTTCAGTTATTTTGCGATCAAATAATGTTCAAAACTCATTCGAATCCATCCAGTAGTGCTAAAATTTTTCAAGTACCAATACCCGAACTTTCAATTTTTCAAGCACCTGAATTTTTTTGGCAAAACCCCTTGGAAAGAAGATGCCTTGAGCAGTAACATATACATTACCTCCGAGCAATATTGATTCTTTAGCTTCCTCAGCTTCCTGAATGAAAGAGAAAGTCGGTTAGTTAGAAACTTAGCACCGAGAAAAGCCAGATGAAACAATTTGAATTATTAAGTGTGTATGAAGGAGCTTCCTGAATGAAAAAAGGGAACTCAGAAACTTTGATACTTAGCAACAAAAAGGGCTTGATAAACCGTAAGAATCAAATGATTAAGTCTGTGGCCCTATGCGTTTTCAAAACTTTTTCAAAACGTAACACGATAGCGTTTTCATTTCATATTGGATTGGTTTCCTATTGGATTGGCCTTGCGTGTACGCGACACCATTTTCATTTTATATTGGAATGGCCTCCTGTTTACATGAGAATGCACCAATCCAATGCTCTTCATGCCGTCTTCGCGTGTAAACAGAGCCCCAGTCAGATATAAAATGAAACGGTATCGTATAAACAGAAAAATCTTCGTATTGGATTGCCATCACCCACCCGGTATGAAATGGACACGGTATCGTGTAAACGGGGTCTGTCAGTATTATCATAAACTTAAATCGTTTGCTAAGATCTTGCGCTCAGGGTCTTTGAACCTTTGAATAATAATAATGGTATAATAAATTGAGAGTGATAGGCTCCAGGTAATAGATTGTTGTTGTATATTATGAACAGAGAATAACTCAGAGACGGAGGAGAGAGTGGGACCAATGACGCCATCTGCCTAGTTCGATTTACGCTAGCTTATCATTCAAGTTCTGGACGCTTCTCTGTTCTGAGAGTGGCCTAAAGTCCTTGGCGACAAAATGCTATTTCAGTGTTTGTGTCAGAACAAGAACTGTGATGATTTACAGTTACAGTATTTCAAACTACTTATTTGTCTCTACCTGTAGTGATTTACCTTCATCTTCTTAAAATGAAATGCCACAGGAGTATTTTTCTTTCAATAAAGCCATCAAACCACCCAACATACCATTGAGGAATTCCATGATTTAATGATGCTGCTACGCTCCTTCCTATAGTCTCACAGGTTAGGGTGTTCCGAAAAAAATTTCGAAGTGAGCATGTGGCCCAATGGTTAAGGCGTCTGACTCGTAAACCAAAGGTCAGAACGGCCGTAGGTTCAAATCCCACGCTGGACAGTTTGGTCGCTGTCCGCAACACTAGCCCGGGTCGACCAGAGCCATGTGAGGGAAATCTGGTAGCCGTGGCGGGTAGCTGCGGCGGACTGATGGTAAAACATCCGTGGCCCCTGCTGGAAATAAGTCTCTCAGACTTTCGCGGGCTAGCCACGTTAAATATAAATACCTACCTACCTACCTCGACCTTTGATTAAATGTTAAAGATTAACGATACAGTGAATGGGTTCCATAATTACATAGAACTATTCCTGAGATCTTACAACTGATTTTTACACCAGAAATTCATAACGAGAGTAAGACAATAAGAAAAGCTACAGGTTTTGTTATTACTCGGAGTTTCATGCTATACAGCGATCATCAGACAACTGAATGCAGCCTTTCTTATTGTCTTACTCTCGTTATAAATCGCTCTGCCTACACGGTATTGAGCATTGTTTCGTCCAATTAAGAAATTTGCAACATTTCGTACACGAGAATCTCAAAAATCCACCGAGCATTCATGGAGCTTCAAGCTGTTTTAGTTCAAGTTTGTACAAAAGCTGAAACCAGAGGCCTCTAAATAGCATTTGTGGTAAAAGTAGCATGGGCAATCGTTTATTTCGTGTCTGGTTCATTTCAGAGCAAACCAATTGGAATTTGAAAAGATTTCAACAAACTAACCTTCAAGTATATAGATGCTGATAGGAATTCTGTTGATCAAAGTTTGAAAATCATTCAGCATCTCATCGATTTTGTTTCCATTTAATGTTTTTTTGGGTACAAGCATCTTTAAGTGTACAATATTCATAAGAACTACAGTACTTTGATCAAAGAAGTATTTCGCTTGCTTGCTCGTTAATGCTTGCATATTAACGGGAGGTATGACATTGGACAACCTTTGCTTTCCTCGTCTTGGAGCATTCATGCATCAAAAGTTACTTAACAGGTCTCTAGTTCCAGCTGTTGCATATTTTTGACCTTAGAAAGCTCGAAACTCAGTGAATTTTCAAAGGATCTGCAAGATTCTAATCTCTAAAATAATTTCGTAATCAGATACGGGCTTCGTCCTTTGAGCCCATTCATGTTATCGTTACTTTTCAATACTTAATAAAATGTCGAACAGTTTTCGGGACACCCTGTAAACTCAAGTGATGGCGAAGTTGCCGCACTTTATTACCTTCCGTATGGCTCGACACATAAGAACAAAATCACCATAAAATGAATAGAATTTGAGTTGGGACAGAGTGTGTCGATCACTTTTACCTCGATTTTCACGATTTTTTGGTGCCTTTGACATCATGGATGGAACTAAAAACGTGTGATTCCATTTTGATGCGATAGCTCACTAGAGATGCATTTAAAACGAGTTAAGAAAATGTCATCCCAATTCCAGCAAATCATCATTTGAGTAAAAGCCAAGCTACATAGCATGAAATTAAGGAAGAATGAAGAATGAAGATGGATGTAAAGAACAGTAATCTGATGATTCAAAGATTTTTGTAACTACCTGTTGTGATTTACTTTCATCATCTTCTTCAACAACTGGGTCTTGTCCTTCTTTGAATTGTGCCTCTGCTATGAAGTAATTTGCTTGAAGTCCAAATATTTTCCCTAATGATAAAAATTGCGCAAGGCTTACAAAACTTCAATGTTGAATCAAACAATAGATCACTGCAGATACTGTTAGACAGCTGTGTCTGAAGAGTAGTTATCGTGTTTCGTGAAACACAGCCCAAGACCCTAGCATTTGTTAGGGTAAGTTTGGGAGGCAGAATGTTGTTCCAGTTAAGTTTGGATTCAGAATTTGAAGCTCAGGCCTAGCCAAAATACGGTGTTGAACAGAATACAAACATTGCTTGGCTTGGGTGAGTACTGAATCATAATTGTTTCATGGTTAGTTCAGACAACATAACAATAGTGTCCAAACTGCCTATAGTGTGACAAATTGTATTTTCTTGTTGTACAAATGTTGAATTGTAAGCAACATATGCAAATGGGACCAAATGACTTTATGCCCTTTCCTACCGTATATATATATATGTATATATATATATATATATATATATATATATATATATATATATATATATATATATATATATATATATATATATATATATATATATATATATATATATATATATATATATATATATATATATATATATATATATATATATATATATATATATATATATATATATATATATATATGGTACAGACTAAATAAGCTGCTTTTCCCTAAGTTTTAATTTTAATCGATGACCAATAAAAGCTACAATCACATAGCTGTAACAAAAGAAATCTGTATGCTTTTTGGGATAGGGTTGGGATACCTGGTAATGTTCCATCACTTGAATTGTTGAATGAAAATTGTTTGAGTAAATGAGACCAAATAAATTTACTCACCCCAGAATCTGCAGCTCTCAAATGGATACGCATCTGATAATTGTTTCAAGGCAAGGAAAACTCTGAAACTTTCTTCCCTACCAATGCCAACATTTGCTTGTTCAAAATAATAAGTATTTTCTAAAATATCTCCCAATACTTGACCACCTTCTTCTTCTAATTCCTCATCAATCTTGTCTGGTATTTCTGCATTCTTCCTCTGTAAATGATAAAAGGAAGTTCCCTTAGAAAAAATACAATGTGAAACATATTCAATTGGTTTCATATTCTATATTGTTTTTATGGGGTTTCCAAGCTAGTATGAAGTGTGCACAAATTTGCACGCTCACAGGAAGCTTCTGGTTTGGTGCAAATTTCAAACTCTTTACAAACAATTTGCTACAAACTTCTAAATCTCAAACATACTCAAAGCAAACTTTGCAAAAAGTTGGTGCAAACTAAATGCAAATCCTATTTTACTCACTACTCACCACACACAATCTATTTCATTTCTATACATTAAAAATTTGTGATGTGTAAGCTTTGTTGCCTGAGATTTGCGGTTGAAAAATGTTGGCTTTTGTGTTTGACCCTTCATTTGATACAACCTTAGCACTTGTGCATTGTTCAATGGTTATTTTTTAGTTACAGGAAGATAAGATTTTTCTGTTTAAAGTTATGATGCAAGCCCGTTGGAACAAAATTCATATTGGGGGGCTGAAAAGAGGGGTGAGTGAAGCCAGGAAAAATGGGGGTCCAGGTGCTTGCCCCTGGGAAAATTTTTCATGACCATGCGCTTTAGATCATTGGAAAATGCCCCATTTTTTGAAAATGTCCTTTTTGACGGAAGCAAAGGATCATGACTAGTGAGAGTCATTCCATGAAAATTTTGAAATTTTTGACTTGAATGACATCAAAGGATATTTGCAATTTTGATAGATTCTGGTCGCTTCCTTGAATATATACGAGTTTGAATCTTCATTCCTAAGACCTTGGTTTTTACAGTCTTTTTCATTTACAAAATCAGTAAACTTCAGCATATTATTGGGGGGCAAAAGCCCCCCCAGCCCCCCACTTCCGACAGGCTTGTGATGTTATACCTCAAACAAACATCTATGTTCATTAGCCAAATCAACTTCTGCAGGAATCTCTGCTTGATCCTACAATAAAAAATATTTACTCTTTTGTCAGAAAGTATAAATACTTTTACCAAAATCAACAGGAGGTGATCAAACCCATCCTCTTTACAATGCTATAAAAATAAACAGCTTTGTTGGCCCTGTCAAAATAAGGTAGATGGAATAAGGAAATATTTGCTGTAAGTAACTGCATTTTTACAGAAAGTTCATTGTTAATATAACTGTATCACTCCAAGCAGAGTGTAAAGGAAATATTTACCTTAGTTAACCCAATAAATTTCTGGTGAATTTTAGAAGCATTACTACTGCCTCTGTGATCACAATTTTTTATTGTTGTGTTTAGTGCAACTGTACAAGACAAACAAGTGAAAATATGCAAATAGGATGAAGCACAATGTTTCAAGCATAGACTGTTAACATGCAAAGTCACAAAGTAAAAGCAATATTTATTTGTTTGACGACAGGCTGCGCTTGAAATACAGCTTTATTCAATTTACATCAAAGCTCAAAGTGCCAATACTTTATTCACTTGCTTATTACTGCTCCTTAGTGGCTCAAGTTATGAAATACAAAATTGCATACTAAATTGAAATTATTTTGTGTGCCTAGTAAAAATCTAATTTGTTATACACCAGAGGGTCCAATAGTATGGATATTGAGTTTCAGTTGCATACCTGATCTATGGTCTGGCACATAACTCTTCCTGCACCTCACATACGCTTTATACACAATTTATAGTTACAGAAGGAACAATCTCCCTTGTAGCTTTAGGAACCAATAGAAATGGGAAGTATGGCAGTTTATTGCATGATTCATTGTCTTCTTTCTTATCCATATATTTCCAATAGCTGCTAAATTTATTGTTAATTGTATTTCATTTGTCCAATTTATGTTACCTGGATTGTGTCTGGATCTTGTCTGAATCTTGCTCGCTTGGTCTCTCTGCTGATATCTTCAAAATCATCTAAAAGAAAGAATGTTTTCAATCATACCCTAAAATAACATCAAATTGATGCAACATATCTCAATAAACACCCTGAGAAGCTTGTGAGATCCAAGAAATATGAAATGCTTTCTTTCACTTAGACAATTCTCCTATTGCAAATCAAAGTGTATGATAAATGTACAGTTATAAATAAGATGACACTGTATAATTTCATCCCCATAGAAAAGAACACCCTTGCTGTATACCCATTCTATGCGTATGTCATTTAGACATAATATTTCAGGCCTTGAAATGAGCAAACGTTTGGTACTTGGTCGATCAAGCTCCTCAATTCATTTAGGTGCTTGATCAAGCTCCTAGATTATTTTTTGTCTTTGTGGGAAACCAGGAAAAGTTGTGGACAAATAAGCTGTTTTGTCTGAAAATTTTCAGGTAAAATCACTTAAATCATTGAAAAAGAATCAAACAAAATAAAGGAAGGCCAGCATAGGCGTTTGAGCTGGACTGCATGTTGAATAAGATCAAACAGCCTTGGAATGGCTCCTGCAAAGTTTGCACCAAACTTTTGTAACCTGCTGTGCTTCGTTGATAACTTTAACTTCTGGCCAACCCCATTGCCCTTTCCCAAGAGCAATAATTCTGCCATATAGTTGGCACGGTAGACAAGCAAAGCTTGCAGCTATTTTTGCTTCATCATGTGCCCTGTGTAAATCGCAAATCACAGTCGTAAATGATGGTGAACATAGAAGCGAGGCAGCTGGGTGATGGCGTAGACCAGCGTAAACACTATGGTGAACGCTACTTTGGAAGCGAGTGAAAATTTTACGAGTCAATGGAGTGAAGAAAAGACAATTTTGTGTAGTTTTACAGAGATAAAAGGAAGATTTGGGCTGAATATTCTATGCCAAATGCATTCACAAATCGTAATTATAGATCATTAAAAAAACACTTTGGATCTGCAATGCGCTTGAACAATCGAGCCAGTAGAATATTCGAGGCGAGTGTGGAGGCGCTTGGGCTCGATCGAGCGTCTCTCATTTCAGGGCCTGTAATATTTGACTCATCCGTTGTCATGATCAAACATTTACTGCTGATGGGATATTGAGGGAAAGACATCTGATACTGTTATGGGGTTATGGGGAACAAAATGTATTATGGGCACTGCAAACAGCAGAATCAAATATTTCTTATTAAGAACATGCACAGTGAAAAATTTCTCAATTTTGCCACCACAAAGAAGCATTTACCATACATGAGAACAGTGCTATGTTTTGAATAACAGATAGGTAAGAAGCTTACCAATAACATTCAAGGGTTTTTCTTCAAGTATCTTTGTAATGGCTGTCACCAGATGATCATATCTAGGGATAATAATCATTTGCAGATAAAACTACCAGATTTTGTACATTTGGTTATCAATATCATTTACATATCACGTCACTTTATCACATCACTTTTATTCTTTTATCAAATTTCTAAAAGCTGTAACAGAAGTATCCATCCAACAATATTACAAATGATGTATTACTGTCAACTTTCAAGAAACAAATGTTATTTTATTTTCTTTTGTGAAAGTTTTGCTTTCAAAGACAACTGTGGGGGACCATGACCATTATGCAAGCAAGGTTGTACCTATATATATTTTGATGCAATCACTGCCATTTTGAACCAGGGGTGTTTTTAAATTATTTTTCCAATTTCTAGATTTTTGTGCATCGGTCCCATAAAAGGTCTAGATTCATTAGCGACTAACCGATCTTTTAGTGACTAAAAGGATGTTTTAGCAGCTAACCAATCAACTAGCAAATGTGCTAATAGATTCCTTGTAGTCACTAACCAATCGATTAGTGAAATTTGATAGGTTTTGGATCTGCTGAAAACAGGACAAAACTGCCGCTCACAAATTTTCACCGGATTCAGCATGTAAAAAAACTGTTTGACGAAGTGAAAAATTCTACCAGTGCAAAGGAGAGCTACGCTGAAATTAGTATTGATACATGTTTTTTTATGATAAGACACAAATAGCACGTTAGAACCAGAGAGCACAAGAATTTACAGAGTGTTACTCGAATGGACCAAGCAAGTTAACAAACCATGTTTGTTGGAACACGGGAGACTGCGAGTAACAGGGACCACCTGAAAAATGTTTGATTGGTTGGTGTCCTTTTACTGCAAAATATGGGTCGGTTGGTCAGTAATAATACAATGAAATCTCAACAAAATCCGTGCCATTTTGAACCGGGGGTGGTGGTGTTTTTAAATTCAATTTTTTTAACTTTTAGACTTTTATTAATAGTGTACGTACATTTGTCATTAGATATTGCTTATTTTCCTATTTTTTGTTTATAACTGTATGGCAAACTTTTACATATACATAAAAATACATACATACATGCAAAATTTCTTATTTTGTAGCATAAGAAAATTAGAAGAGATTTTAGATAGCCCTACGGGCTAGGCCTAGTAGGATGGGCTTTTAGGTAGTAGAGTATAGAGGCCTAACAGTGCACTCACAAATTTTCTCCATTCTTCGCAGTTGAACGTAGTAAATATGCCTTTGCATTGCGAATTTCATCTTCAATCTCTCTATCAGCAAAACTAGCATTTGGTTCCTCCAAAACCTCCATACTTGGTGTAATAAGAAGTTACAAACAAGTCCTTGATATTTTCAAAGATGGCCTCTCTTCCTCTGCAAATGGCGCTCTGGCTGAAACCATGACTACAGCGTAACCATCGCAACACAATGCACAACCTCCCTTTGAGATGCATTTAAGACGATGACAGATGACAGATTGACAGAATAACGGAACGGGAGAGTAACTGTGGAAATATTTACAGAAATAGGTAGCAGAACCAAAATAGCAGCAGATATTTGCACTCAGGCTACAAGTCTAGAGCTCCACCTATTCCTTAACGAATAATTTTATTTTTCGTGAAAGAGAGTTTTATTTGACCCGTCCACACGTCTTCAGACATCTTCCAAAATGCATCTGTTTATCAGTTTTGGGTTCGCGTCCTCTCGTAGACAGCGTTTTCAAAAACAAAGCTTTTCGAAAACTCTCTCTAGACTGGATCTTTTTGAGAACGCTGTTTTCATGTTGTCGTTTGGATGGGTGAAATGGAGCTTTTCAAAACGCAGGCGTCAAGACCTTGGATTGACTACATATCTTGAACATGAGCTCCGTTCTTTGGCGATCGCGATAGGGCATTTTGCCTATCTGATTTCTTCTATCGAAGCTCGAAAATGGAAATTTGAGCGTAGCAGCGTCTTCATGTGGACGGAATATTTTCGAAAACAACCCTCGTGTAGACGTGGATATTTCTAAACGGATAAAAAAGACGATAGACAGCGCACGCATGCTTTTCTGTGCAGTACTGGGAAAGCAACGATTTTGAAACCTAAATTCGAAGCTATGACGGGCCAGGATAACTTCTAGAAACTAATAGTTTTGCAAAACGAACTCCTTGACATAGTTCTATTCTATTTTTACTTGTTTCCTGTGCCAAACATTGGACAGGCTTCAATAAACATTGCTTTGAAACACAGATTGTTAACATGAAGATTGTTAAGAAACCTTTCAGAAACTTCTAAGAAACTCTGAGTATCCAAAATCTGATAATCTTAAGAAACTTTCAGCACTGACCCAAACTCTTAGTTTCTTATAAAAATACGAGTAAGCAAACAAACATAGACGAAACTATATGCTTTGATGAATTCCTTCGCTCAGTGAAAAGAATTTTAAAAGATAACACCTAGCGCACAAGGTTTATTAGTTTTCGTGATGATCTGAGACTTTGTTCATGAAGGCTTTCTCATTAAGCTCTATTTGTATGCCAAATCATAAATGAACGCTGGGTGGGAGCACATTCCGTGAGTCTACAAATCAAATAAATAATGCATGCAATGAATAGAAAACATTGATTTTTCAAAATATCGGCACCAGTTATCCACAAACAAGGGAATGAAGTCGCAAACATGAATTAAAACAAGATACTGATACCAACATTAAAAAAAGTTAAAAATGAAAGAAAATAAGCCAAATTTGCAAATCAAATCTGAACAAAGGTCGCAAAATGAGGAAGCAGGGTTGAAGAATTTTGCTGATCGAGATCAGAATCGAAATAAAGGTGAGCTCTTCTTTCCTTGGCGAAACTTGCAGAGCTGTGCTGTTAGGCCATTGCAAGGTTCTGCAGATTGCTACTTCGTGGCCCTTCTGTTTTGTTGTTTGCTTAAAAATTGCACCATTCAAGCAAAACATAAGGTGTAGTCTCCCAGTCTTTAACAAAATTTAAACTCTTTGCTTGCCAACAGAGAATCCATTTGTTTTTTGTTCTTACCTTGAGTTGAAATACAAGGTCTTAACATTGGTGAACCAGCAATTACAAAGAGAAAAATCTTTTGAACGTTACGTTGTATACAATTTACAAGCAACGAGAAGGTCGAATGGTGAGATGATTGACTTAGAGAAATAGCACCTCCGCGGGGTCTCTTCTCAATGCATATGTGCATCGTGTTAGCCTGATTCACAGACCAAACGAGAAACTCGTATGGTCTGTTAAACAGCGCTTGTTTTGCTGTCCAGTCATGTGACTCCGAATCCAGTTCATCTCTATAAGAGTTTTTTCAATGACTGATGAATCCTTTCTTGCAAGAAACTAACCAGGAAATTTGGCGTCATTTATACACATCTTTGCATCCATGTCTCAACTTGTAAGATTCACAAGTTTGCCTCAAGGTGAGCCATTTTATATTTAAAAGTTAATTCTATCTTGAGCTCATAAAAAGTTATTGCCCCGTTCAAGCCCGTTCAAATTTGCTTAATAAAAAGTGTTGACCCAGTCTTGCCCCGTTACGTTTTGCACCGATCATGTTATAAAAAAAATTTTGCCCTGCCCCTGACGTCCCAAGTACAGTAAAGACCCGGGTTTGAGAACATGATGAGAACCTACAATTTGCAAATAAATGTTTCTCATGAATGGGAACATAACTGGGCAATTTCATCCCGTCGGTTCTCAGTGCACACTAGGTTGCTATGAGTGGGTTTTACTGTAGGCAATGTAATATCAGAACTTCTTGAAATGTCCAACTGTTTGACAGTTACGTCTTACAACTTTGCAGATGAACTGCCAACTCAAAAATGGAGACAACTGAAAACAAGTGAGCAACAAGTAAAGCAAAAAAGTGATGAATTTTCAAGGTGAGTTTAGATACTTTTCTTATCATGAAGTCATGATTCTGCGTCACTTATGTAATGCAGTGAGGCCTGGTGAGCCACTCTATTGACTATTTAGACCATCATGCCTTCTGCTCGACTTCTGAATCAAATAAAATTCAGGCAGTTGTTTGGATATATCCTTCTTCTCTTTTCACTAAAAATCCAATTTTAACTTGCATACAAGTATTTCTCTTTATAAGAAACTGACTATAAGAAACTCAACTCTCAAATCGCCACAAAATTAAGAAAGTCCAGTCCTGGGAAATCGTGGACTTCCTACAAGTCTCTCTCGTGGAAAAACAGGAGAAGGAAAAACAGCGAGAGACTTGAAATACTTGGCAAGCTCATTAATATTCATGAGCAATCGAGCCTTGCTTCCATTTTCAAAAATGGCGAGGTTGTTGTCAACTGTTTCATCGAAGCTTTGAGTCTGGCATTTATATGTTTCGAAACCACAGTTATGTTCTCGGGTATTTGTTGCTGCGGAGGAAAATTTATATGCCTCTACGGAGGTGATTTGTTTGCGCTAGCTCCTTCGAAGAAGCTAATAGTTTCATCCTCCGCTAAGGAATAAAGTGGCTATGAAGCACAACAGTGGTGTCTAACCACCTTTGATTGCTGTGACAGGACAGATGTTGTGTCAATAGTTTCATATGCTTGTTCATGAACCATAGGATACCGTATATGTAGACAGGTAGCGGGTATTACTGTGTTGATAAAATGACAGAAGACTTGAAATACTTCGTTTTTTCGTTGCGTATTACCTGGAATAAAACTCCAAACTCCAAACTCCAAACTGTTTCATCTCCAAACTCCAAACTGTTCAAGCTGTAATGTCTAGGCCTAGTGAATCCCTAAAACCTCGTTTCTTCATTGTGTTTCCTTTCCAAAACTGCTCTTGATCCAAGCTGTTTTGCCTAGGCCAGTTCATCTCAACACTATAGAAATTCAAATCCGACCCAATCTCCCAATTCTGTTGTGTAGAGAAGAACTGGTCTAGGCAAAACAGCTTGGATCGAGAGCAGTTTGGAAAAGGAAACACAATGAAGAAGCGCGGTATTGGGGATTCACTGGGCCTGCACAGTGCAGTTTGAATACACCTTTTCAACCAACGGCCTCGTTTTGGAAATTTTTGAAAACTTCTCGATACTAAATTTCTGACCATGGATTCTGATTTGGCACCCCAAGTTTAGTCTAATTCCAAATTTTCATATTCCTAGAGTATGTGACTTCGATTTATGGCGAGGCGATAATAACTTAGAGAATTTCTAAGGGATTTGACCGTCAAAATCGTTCGGGGTGAAACTTTACACCCTCAGTCACCCTCAGTCATTATTCACGGTCAAACCCCTCATAAATTTTCAAATTTGTTATCGCAGATTATTGAGTCTGGCATTGTCAAAAAACATCGCAGAGCCTCGCTCTGTTGTATCATTGTCTTTTCTAAGCATATGATTGGATATTGGTTTTTATAAAAGGATGCCGACTGGACAGAATCCTGTTCAGCCAACGACCCAGATTGCCAAGTATTACAAGTCTCTCTCGCTTTTATTTCTTCTCCCATCTTCGCCGCGAGAGAGACTTGTAGCAAGCCCAGGAAATCGTAAAGAGCTATTTATTGCGACATAGAGAGCCATTTATTTCTAACTATCACAGAGAGCTATTTATGTCGAGAAGGAAGGTCCTTGATCAATTTTTACTTTATCCTCACTTGTTATCTGTACCATATTACTCGGATGGTATATGATTAATGGCTGTGGAAAGGCACAAACGAATATCGTTTTGAAACGTTCATGCGGGTACAGGTAGTGAGCATGGGGACTGTCATGGAACCTTCGGGAAACTCGTAGGACACTTTGAGTACTCGTGATCTGATAATTTTGGGAGACTTTTGGTACTGGCCAAGATTCTTAGTTTCTGGAAGGTGCAGTGGTGTAATCCTTTGACTTTGCAGCCAGAACAGTTAGGTGGAGTGGGTTCGATACCCGGTAGGACCCCACCACTTGAGCGTCATGACAAGGGGTCGCGGACTCGATTAGGTCTGCTCTTATTCTTCAATAGCAGCGCCTGGCGCTGAAAAACGCAACTTCACCTTCACCTGCTTTCGAAAAGAATACGTGAAACGCGACAGTTAGCTACACTGATTCCGGAAAAGCTCTTTCAGCTTAATTCTGTCTTCTTTCGGACTGAGCAAACTCAACTTCCACAAATTTAGGCACAATTTTAGAGACACAATGAATCCAATGTGTCCAATCAATGATGGTATAGAGGATACAGAACACTTCTTGCTGCTTTGCGACTCTTTCAAAGAACACAGATACAATCTTCTCACTGATGTTAATGTTGTTCTTCAAAATAGTGGGCATTCTGTCCGGAGCAAAAAACTTTTTGCAACTTCTTTTGTACGGTGACGAGAGTCTGTCTTATGAGGTAAACAGATCAATTCTAACTTTGACTATTACGTATATCCTCAAGACAGAGCGTCTTGATTAAAGATTTTTCATATTATCCCAAGAAATTGTCATGTTTTCTTCAATTTCCTTCCATTCCCTTCTTTACATCGTTTCGTGTAGTGCTATGTTCGTGTTTCCTGTTTTATGTTGCCATGAGGTAGTCATAGTTGGTTGCTCCACATGGTATTGTAATAGTACTAGGGTAAAGTTTTTTGTAAGTGGTGTAATTAAGTAATATATATTGCAACTGTTTAGATTGAATGTAAAAAATTCTGTCTTCGAGCTCTAGTAACTTTAAACTCACATGTGATATTTAAAAGCAACTGATGCTATTGTCACAAATTTTTCCCACAGGGAGCCCCTTAAAAAGTAGCGAAAACCAGACACAATGCTTGCTCTACTCGTCCTCTACCAGTGAGACACATCAAGCAAGCGTAGCATCTGCGAAGGAGCAGTGAAGACGGAAGAACGGAACGAGTTAGCGATTGCGGAGGAGGAGGGAAAGGGGGCTCCCTGTGATTTTTCCTTGTTCATATTGGTCGTCTATCTTTTACGCCTATGATTTCAGATCTTGTTTGAGTACGCTAGCTATGAGCAGTTTGAAATAAGGAATGTATGCGTCGGTTAGATGTGTTACTCGTTTTCCAGGCATGAAGTGGCAAGTGAGAAATCAGCTGAACAAGATATCAACGAAGAAATGTACTGCCTTGTGCGACAATTTGACGTTGAACAACCAATTAATCCTGCATCTTTGACATTTTGTGATATTGCTAGTTGTTAATTTCAATATCAAAGGCTGTATGTATTTAAATTCATAATTTACCATTTTCTTACAACTGTTTAGTCAACATCGAAGTAAAATGATCAAGAAACGTCTGCAATTTGCAGCTTTGATTTTAAACCAGCGATATTCCTGAAAAAGAGTTTCAACGCAAAGATATGTTGTCTAAATGTGGAGGATCAAAATTGTTCTGATAGGAAATATTTGGTGGGAAAAGTTAGCAAACACACCTTTAAGTTTCTTTACCCAATGTTTGGTCGCGAATTCGTCACTTTTGTTATTGAGTAACACCTGAAATCTAGACCTGGTCAGGGAGCAGTAATAAATACGAGCACAATGATTTTATCATCAACATTCATAAGAATGAAAAATTCTCCTGCAGAAACTAAACCGACTACTATCAAAATTATAGCCATGACTAAATTATACAGCAAAAATTTATCCACAAAAATTCTACAGTATCAATTTTTTCGTAAACTTTCAATTTTCAACCAAATCTAACAAAATATTCTAAAATGCGATTACTGAATAACCCAAAACCAACCCAACCGTCGCCTGAAACTATGCGAAACGACAGAGAAGGGGTACTGTCAAGTTCACTCTGTACCATGTCGAGGGAGGGAGCCTGTCTGAGATAATGCCTCATGCCGCTAGAGAAGACACAGCTACCAAGGAGGCCAATTTAGAGTAAATTTTTGGAAGACAGAAAATTTTTTCAGAATTACAAAGAACCTTAAATTGAATAAATGGTAATCTTTGCAGAATACAAAAAAGGTTCATTCTTATTACAAGATTACGCGTCACATTTGCACGTCTTTGCTTGGTGGCGCTTGGTTAGAAATTAAATAGGGTCTACTGGGGTAAAGTGGGGAAATCTGGGGTAAAGAAGGTGGGGTGAAAAATTTGAATACATTTTAACAAAATAGTTGTACAGAGCTTTCCTGTAACTAGAACCGCCCAAACTTCACTCCTTGACAAATTCAATGCTGATTTATCAGTTCGGGTCTATCATTTTCCAACAATCAGCACTTCCCATTGTGCCCCAGTCTGCCCACCTTACCCCAGTAGACCCTATCTAAAATTCTTATACAAAACAATCGGCCCAGTTCAGAAGCCAATGACCACTCTTAGCGTCTAACAGTACTAGTTGATGCACAATGAGTTCGCAACGGCGCAAACACATCATGAATGGTGCTACGTCTACTGGAATTACTTGCCAGTATCAAACAGTTTCATATGGGGTCTACTGGAGTAAACTGGCTAGGGGGAAATGGGAAGTGTTGCTTGCTGGAAATAGTAGATTCATAACTGATAATCAGCATTGACTACGTCAAGGAGGTAGTTCAGGCCCGGGGGGGGGGGGGTACTTGACCTAAATTTGTACGGGGATGTGCCCACGAAAACAATTTTTTCACCCTGCTCCAGAATTTTTGCCTTCAAATGATACCCTGTTCTAGAAAAAATCAGTGAAAAGTATAGACAAAAACACAAAAATTTGACTAAATAATAACCCTTTGTAACGAAATTTCCTCTTTTGACATGTTTTGACTACCTGCTCCAGAAAATTTGCCTTCTTTTAATACCCTGTTCTAGAAAAAATAGGCGAAACGATACCCTGAAAAACGGCACATCCACGTCGGACAAATATACTAAGTACCCCCCCCCCCCGGGAGTTCAGGTGGATCTAGCAAGAGAAAAACTTTGATCAAAAATTTTGGTAAAATATATCCAAATTTTTCACAATACATACTTTAGCCTAATCTTACCCATTCAAGTCCAAGTAGGCCCTTATAAAGAACAGCATTTTCCACATGAAAATAATAGGCTGTTTTAGCAAAGAAGACGTTATTCCAGAAGACGCCAGCATGGTTCTTTTGTTAGTAAAAAAGCGAAATCAACTTCAAAACTTTTCCAAGTCTCGAGAGACTTCGCGTACGTTCTATTTCTGAAACTGACAACCTGAAAAGAGTACATTTGAAGGCCGCCCCTCAGAAAAAGAACGTCGAGAAGAGAAGCTAAATACTGTCTGAGCATATTCATAAGCGATTGAAATGCGACAATTCAAACCAGTTTTAAGAATTTTGTCCGTCTATGAGCAGCTTTCTAGGAAAGAAACACCTGTAAGGTTTGGATGCTCCAAACAACTTACAAACATTTGCGTTTTCAAAGACGTCCGCGTCTTGCTGCTAAAACAGCCTAATGCTATGACGGTTGCAACGGCAAAACGTGATTATATCCAAGATTTATAACGTGCAAACAGTAATTCGATCCCGGAAATGAAAAGGACATTGTCGTAAAAATGTTCATAGGGTTGACAACTTGGTATCACCATGCTGTCGGGGGCCTTGTCCCTGTTTAGCAGCTCTCAACTGGTGCCCCCTCCCCTAAACATTCATGGAGCTCTACAAAACCAGCAAATTTTTTGCGTTTTCAAACCTGACTGAAATTCCGTTACTTACAAAGGACGACGGTTAACAAATGCATTTAGCTTATCTTTGCCGTTTCTTCTGAAGTGAACGCTGAATAAACGATATACCCAACAGCAACATAAATCTAATGGAGTAATCTATCACCCAATTATACACAAAACACTGGTGAAGAGAAATAAATACATAATGCACTATGATGATTCTAGTTAAATAACCAGCCATTGATCTAAACAATCATCATAATTCCATTAACAGTCTGGTCCAGTTCCTTCTAAACAATAAGATAGTACATAAAAATCTTGTACAAACCTGCTACTCCTTTCAAGTGAAAGATGATGTCAAGACTGCCATTGGTATTACTGCTCGATTCAATGCTGCGCTACGAGAACATGGAGTTTCTTGCTCACAGCGAAACACAAGGAGGGAGCTTTGGCACAGAACCAAAGACAAAACATCACATTTAAGGACTTTCAGGATACCTGCTTGCGCTGGTGAACGTTCTTAAGTTTTGACTGAGTTTGAGTACCACTTCACTGTGTCTGCGACTTTGTAGCTGTGTGGATTTGCCCTGGGATTTCTGAACACTACTGTCGAGACTATATCATTGTTTCTGGATGTTTGATCCCGGAGCGAGAAGTACAGTGAACGTTCACTTTGATAGGGTTCTCAAAATCTAAGATTCAGTAAATAAGGTCGCATGGAGAACCAATTGCACATGTCCGTCCAAGACACTGTCGCCACCGAGAAGTCTTAGCCTATCAAATGCAAAATCTCCATAATGAAACGATTCTTGAAAAGGATAGTTCCTGCATGGTATCTTCACTACCAAGAGCAATTTTTCTACTTTGCCTTCCAAACTGGCTGTCATACAGTAAATCGAATTTCTGTTCGGTTCATTATAGAAAGATAATTTCATAAAACAGGTTTCTTCATTGCTACTTGAACCAGTATTCGCATAAAATCCATTGAAGTTCTACTCTAGACTTATCACGATGAGTCCCTTGTATCATTGCAGTAAACCTTGTTCAACAAGGACTCATAAGGAGACAGTGAAATAGTTGGCCCTATTTTCTGCAATCATCAATGGAATTATTATGGAATCACGGCTTTGAATCTCAATCCCCTAGGAGGGTTTCAATTCTTCAATCGAATCGAAACTCTCTCACATTTACAACGTAACAAAAGCAATTCACAAATCTCGCAATCTGATTGGTACGCTAGGAATCGCACGTTTGGGCCTAAGTAGGACCTGGTTTTTCGGAGTACTATTAGGAGTCTTTGTTGACCGAAGTGCAATCATCCAGTCAAAGAACACTGGGAAACAGGAGACTCGTCGTCTTAAGTCTAGTTCTACTCCCCAACAAGCACGCCGAAGTACAAAATATTTTCCGCAATCCTAATACAGCAAACTGTAAATCTAACAAACAATAAGCTATCAGAGGCAGACTGCTATAATGCGGTAGCAGCAGGCCTCTTTTAGAATGCGCTCTTTCACTAAATCGTAACTACGGCTAAAGTCAATTTTAAAACACTGATTGCAATAAAGAGCAAGTTCAGTGTTTATTATTAAGTTTAACTTCAACTAATTTAACAAGTGCATCTGAATAATGATCCAAAATATCAACAACTTGTTTCGTTTTATCACTCTCCTTGTGTTCGCCATTTATCTTGATAGCAGCCAATAACTGCTGTAAATGAGAGTCAACTTCTTGATTTCCACAAAACTTTGTATCTTTCTCAATTTCTTCTTTCTTATGGATTGTTGTCTCAATAATTGCCTTGTAAGTTTCTGAAAGCATTCCTAATATTTTCGCACGATTTTGTGTATTCATGTTCGCTAGTGCCTACGATGAAAATAAAGAAGGATTCTCTAGCAAGTGTGTCATAAAACATGACTGCGCATTTCTGAATAAGACCCCATTTACATTACGCCGGTACAAAACGAATAAAGCACGAAACTGTACCTTATTGGCCTCCCGCTTTCACAGTTCCGGCATTTGTTTCACTTGAAAACGATATCAAATGAATACAATATGCTAACTGGCTTCGTCGGCGCAACCAGCAAGTGTAAACGGCGAATACGGCATAAATTAAAGTAAATGACCGTAGATATATCGACATTAACTAAACATAGCACAAAAGAACGGCAGGCGCCACTTATCTTCAAATTATTATCATAGATCAAGAACATCAAATAAAATCAAATACAATACGATTTTAGGTAGACCAAGTCCCCCTAGCTAAGTTGCTTTTAAACCCGTTGATTTAATTTAATGTCGGATTTATATCAAGATGATAATCTGCCAAATGAGAGCATGCGCATTAATAAATGCTCGCTCTGCATATGGTCAAAATCGATCGCATTTATCTTGTAGTGGCATTGTGTAAATTTTGACATCGTTTGAACCAAAAACCAATACGCCAAAACTGTACATCATGCTAAATGAGAAATGCTTGGAAGGATGTGTTTAAAATGATGTAAAATTTCCATGTGAGTTGTTTGCAAAAACGATTCATCAGTCGTATCTCTTCAACTTCAAAGTCATTGTTTTGTTGACAAAGACTCGCAAGGACAAGAGTTCATATTGCAATGGTCTTTAGCAAATTTATCGGTGGTACTATACATCGTCTGTTGTTCTTGAGTACAGGGTAAATACATTTTCTAAGGACAAGGCGACAGGGCAGTCGGTTTCTTTGCAATAATTTCATACAGGGCGAGCAGATTTTGTTGCAAGAACTTCTTTTTTCCACCAGCCATGTCACTTAATAAATTTTGCGCTGTCCCTTAATAGACGATGTTTCGATAATAAAGGGAATCAGATCATTATCATCTTCGTGAATTTTACTGTGCAGTGAAACTACTGAACCTTGCCTAATTCTTTTCTTCTTGATTGTCTTGTTTATCCAATCAGTACCACGACAGTGTGCGTTTAAGAACTCAAGTGCGAATTCAGTCCAGCAGTTATTCTTACGCTCCACAGAATTCATTGCGGGCAATGGAAGAAGCATACATTGGAAGAAGCGTACGAGATTTTCCAGAACAAAAAGATTTTTATGGATCTTCGAAGGATTTTTCTTGAAAACAAAAGGAATTTTGCCGAAGGTGTAAGAGATTTTTTGGGAATGAAATGCCCTTATGAATTCATTTTCCATGCCAAATGTTGTTTGGTATGTCAAGAAACATATCAGTAGCAGTGATAGAAACTGTCATAAAATTGTCAATTTATGAAAAAAGAAAATGGAATTTTCGTGCGAAACTCCGAAGCGTGGAGTTCTCCCAGCTAACGACAGAAGATTAAAACAACTCGCAAAAAGGCATGTCCATCACAGCAGCGCTTATGACGTCATGTTACAAGAAAAGTTTTACCTTTTCATGACAACTGGACACTTCTTTGAATGACGACATAAGTCCGTCGATTGCTGTTTGACATTGTGCCACTGAGTCTGAAAAGAAATGAACACATATTAACATATGGACTAAAGAAAACTGATTCAAAACAATGAAATAACTGCAAAGAAAGAGATGTTTCAAAAATACAAATAATCATACCCGATAAACTCTTATTTTGCGCATTCTGCATCATAAAAATGTATTCTATTGAAGAAATCATTTTGAATGTTCCGTCGTTGATTGGCTCCATACCTTGATATCTTTCAGCTGGCAGCAACAATATGGAAATGACATGGAATGGAAAGATTTTTGCAAGAACTTTAATGGCAAAGATCTTCACAAATGGCATTTTCCAGTTTTTCTAGCGGGGGTAATGTTATCACAAAAATTGGTCAAACCCCCCACTCAGATCTCCAATAATTACAAAGATTATTGTGACAAGCACCCGTCGCTAGATTCAATTGAATCGAGCCCTTTAATGTCGCTATTGATTGATTAGGTGCACTGGGAGTTACAAATCTGGGAATACAATGCAACGTTCAGATGACTGCTTAAAAAGCCAAAAGAAAATTTCTTTGTAATAAAATTCTATCATGGCGTAGAAGCTATCGGCTCTCTCAGTAAAAGTCCCTCTGCGATGGATTCAATGAATCGTAAAGAAACCGAAATCTGATGAAAGGAGTAGCTGCCGACGAGTGGCCAGGCATGGAGCCTGGTTTGCTCTGGTCCAGTCTGATTGCGCCCTGCCACTCATCGTATGATCATCACGTATTGATTTTAATTTTGCTTTGGCTTTGTAATTAGGTTATCTATTTTCCTTTGTAAATTTTTTACTTGTAAATTTTAGATTGTAAATTTTGTCACGGCCCCCTGAAAAGCGGCCCTTGCTGACGCGGTTACCGTGAATAAAAAATGTAAAATGAAATCATGATGAAATGAATGAAATGAAATGACCGCACCATGAGCAAGCCTGCAAAATGATTTTTATGCGTGCGCAGATATCGATCGAAACCGAGACAATAGTGAAATGTGAATCATTACAAACGCTTCATGTCTCAGCTGGAGGAGTGACTACTCCCAAAACCTTGACAGCAACAACAATGAGCAGAGGTAAAGGGCTCATGTACATAGCTCAAATGGAACTTTGCGAACAAACCAAAACAAAAACAAGACAGCTTCACTTACCTTCGTAGTTTGTCTCAGTTTATTAATCGCTAGCAAACCTTGTAAGGAAATCAAACTCATTCTGCGCAGTTTTAATCGTGCAAAGCCTGGAGTTTCTGTTTTCAACTAACTCGTGGATGGCCTAAACTTCCTGCCGTGCGTATTGTCTGCGAGGAACGACGACAGCGAGCCGAGGGGTCGCCAGTAGCTGAATCTGACGAGGGCAAGTAATATTTTTTTGATGCAGTCATGCTTACCCTGAAGTTATTGGATAGAATTTTCAAAATGAATTTCTCTTGATGGTCAACTACCCATAAATAATATACCCATGGGTAAACAAACGTAAGAAACAGAAATAATATTACTTTCTCAGAGGGTGACAGAATATTTCGGTAAGCGAGAGCCAAAAAGGAAAATTCTCAAGAAAACCTCAGATTCGAAATTAACATCACAAAAATACGACATTTCCTTGCAGCCAAGGAGACCTTCGCCCCCATTACTACCCGACCCCATGGAAGATGAAGTTGCATAGGCGGTCATACTGACCCCCTGGAACTTAAGGAAACATCAAGGACTCTATGCTAACATGAAAAAATCACGGGGGTATAATTTTGACCTCGCTTTGAGCTGTTGTCGTTGCTCTCTATTGTTTGCGGCAGCCAGATTGTAAATAAACAAAAATGGTGGGCTCTGAAATCGACATAAAACCAACAAGTAGATATCTAATTTTTACGATATCATCCCCTATTTTCCCGGTAGTACCGATACGATTTTCTGATAGGCAAATAAAATCTCGATCGATGCAAAAAGTCTCCTGAAAAGGCTGCGGCTAGATTTTTAGCAAATTACATAGAAATTCGATCAATTTTTCTTCACAAATTTCGCACCAAAATCTGATAAACTTACAATTTCTTCGCTAGTGAGGCTCAGAAGGGTCAAATAGGCTTCCAACTCAACGAAATAAACAACATAGGATCCTCCTATTCAAAAATGATCTAAGTGCTTGTTTATATCAAGGATTTTGAGCACCAGGAGGACTTACTTCGGCAGACCAAAATGCTTAGGACGGTAGCCTCGTGAAGACCAAGGCTCCTTCGATAAAAAATGTAGAAGCCATCCCCTATTTTCCCAAATAACTCACCTGGTTCAGAACGTTGCTTGGATGTTGGAGAAAATTTTCAGCGATTAAGATGAAAAGGCTGCAGCTAGATTTGGAGATATTTGCAAAACCTTAAATTGCTGAATTTCCTCGATTTTCTGGCCATCACTGTGAAATTTATTACGATGTTTTGATGCTTCTCTTGATGTTTTATAATCTTGAGCTTTCGTCCTTGAGATCTTCTCTTTGCAACATGTGCAAGTAGCCATGTGTCGATTACAATGAGCTGATTCCCTAGGGACAGGAATCCTCTAAACTCCATTGTTCGCTTTTCCTGGGTGTTTCCCAGATTTACAAATTCCAACCAAATGCGGTGGCGCATAGTGCTATTGGTCAGCGGCAAAAACATTTCGCAGACTTGCTCGCACCATGCGAAAGAATACCCCCTTTTACCCCTTTCAACGAAGCAGCCTCGTTTCAGAATTTTTCAAATTTCTTTAGCTTGTGTCATATGATATGTCTGACCCCATATTCACATTCAGCACCCCAATTTTAGTCTCACTGCAAATTTTCATGATCTTGTTCGTTGGTAACTTCAATATTATGAGAAAACAAAACTAAAAATTTAAAAAGGACTTGACCCTGAATAATGACTGAGGGTGTAAAGTTTGCACCGCGAACGATTTTGACGGTCAAATCCCACATCAATGTTCAGATTCATTATCACTATAAAATCGACATCGCATACTCTAGGAATATGAAACTTTGCATTTAGACTAAAGTTGGGGTGCTGAATCCAAAATCCGTAATCAGAAATTTCGTGTTAAGAAATAAGAAATTTTCAAAAATTTCCAAAGCGAGGCCATTCATTGAATAGGTGTATAGGAGGGTAAACGAATGACGAATGGGCAAAATCAAAAGTTTTAGACATCATAGCCTGGGAGAAATTATGAAACCACTGAGTGCGACTCTAGGTACGAGTGTAGCCTCACTCCATGAGGACCCTCAAGTTACGATCATCTCATTTTGCAGAATTTTTTGCTTTTGTTGTCGATCAACTGGGGGGCATAGTTGCAGCGTTATCAGTTCAGAAAAAGGCGAAACTATGACATAATCTAGTCTGGTGGGAGTGAGCAAGTCACATAGGAAAGATGGTAGATAAGCGATAGGCAAACACTTAAAAAGAATGAATGGTGATAGGAAATCATGGGGTGTATCAATCTTCCGAGAAACCATACGAGATCTTTTAAGACAACAGGATTCTCAGGGATATTTTAAGGACTTTTCTTGAAAAAGAGATTTAATTGGATAAAAACAAGAAATAGATTTATGATGGAAGACATTGGGGAGGGGGGTAGGCTACGGGCCCACAGTGGTTTGAATGCCTGATGGTCATGATTGATGAAGATGATAATGACGATGATGTCGATAAATCAGAGAAGCATTACTTTACAGAAACAGCTAATGCCCTTCCTTTAACAGGAAAATGATGCTCTGAGTCTGACGTAAGTCCTTGCCCCAACCCACAACGAATGACGCGTGTCTAAAGATGGGTTGTCACTCCTCTAGAAAAAGTACGAGATCTTGCGAGAATGAATGACCATTCAAGGATTTCTAACAATCTTTTTTGAAAGAACACTTATTCTCGCAGAGCTTGTACAAGGTTATTAGGAGAGGGGCACTTCACTCCCAAAGATCTCCTAAAATTTTGGCTAAGTCCTTTTGTTTTCGATAGAACTCATTAAAAAATCCTTAAAAACCCCGTTGTCCTGCAAACTCTTGTACGTTTTTTTGGAAGCGTGAAATATCTAATGCTTCCAGTCATTTACTCTTTAGCATGTCTTATAAAAATCTGGATACCTCCTATGAATTTAGAGGAAAATGAATTTGCCCGTATAGAGGTTTGACAGTGTACGGCTCGTGCAATCTACGTATTTATCAAAGAACTGGTAAGGCCTACCTTCCTCTTTACTATGACTGTGAGGTGATATCAATGACATTTCATCTTTTTGCCCCTCTTCCAACGGTCTCTCAACTTCGATCTCACTAGCTTGTTGTTGCTGCAACAAAAAATCATTAGAGACGATAAGGCAGAGGTAAGGAACTGGGCCACGTAAGAGAGGACTTCTACTTCAGAAAACTTCAGAAAATTAAACATCTTGGAAATCAGATTTGAGATCTTTTCACTACGAAATATCTAAACTTTGCAACAAGCCCAAGGCATAAATTTCTTTTACAAATGCATGTATTCTCTTACCGTGGGCGTGTCTCTGACTGGAGGTGACAGCCTTCCACTTGATTCCGAGGCTCCATAAATTCCTGGAATTAGCTCTTTGGTATCATTTAGAACACCAGGCTGCGAAACTTCATCGCAGACACTCTCTTCGCCTACAACAGGAGCACTAACGTCCTTTACAGTAGAACTGGGTTCAGACTTGATATCCGGATCCTCAGATTTGTGTTCAGCAAAAATAACGGTGTTCTCCGCCCAGGACTTTCTACTCGTGCTTTTAAGACTGTCATCTATATCAATATCTCGTACGATAAGTGAAGGATTTCCAGATTCCACAAGAGTCTCGAGGGCTGGGCTTAAAGGAGAAACTGGTAAGGATCTTCTCGCTGGTTTTTCCTCACGAACAAATTTCCTTCTCTTCGATATTTGCTCATCTTTGCCTTCTTCATCGACATCTAGTTCGGTATCCGAATGAGCCTGGTTCAAATGGGCACTTATCAAATCATCAAGGCTTGTTTGCGTTGGAATAATAAGAGATCTGGGCCTGTTTTGCAACCGAGGCCGCTCACCTGATTTCTTAGGCCTTCGCTTGACAGCAAGATCTTTCGGTGAGCCTGCTTGTTCATGTTCTTCACGGGGTTTTAACAAAGAGCCTCCAACTTTATCATCCTTCCAAACTCCCATAGGCGGTTTATGCTTAGTGGGAGATGAAACAGGAGATACGCCTGGGCTGTTTCGGTGACCAGTCCGTGTATTTCTAATCACATTAACCGGACTAGCAGAGCGAAGATCAGTCTTTGGTTTTGGTGTACTGCTTCGTTGATTAAAAAGACTGATTAAATCAGATGTTGTCTTTTCTCGATCTGTTGGACTGATTGATGACGTACTGCTGCCTCGCAGCTGTCTGACTCGATCTTTTGACTGCAAATCGTCTTCAAAAGCTTTATTTTCTTTGATAGATCTCAAGTCTAACTGACTCTCAGCAACCCCAGGACCTCTTCGATTACCTGAGGCTGACTTTCGTGCTGTTTTGCCTGCTGGCGGTGGCATCTGTAAAGGGAAGCGGTAAAAGAAAGTCAGTGATCACTAATGATCGTTGTCATTGCTTTCACCCACAGAAACCGATCAGGGTAGCTGTTGTAGGAACAACACCTATTTCTTGTTTCGATACGCCAATACAAAGCGTTAAGAGATTGCATACAAGGGAATTTATACGGTCGAATATTCAAACCACAATGATAAACGAAGAAGAGCGAAAAATTCTTTTTGAAATTAAAATCGGTGACTAGCACAAGTGGAAGTACAAAGGGGTTATTAAGAGAGACGTGAGTATATTCCTGTACGACTACACACAATTTTAAAAGAAACAGCTTATAAGAAACTCAGACTCTCAGATGCTCAAAAAATAATAAAACTGCTGCATCTTATACAGATATGCACACGGCCAAAAGTCTGCCAATGTTAAGTCATAGATCGTTAGGGATATCAATTCCTTCCATAACTTTTTGTAAAGACATTATTACAAGGGCAGCAACAATGACAAAGCCTGCCAGAATAAAGTTAGTTTCATAGTCATCAAGACCAAACTATCGAAGTTAGCGCAATGATTTACGCCTCGTCCATACGTATCCGGATACTTTTGAAAACGCATCTTTTTTATCCACATTGGGTTAGCGTCTACACGTAGACGGCGTATTTTCGGTCACCAAAAACGAAGCTTCTCAAAGACGCTCTCCAGAGTGGATCTTTTTGAAAACGCCGTTTTCATGTTGTCGTGTGGACGGGTGAAAACGGAGCTTTTCGAAAACGCTGTCGTCACAGCATCTATTTACCACGTATCAGAGCAAGCGCACGGATCTTTGGGGATCACGCGAGGACATTTTGCTTGTCTGCTTTCTTTAATCGGAGCTCGAACATCAAAGTTTGCATGTAGCAGCAACTTCGTGTGGACAGGGATATTTTTCATACAGATAAAAAGGCGCGTTTTCAAAAACATCCGGATGCGTTTGGATGTAGCCGGCATTAGGCCGCGTCTACACGTATCCGGATCTTTTTGAAAACTCATATTCTTTGATCAGTGTAAAAAAGATCCGCATCCACACGAGGACCGTTGTCTACAAAGAAACGCTGCGAAATTTGAAATTCGTTATTTGATAGTGAACTTCGATATTCGATAACAACATTCGATATTCGAACTTCGATAACAGAAAACAGACAAGCGAAATGCCCTCGGGCCTTAGATCAAGATAATGTACTATACAATGATCGTAGCGATGGTATTAAGAACAAACATACCCCAAATGAAAGATTTGGCTCTGACTTGGCAGACAACCGTTTCATCCTTCGCGCTTCTTTTGTGTTTAGTTGACGAGTTGTTGCTGACGTTCCATAATTCTGATTTTGATCAATCACTCTCTTTAGCTATAAAGCAAGAATAAGTGAAATTGTAAGCTTTCATGACAAAGATGCCACAATGAAGTAGGTCTATGCCCCTTAAAGAGTCATTGTTACCCAGGGCCCTCTGCAGGTATGCTGCCATTTCAGACCATCAGAAAATCAAATTTAGCTTGAGTGGAAATTATGCATTGATACTACGGAGTTTAAAGGAGCTGGGCCTGGGTCACGTAAAACTAAACACCATGCTATCTGTACAATCTATATTGTTGCTCACACGTGGCAATTGTGTTCCAACAGATTTTGGTACAGCGGTTGAATCCGCAGTAAACGTTACTTCCGAAAATCTACCAATAACTCTGCAATTGTTTAACATATGGGAGTTTCGTTTGTTTCTCTACGAAATAAAAGAATCTATCTTCAAAATGGCATCTTCAAAGTGGCGCAACATCTCTGTGGTATGGCAAATCAAAAATACGGGAAAATCGTCGGTTCGAGAGAAGTTTGTTTAGTTTAAGTGATCCAGCCCCTTCAAACTGAAAGCAAAATTGGACTTGAATTAACGCGGCCTGTTATCTTGTAGCATCGATTTGTATTTGCCACTTAGACCAAATTTGATTTTCCAACAGTCGAACACTGCTGTGTGCTCGCAAAAGATACTGAATGGTAATGCCTATTTAATGGTAACAGGATACAAGATCTGAGCCTGCAGCATGCAAACCACTGTTCCCTGGCTTTTAAAGCCTTTTTTTATTATTATTAACTATCTATTTAAAGTAGGCATATACATAAGTAGCAATAGAAAAGCTAATTCAAGGCTACTACAAACTAAAATTTTATAAAAAGCAAAGAAAAAAAATCTATAATTTAGAAAAAATAGCTATGAATATACATATGTACAGATTTTACAATGTTTTTACAGAATTTACAATGTTTTAAATTTTCGATGCAACATTTATCCAATCAAGAACCCAACCTGAGCCACGAAAGGTCTACACAGTCTACAGTTGCATTCCTCTCCTTTCCAGGTTTTTATTTTCCTTTTAAAGCTGGAGAGGGTATCTGATTGTTTCATGTCATTGGGAAAAGCCTGCCATAATCTACACCCCAGAAACGATATCGTCCCTAGGCCATAACACGTAGTACGTGCTTGTGGCAGCAGTAGATTATGTCAGCTTCTTAACCCATAAGGACTGTGTTTTTCGACAAAGATCTCCTTCATGAAACTAGGATTAAGCTCCCATTTTGTTTTATAAATTTCAGTCATTAACAACTGTAACTTCCTAATGTGGATTGGGACAGCATTGTCTCTGAGTAACATTGTATCAAAATCTGATCTCATATCTTTGTAAGTTATCCGCAATCCGCAATGCCCTGTAAGTTATTCCCTGGCTTTTAAAGCCTTTGAGCAACCGGAATAAACTGTGATTATTTCTCTGTCTTGTTTTGCGTGGATTTCAAGGCCTTCATTTGATTCTTCAAGTCCAACTTTCAACACGTGTGAGGAGAAATATGGCCACATCTGGAGCTGCAAAGAAGTACTGCCGTTTTCAGCTATACTATAAAATTATTCCATGCAGCATGATACCAGGCAGTCTGCAAACAAAGGGCTGCTATGCATGCCAGTTACCCAAGAGTCCTTAAATGCTGTCTTCTTCCTTTTTCAGTTGTCATAAAATTTCAAAAAATGTCAGAAACAGTTTGTTGGAAATGTTAGCATACTTGACCAATGGGTTTATTAGTCTTTTGAAAAAATACGAGATTTAATATAAGAACAGGAATTTCGAGGGACTTTTTGGCGATTTAAAAACCGCTGTTGTTAATGGTGCAGGAGCACTTTGCGGAGAGATTTCATGTCGATGTTTGCAGCAAAAGGTGAAGGAGCTGGCCTCGTACAAAAACACACAGTTGTTAGTGTCTTATTGAACAGCAACCACGTAAAATCAGTTACAGGAATTCTACCGGCTGAAATCGGTCTCTTTATTCCGAAAGTATGAGAGATTTTGAAGAGGAAGCCCTAGCGAAAAAGCTTAAAAGCCGGCCTAAAATCACAACTTAATTTCAACACTATTTCTACTTCACAAAAATGATTCACCTGTGCTTAACACGTGTTTTTCTCTTGGGAGACGAAGGTCTTCCCTATTAGTAAAAGAAAATTAGTTAGGGGGATTCCATTCTCCAGGCGACTAGCATGCGCAAATACTTGTAAATGTCATTGTTGTTACGAATGAAAGCAAACAAAATTTTAGTTATTTTCACTGGCTTCCGTCTGATTTGAAGGCGGCTTTCTTCGGGAACTCTTCCATAGCAACAAGAAGGAATGACCTATTAAAGCACGATAACATTTTTAATCTCATTGCACATATTGACTATGAACCAGGACATCTTTTGGAATTTTTGCTTTGATGATCAGGGAGCAGTATTTTTCCAAACGATGTGCTTTCATGTACCCCGCACATTTGTAATTACAACCTTGTTCGAATTAATTGAAACACTGGTAATCAGGTGACGTTTCTTGCCATAACCATACAACGCCCAGGGGGGGGGGGGTAACTTGAGTTTTCAAGACACGGGGTTGTGCCATTCAAATCTTAAAAGTACCACTCATAAATCCGGTGAAATTTCTCAAAAGTATACCCATACATCTGAAGAATTTTCTGAAAATCATACCCATAAATCCGGAAATGCCAAAACAGCTTACCAATAAAAGAATTCTTACAGAAAAGTATACCCATAAATCTGGAAATGCAACAAATTGTAGAAAACCATACCCATAAGTACGGACTCTATCATGAAAAAGGTACCCTGCAAAACAACAAAATCTGCTTACTTTGTCATTCAAAGTTATTCTAAGTCCAATTTCATGTAGAATTCAAGTTCCGATAAAATTTTTATAAATTATGCGTCCTTTCTTGTGACGTCCCAAACAGCAATCCTTCAAAACTATAGTCGTCTATTTAACAAGTGAATTACCCCAGATAAAACGATACAAAACTGTAATATCCAAAATCTGGTTGAATCCCCCAGGACAACGAAGCTTTAATAGAGGAATCGTAAGGGACAAGATCATTGTTGTTCCGATAAATTTCATAGCGACGTCACAACGCAATGACGAAGGATTATAAAAAATAACCCAAAGATTTGGAATCTACATGAAAAATGCAGCAGGTTAACCATGAATGACAAAATGGGCAGAGCAGTTGTACATAGTATGGATAGAAATGTTACCTGACCCGATTACAAATGATGCAAACAATTTGAACAGGTGTTATAATATAAAGGCTTTCTCTACCTTATACAGTTATCGAATAATCCCATGAAAACAACTTACTGAGTCGAGCCGCTTCTTCTGCTCATCCGTCAGCTGAGAACTCTTCCTAAAACAGAAATAAAGAAACTTTGCAGAGCCTCTTAAAACAATCAACATTCTCTCTAACGATCTAAAATCAAGAAAGTAAAATCGCAAAGAAGGATGCACTTGGCTGGCAATGTACACGATGGTAATTAACAAGAGTTCTTTTTTGTATCTTAAGGGCCTGATTATGAGGCGAGCTGGCTCGGTAGACGAGCTAGCTCGGTAAACGAGCCAGCTCACTTCCATGGTGTTTTCCAGGCGCGATTTCTCTTCATCCACGTGTCACAGCTCTTTTCACATACACTAACAATCTAAATTTCCATCTCGTCAAGCGAACCAGCCTGTCTGCCTACCAGACGAGCCTGTTCCCATACAATCAGGGCCTAAATTCCATCTCGGCAAGCGAGCCAGCCCGTCTACCAGGCCAGCCCACTCCTACATAATCAGCCCCTTAGATCGTCAAAAAAACATTTGCTGTGCAAGGATATACGGTAAGCTCGGCAGGAATGAAATTTTATGCCATAGGCGCACAATGCTTTGTCTATTTACATCTCGTTTTAGGGGAGCAAGGAGAAGTTTCAATATTTGTTCGGTCATAGAAGAACTCTCGTACGAATTTCATAATTTGGGTCATTTCTTATGAAATATTACTTTTGCCTCGATGTAATGTGGGGCTAAATCCCAAAGGGGTCCATTTCTATCAGCAACGTATAAAATGGTTTCGCACACGCACTTGCATCAAAAACAGACATGGTGTAGATTTTCGGCTGCCAAAAGATTTGCAACCTCTGACTCGAAATGAAATAAATTTACGTAAAGGTATATTCTCACCCTGCGTGAGCTTTCTGACTCTTCGACAAAAATTTCGCAGAAATACTTGATCGGCATCTACTAAGGAAACTCTGGCCTTTCTTATGTTTTGTTTCAAGACCCGGGCTCTCATTAACTTGATACTCATTCTGTCCTTTATCATCATCTACAAGATCTCCGGCTAGATATTCAAAATGTTGTTCAAGAGGTGATTGAATTGAATCTTCATCCTCCTCCTCAATAGCATGCTCCGCATTAAGATTCTCATTCTCACTCAGTTCCTCCTCTTCTTCTTCGTCTTCTAGGTCATCATCAGCATCATCATCACCTTGTAGAGAATCAGACTCAACGCTTTCTCTTTGTTCTAAAAACAAGTAAAAATGAATCAGAGTCAGAACGCTTGACGACTTAAATGTATGATACGACAATTTTATCGGTCGAGCAACGTTGCTGAGAGAAGTGTGCGCATAGGATTTCAAGACTGATTCTAAACAGAAGTGGGAGAAACAGTGCTACGGAAATGCTGAAAGAACTAAACCGGTTACCCATTTGGTATAGGGTCATGTATAAACTCTCGTTGCTGGTGTTTAAATGTATGCACAATATTGGACCACCTTATTCAAAGGAATTATTGATTAGTAAAAAACCTTCCAGAACACTTCGATCAGCAGAGCTTTCCCTACTTGAAATCCCAAAGGCTAGTACTGAGACTTTTGGCAAGAGAGCATTTCAACATGCTACACCTCATACCTGGAACTCTTTGCCACTTCACATTAGACAATCAAAGACCATCTCTATGTTCAAGAAGGCAGTGTAAAACACATTTTTCTGAACAAACATTTAACTTTGAAGTTATCTTTTGTATTGAAAAGCACCGTAATTTTTAAAATCGCCAATTGTTTTTCAGTTATTTTACCTTGATGTAACTTGCTTGTAACTATAAATTGTATACGCCGCAGAATATTGTACAAGATAGGGGCGCATTATAAAATCAACCATCTATTATTTATTATTTATTATCAGCTACAAATAACTAAACAAATAAAGAAACTGAGGCCAATGAACCTTTATTCTCGAACTCTTGAGCAAAATTATAGCAGAAAATTTGCTTCAACGAGAGGCATTCTCAAAGAACCGATCCAACCTCTTACATTTGTAGATAAAGAAATATCTGTGTTTGATTTTCGTAATTCCAAATTTCATAGTGTGCTGGCGTCATCATCATCAACCGAAACGTGCACTTATTTGGCTAAGGTCTTCTCCTTCTAAAATACCTTCTCTTGAGATAGAAACTCTTAACATGAATAATGTGTCTATAAAATTGTTCAGGGTGCGCTGTCACAGGTTTCTTGCGGACCGAAATATTATTGTGAATATTGTTCAGCAACTTTGGAAAGAAAATTGATAGATCTTATCGAAGATCAAGCAACTGACTTAAAAATGTAAAGGCCAAAAAAGCAAGAAAAGAAAGCTACCTCTGTCTTCTTTCTGTCGAAAACGATTACCCTGAAATGAAAGAAAATTAAATGTAAACAAAGACTGGGTAAGTAATCAGCTCAGTGTTGTGGCGCAGTGGTGCAATCCTCTGACATTGTAGCCAGAACAGTCAGGCGCAGTGGGTTGGAAACCTGGTGGGGCCCCACCACAGGAGCGTCACGACAAGGGGTCGCAGATTCGATTAGCGCTTTGCTACTTCTGCGATCCCAGCGCTTGGCGCTAAGAGCTGCAACTTCACCTCCACTTTCACAAGAAGAGTATGATCAAAGAGGTCTGTCGTAAAACAAGATCAGAATTTCAAAGAATCTTTTGATGCACTGGACGCAACCCCAAATTGACAAATTGACTGTAAACAATTCAATTTGATCAAAAGAGCAAAATGAGTAAGATTGTTGTTGTTGTTGCTGCAGCAATTTCGGTCAATGTAATGAGTCTAATAAGATCCTATAGCTTCATGAATTGCGAGCTTTTCTGGCAAACGTGATACAAATTATGGGAAATATCATATCACTTATAAAGGACGAAATCCAAGTTTCAAACTCAAAATCTAAACATATGCATAAAAAGAAACTTCACACGGACTAAGATTCTAAACTTTTCGCAAAGGCAGACTCTGTGGTTTATTTCTATCTTCTGGCCGACGCTGGTGTACATATAGCGTGACGAAATTCTTAGAAAACTTACGTCTTCTGAGAAAGTCCGTGTTGATACTTCATCTGAAATCTTTCTTGACTTTGTCGAGGCTCGTGCAGTTACCTGAAAACTACGGGAGAATATCTCTAGTAAGAAAGGAGGCCGCAAATTAAAAGCATTTGTGACTCTATTTGAAGATTTCTACTGTTAATTTGCCGATCTGTGAGGAAAAATGCACGATAAATCAAATTTATTTTTTTCTATTTTAAATTTTTTAATCACGGTAGCCCCATCAACCAAGAGTGGCTGCTTTTCAGGGTGCTGTGAGAAAGAAATACATGTACAAGACAGAAAGACAGAAATACATTCGTTGAAGTGAGAGAAAAATCTCGACGTTACATGCAACGAAAGTAATTTGCGTTCGCAACTGTTGAAATCAAGTTGAGAACGGAAAATAAAGAAACCTAGATATTCAATAAGTTTCAAACTATTTCGAATTCTGGAATTCCAAGATGCTGATAATGGAAAATTTATGAACTAATAAAAGTTCCACCAGAGCATAGGATGCTTCAAGAATGCAAAATAAACGATAAGTATCATCCTTTTTATGCCCCATTCACACTGCAAGTTAAACCAGTTTAAACTAAATCAGGTTTTTGAATAAGGCCTTCTCATTGGTCAATCTAAAAAATCCAGTAATTTGATTGGTTGAAATTTAAACTAGTTTAGATAAAGCTGGTTTAACTCTGTCAGTGTGAATGCAGTATGAGTCAGCATGCAGATTCAAGTCAGATTTACAGAGCGCAATATTAAATTCATCGAGTTGAAAGCTGTACACCCTATTTTTGGGATACGGGGAAAAGAGAGAGAAGTTGTACTACGAGCACAATGATATCCGGTTGTTATTAGGCGTTAAAACTTCAGCGGTTTCAACGACATTGATTTGGAAACAGTTTGACTTAGGCCGATCGACTGCTGATCGTTGCCGATCCATTAATAAGAAGGTCTGAGAAAGTGGAAGATGGAGATGTGCACATGAACACGTTTGTATGAAAGAAAGATCCATGAAAAGAGGGCAAGAGATTTGATTTGCTATGTTGTATTTGTTTTGTCTCTCTATTTTCCAACCGTTTTCAGGAATTTCTCCACTTTGTCACCCAGTAGCGTGATGAAAGGCAAGCGCTGATTGGTCAATTCAATTGTTTACTAAATTTCAATTGAGTTGAATTGAATCTATTTTTAAAACCATTGCCGTTAGCACCTTCAACTAACTTTAATTTAATTGTAAAATGAGTCTTTTCTTAAGGAAGATTGATAAAATGAGAGTGCAACAACAAAAGTTATGTATTCACATGATCTACAAAAGTAAATCTTAATTAGAGCGTTCCTGAAATCAATCAATGTCAGTATCAATATCAATCAATTCAGGCAGAGGAGGAGAGGCCCCACATCAATGTTTAATTTGAGTCGTAAGTTCAGTTGAGACAGCGTATAACGCAATGGAACAAATTCATAAATATAAATGATATTTCTCCAATGAGAATGTGAAACTAAACGCACATATAAAGCTTTAAGTTTTAAATTAAGAACCAAATTATAAGGGATATTTCCCAATGTAAAACTGAACATGAGAAAATTAATGACGGAAAGTTTCACGAACAAGCCGTAACAAAAAGATGTTTTCACGAGAAAGGTTAAAAGCTTTGTGAAAATCTAACTATGACGGGGGGGGGCTTTGTGAAAGTTTAATAGATTCAGAATAATTAACGGGACTATACGCCAATTCGAAAAGGGGCTAGGTTGTTAAAACGCAAGTCAATGACTTCTTTGTTATGGAAAGAGCACGAAATATAAATTAATGGAATTATGAAAAATTACACAAATTTAGCAGAGTTTAAGAAATCTATTAAGATAAATTAACAAGACCAAATCAAACGGATCTGCATAGAAACTGGAGAAAGTTTAAGAGAGTAAATTAATGGATTTATAAAAATTAAAGAATTTTTCATCATCAAATAATTTCATCATTTAAAATTACTTTTACGTACGATTCTTTATGACTTTTATCGTTTTTCCCCTTATCGGATTCTTTAAATGATCCTTCGCGCTCCAATATGGCTCGCTCCTCCGCCGTAACATAATGCACTTCATAAAAGCCATCATTGCTCTCATTACCATTTTTAACAAGTATGGGTTGACGCGGAGAGTCTTTGACTTGGTTAGCCGTCACTGTAGATCGACTAGAGTTCTTACTGCTGTTGAATGCTGGAAGACTCGCTCGACGCAGCCTAGGAGCATCTGTGGATGAACCAATCGTGAATCGTCTTGAGCGAGGAGAATTTACATTTCCATCGATACGGGGAGAATTCACATTTGATTCAAAAGATTGCTTCCATGTGATGGATTTCCTTCCTTGGCTTGGCGATCTTGAAGTATTATCAGCACTTTCCCAGCGAGGAGAATATGCATTTCCATCAAAGGACTGCTTCCTTGTGATGGCCTTTCTTCCTTGACTTGGCGATCTAGCACTGCCGTTGTCGTGGCTAACACGTCTCACAGATCTGGGGCTTTCTACAGTGTTAGATTTTATGTTAGTTTTTCTTGAGAGCTGATTATCACTTGTAGATTTTTTAATGATTTTCTTCTTAATTTTGGCTAAAGATGCTAGTGTTCCTTTGATTTTAGTCTCTTTGGTTACGTTATCTTTATTTGAAGCTGGTTGTGAAGAGCTTAAATTGAACATGAGAAGATATCAAATTTGCATTCAACAAAATCATTCAAAATCATAAGACAACGTGAATAGGGTGTGAGTCAACAACGACAACAACTCATGTTTCATACACCACTGCTCCCTGGATACCAATGCAAAAATGCTGGAAAATGATCATTCAATGGTGACTACGTTCAAACATGTTTCAGCATTAAGCGGACGGAAATTGACGAATTCTTGCTGAGGGATCTTCTCAAGAAAGCCCTCCAAGATACATTCAAAACAGACCAAAAATTGCGACCAAATTTCCTACCTTCCAGCAATGACTAGCACAAGCATTAGCATGTGTCATCCATTTGGAAGGCTGAAGTTGTTTTGCCGTAGATTGTTTGCATATTCGTAGTTATCACTATTGAAAGACAGATGGCCGCTCAAGCTAAAATTCATGGACTTTCACACTAAAACTTAGGACGAACTGTTGCCCCTCGATTTCATAACTAAGTATGGAAGCCATAGCAACGCTTTGCGAAAAGCTGAGCGCTCCAGGCTGTAGCGGATGGGGCTAAGTTGCCGGCTTGAAGCGTCGATGCTAAAATAGCTGAAAGCTCAATTTTACAGTGACACTAGCAAAGAACAAAAGCCGTAAGTATCTAGAAGAATGGTGTCTCAATTCAAGAATCAACAAACTTTTCACTGAGAGCCAGGATCTCCTTGTTTTTAAGGCTAACTAGCTTCAATGAAGTCACCGCAGTAATAAGAATTTCCACCTATCAAGGATTGCTTACCTCGCTGCTGAGACTACACCTCCGCTTCGCTCCTGAGTGCACAGATAAATCTGTTACATTTCCGTCTCAATTATTAATAGGAAAATCCGTAAGTCCCAGTTTGAGCAAAATAAAAATGTTGCTGCTACTGTCACTGTTGTTGTCGTCGTTGTTATTGTTGCGATAACTGGCGCCATACCTGGAGTCATAACAACATTAGGCTCTTTTAGCAGCAAGACGCGGACGTCTTTGAAAACGCAGCTACTTTTTCCTGTTTTAGAACATTCTAATTTTCCGGCCCTTTCCCTTCCAGAAAGCTGCTCACAGACAAACAAATTCCCTAAGAACAGTTCGCATTCTCGCATTTCCATCCTTTTTGAATGTGCTCATTTTGTATTTTGCTTCCCTTCTCGACGTCCTATTTTGTGCAGTGCAGCCTTCAAAAGTATGCTTTTCAGGTTGTCAGTTTCAGAATAGAACGTACAATAAGTCTCTCGAGACTCGCAAAAGTTTCGAGGTCGATTTCTCTTTGTAATTTACATCCTCAAACAAAAGAATTATGCTGGCGTCTTCTTGACTTGCGTCTTCTTGCTAAAACAGCCTATTATTATCCAAAGACGATGAAACATCACGTGCTGAAGCGTGTTGAAGCCAGTGCTGCAAAAACATGATTCTCTAAAGACGACGACATGTCACATGTTAAAGCGCGTTGAAGTCATTGATGTGAGGTAGATTTATCAGGAACATTTGGTCGTGACTCTAGGCCTGTTTTGAAGATTCCTTGAAGAGGCGCTCTCAAGAATATCCCTCATAGTTTCAGAACAGAGCGGCCAATTTCAGTTAGGTAAATTTTAAAATGGTTTGAATGTGCTTACCGTTTACCATTAAATGATATATTTACTACTATCGTCTTGATATCCGAGGCGCAGTAGCCCTTCAAGCAGAAATTGCCTTAATTAACTCGAACGGTAGAAAGGTCTATATTGAAGAAGATACCATGCCAAAAAGAAAGTCAAAAAATTCTTGAGCGTTTACATAAGGGTGAAGACAATTACAATGACATATATCAAAGCAATAAAGAAATTAAACTAAATTGTAGGTAAATCACAGCGCACCTCCTTTTGCTGTCCTTCGTAATTGAATGTTTTCTTGTAATGTTTTATCAATAAACGATAGTAGTCAGTGACTATCTATTCATTTTAAGAGTTTTCCATGGAAGGGACTTCCGATCCATATTTCAACAGTAATAATCTTAGTGATACAAAATGTTTCATTGATACAAAAAAGAAGCAAAGTCAAACACTATGAATTATGTAGCATGATAAACGATGTCATATCTAAATCGATGGTTGACATAAATGTAATCTAAATATCTGTAGTTTAAGATTCAAACATTTTAAAGTTAAGATCACGGTCAAAGTCTCTTTCCAAATATACTACATTCCACAATCATCATTGTCTGTCTCAAATTAAACCTCGCCTGAAAATGCCTGCAATTAACAAATATTGACGTTTTTCTGACTGAGTGATTTTGCATAACCTCAAAAGTCTCGGGTGAAAAATAATTTGAGACAGACTTTAGTGTTAGGTAGTTGATGAGAGGGATACCCCTTTTAAATAGTATACTATTTATGTTTTAGGTTAAAAATAACAAAATTACATTAAAATTTCATTCGTTGAGGAATTTCACAATTAAAGACAAAAAAAACTGAGTTTAGTTCATTTACAATGAGACTTCGCTTTGTTGTTCAAATTCTAACACAGTACAGGACAGTTTTGCTTCAGTTTTCTTTTTTGGCTTACAACCATACAGGAGGCGGTTGCAAACAAGATTTCAAATACAGTGGCAGACACTACAAAGGCAAAAGAGTGTCTTCGCCCAAATTTTACAGAGAATTACAGAGAATGCCCTTTTGTTTCGAAACAAATACTTGTAAATTGAAATAATAGCAATAGGCCCTGATAATTGGGATGAGGGCAGCCACAACTCAGGCCTCGTCCACACGTATCCGGATATTTTTGAAAACAAACCTATTTTATTCGTATAAAAAATATTCCCGTCCATACGAAGACGCTGCTACATTCAAACTTCGATATTCAAACTTCGATAAAAGAAAACAGACCGAAAAGAAATGCCTTTGCGTATTCCCCAAAGATCCGTGCGCATGCTCTCTCAGATACGTCGTAAATCGATGCCGTGACGTCAGCGTTTTCGAAAAGCTCCGTTTTCACCCGTCCACACGACAACATGAAAGCGGCGTTTTCAAAAAGATTCACTCTGGGGCGCGTTTTCAAAAAGCTTCGTTTTTGATGACCGAAACGCTGTCTGCGTGTGGATGCAAACCCAAAACGGATAAAAAACGATGCGTTTTCAAAAACATCCAGATATGTGTGAACAGGACATCAAAATAGCTGTTGTAATTTGTACTGCAATCAAATAATCTGACTTAAAAACTTAACTGTTGATTCCATCATAAAAATTACTTTAATTTTAACTGAATGATTTAGAAGATTTGTTGATAATTTAAGATGTAACTTTAATTACTATTCAAATCTTATAGGATGAGTTGCGCTATAGAAGCTCATGAAATAAACACTAAAAACAACCAAAACACATAACTGCAAAAATAAGAATTTTTTACTGCTAAATATTGTGATGAAATTACATCCTGGTTTGTTTTCATCAACGATAAAATCTAATTTATCTTTATATAATTCATCAACTGAAATTTTAACTTCTTTATGTTTATTTTCACGCTTCGATTTTAAGGTTGAATACTTTAAATCTCTGTGTGGACTTTTAAATACATCTTTAATCAATTCTCTCACAATTTCACGGAGTGGTTTCTTACATTTAGTTATTTCTAGCGATTTAGTTGTTGAGTCATTCAAACTTGCTTCCGTATCATCAGTTGTATCAAGCGACAAAATATTTATCTCGACGAAGTTATTTTGAACTTTATCATTATTAGCTTGTGCTTTTAGGATTTCCAGATCTTGACGATTTCCTACTTCATTACGATCGTAATTGTATGGGGTTTGATCCATCGATGCCAAGGCTGTCTCTTCAGTATCCTCCCTAGGATAGTCCTCAGCACACCAGTCACGTGATGTTTCACCCCATCCCTTGCTATCAACGCTAAGGTGCTTCGATATCTCATTATCTTTAACTTCTTTAGTTTCAGATTCCTTAGTATTCATTAATTGTTTAAGTTTACTTTTAACTTCGTTTCCATGCGTTTTCAAAGTTGCTGTAGCAGCTCGCTCAAACTTCCGTTTACTCGTTGATATCTTAGCACCTTTAGTGACATGAACACTAAACATAAAGCTATCCAGAAGCTCATTATAAGCCTCACTTCCAAATGGCATATCATTTTGATGAAATTTTGCAGTATCTTTTGCAGCCATCGCACCATTATATGTATTAATCGTATTACAATCTAACCTGGAGATCTCCGCATCAAATTCTTCCTGGCTTGATGGGATATAGATGACATTTTCATCTTTGTGATTCTTTGGTTTCTGATGGCTTGCATATGGAACACCCTTTTGGAATACGGAGTCATCTGTGACAGTCGATCTTTCTCCAGTTACAGTGTTTTCAGATATTATTGAAGGAGTAACATCTGCAAGATAATTTTCTCATTCATATCATAGTTAATTGAAAGATTAACGCTGTTCATATGAAATATTACAATGCATGTTACATCCCACTATACATTTCTAGTTACTAAACGTGAAGGTGTTGTGGCGCAGTGGTGTAACCCTCCGACTTTGCAGCCAGAACAGTCGCGCGGAGTGGGTTCAAAACCAACTTGAGCGCCATGACAAGGGGTTGCGGAATCGACTAGAGCTTAGCTATTTCTGCGATCCCACGCTTGTTGCTAAAAATCACAACTTCACTTTCACCTTCAATTACTATATAACTCTGCAAGAACAATACCATGGCGATCGAAAGATAATGACTACCACATGGCCAATAAATGAAAATATGCAGCGTTCAGCAGCTACACTAGGAAAAATTGAATACTGATGTGTACTATACTAGATTCTGTCTGACATTACATTAAATGTCATTATATGTCAGGGTTGCAAAGAGTAGATAATGTCACGATTGCAACTTGTTCTTGTAGTTTATGGTGGATAAAATGCCCTAACCTAACTGCAAATGTAAGACAACACTAAGTTCAAAAGATACCGGCACATTTTGAAAAGGTGAAAAATGTGACGGTAGCAGAATTGGAGCTAGCCTTCGCATGGCACCGGAAAATTTTGAAAACGGTAGGACATTTGACGGTAAAAACTCGTTGCAAGACTTTGGCGCCACAGCCCGGGGAAAAACTACAATATATGCTGGTAAGGGATGAGCCATTTTCTGGGGTGCCTTTTTTGAGCAGAAAATAAATTTTGCGGTGTCCTTCTAGGTAAAATCAGTAGTAGTCATAAATTTTAGGGGTGCTATTTTAGAAAAATAACCCTTGGGGGGTATTGATTTTGATGAAATTACAATTACTTTGTTAAAAGTTTTGATTGTTGTCCACAATTTTAGCGTATATATTTCCAATGGCCAGTAAATTTTTGGGTATCGTTGTCGCGAAAATTTATAAATTTCAAGTTATCAATTCAGACGTCAAATGGCACACCGCCGTTACGCGCCTATTGAAGTTACCCCCCCCCCCGGCTGCCAAAGAAATGTACCTACCCCCTAAGAATCGATCAGTCTCGTTCCAAAAGTGTCGAAAATGCTCTGTTTTATTGTTTTCACCCTTTTTAAATGTTTATCGATCGGGATGGGGTCGGGATAGCAATAAGACATAAATGAAGGATACATAGATACATGAACTACATTTACTTGACAAATGTTGCACAAGTTTCAATTTACTACAAAATTTACATACCAGCAATTATGTTGCTGCTCGACATTGTGCCATTTGACAATGTCCTTTCTTGTGCTGTCAGAACAACTGGCACTTCATTAACTCTCTGGAACAAATGCGAACAAAATATTCAATACTTTTTGAATAACTTAAAGGAGCCGGGTCACGTAATGTAAACAGACTTTTTGCGAAATGACGACTTTGCAGTATTTTTGATAGCCCATATCAAAGACATTTTCCACTATTTTTCTCAAAATGATAGCGTCATTTTGAAGATGGACTCTTCAGCTTCGCAGAGAATAAAAAAACACACTGATATGTCGCACGATTGCAGTGATATTGGTGGATGTTTGGAAGTAACTTTCTTATGGATTCACCTCATCCACTAAAACCTATGCAGAACACACGTGTGAGCATCAATATAGATCTTACGGATAACAGGATTGTTTACGGTTGTGTGACCCTACCATTCAATTCATCAAAATCTTATCAAAATTTGCATACGTGGTAGGAACGTGAAATCCATCGAAGAATACGAAAAGAGAAGTCTCCATAACCTCATTCAGCCCGAGATATGATTCCTAATAGGGTGGTATTTGCAGAGGCAGGTTGAAATATTTCTGTGCCTTTCCTCCTGCCTTTCCTTGAATAATCAATGTACATCAGGCAAGGCTCCCAAAAATTCACAGAAACGCACAAAGATTTGTGGAAGGTAAAGATTCTGATTCTTGCTACTTACACTATCACATAACAGTATGTTTACAAATTATTCAGTCAATTTTTTACCTGGGCCCATCGTCCAGAAGCATGCGGAACTCCGAACCCTGAACTCCCTTCTGCACTTTCAGCTTCCCCGGTTATCTTGAAATGACAAAGGAAATGAATATAGTTATCAAATTTGTAAAAATTTCTTCGGATGACACTTAGGCTAAGAAGTGATCACGCAATAAGATTAAGTTTATCCTTGGATTTGACTTGGATTTGATCGTGACTGATAAACCTGCTTCAAGCTAAAATAACAGCATAAAGATTCGACGTATCTGTATGAGCACAGATTATCCGCTTAAGTAAAACTTCCTGTTGACATGAACTACAATTAACGTTAACAAGATGCCCGCACATTTCAAAAATGGCAAAAAATTTAACGGTAGCAAAATTTGAGCTAGCTTTCACACAAAACTGGCACAATGTGAAAGCGATAGAAAATTTGACGGTAACAAGCTCGGTGCAACTTCTCCAAGAATTTGATGCCACAGAAATGTCCCTACACCTTAAGAACCGTTTAGCCTCATTTTGAAAGCGCTAAAAAATTTTCTAATCACTTCCGAATATTCACACGATGCCGGTTTCAAAATGAGCCGGCTAGAGTTCCATTTTTAAAATCTGCCATTTTCGAAATCTCCCGGCAAAAATGTGCAATTTTTTCTTGTGAACGGTAGGCCTATCCGTCACAATTTTCACCGCTTTCAAAATGTGCCGGTATCGTGTAAACGCAGTCTTAATGGCAATAAAGCAAACTAAGCCAGAAAGTAAACAGAGAGGGCAAATGCAAGACGCTAGTTCCAAATATCAGAAACACTTGTCCATGGAAATGCTTTGGATGGATGAAGTTATGAACGAAATACGTCAGACCCACCTGTTTTTGAGCCCATGCGGGCAACTGTCCGACGCTGAATCGATAATCAAAGTGGCCTTTTAAATCATCATTAGCTACGAAAAACTCACAAAGTTAAATCACGATAATGAATGCATTGATATCGTGAAAAATCACCAACAAAATATCCTAGATTTCATCAAATCTAAGTAATAATAATAGGACCATACTCGCTACAAGGTTCAGTTTCGTATAATGAGGGCAGCTGACAAAAATGGAAACTTGCCTGTCATTTCTGGGAGCTGGGGAGTTTTGGACCTCAGGTTTGGGCATCTCTCTTCATGCTATTAGGTAATTGGAGCTTCGTGACAAGGGTACTAGCTAAAAGGCTCAATCTTCTCTGCAAGCTTGAAATTCAAAGTTTCGTCTTGTGCTGATAGTCACTCATGATAGTCACTCATTATTCAAATGTAGCTGATAGTCACTTAAGTTTGTTTCTTTATTCGTTACAAAGTCAGACGTATCAACTGTTTCTTCAATAGCATTTACTTTTATGAACAGCTAACATTGTTTTGAAAGTTTCACTGGAAAACTGCTCATATATATGTTAAGTGAGTACCCGTTCTAAATAAGTCAAATATGGAAAAGTTTCGCGGAAATAAAAAATTCAAAAGATCTGTAGATACAGTAAACAAAACGAAATAAAAGAGAGCGCAGTGTGTACCGGGTGTCTCAAAAAAGTACCCCCTTTTGACTGGAAATAGGAACGAAATCATAAGATATCATTACTCTCCGAGTGGACAGTTAAATTTATCAATCTTCAACTTAGATCCACATACCTTGCATTTAAAAATTGGCCACTAAACACTGGAGATACAAGCTTGCAAAGTCAAAATTTACAGTGCACCCGAAACCAGAGGTTTTGTAAAAGGGCCTAGCCATAATTTGCTATCACAGGCATGTTGCACAGGAATTTCGACTTTGACCTTTAGCTTTTTCCATTGAAAAGAATTATACCTTGAAATGCTTCAATTGAACTACAAATAGTTATTCCTTTGAGGAATCAATCCGTGCAATGCATTCTACTCCAAGTGTCAAAGAAGAAGAAAAGGAACACATGCATGCTCATTTAGGAGAAGCTGCACGACTTCATAATTCTTAACACATTTTTGTTATATTTGTTTCATCAGGGCGATTTCCACGAGTATTTTTTATTCTTTTCGAAAGCAAAAACTGAAAATTAAAGTTTACAGGTGCTTTGAAAAAGATCCATAATACAAATCATGGCTAGGCCCTTTTACAAAACCTCTGGTTTTGGGTGCACTGTAAATTTTGTCTTTGCAAGCTTGTATCTCTGGTGTTTGGTGGAAGATTCTTAAATGCACGGCATGTGAATCTAAGTTGAAGATTGATAAATTTAGCTAACTACTGGGAGAGTAATGATATCTTATCGCTTCGTTCCTATTTCCAGTCAAAAGGGGGTACTTTTTTTGAGACACCCGGTATATCACTGAAAAATCAACAGGATGAGTTGCACCAATAGATTTCAATGCTCAACTGCACAACCTGACTGAAGGCATATCTCTCCAGGTGGCAATAATATAACATAACTAAACTTTCAAAATTGAAAGCTCAAATAGCAAATAAGAAAACTAACCATCTTTTTCGAACATGGTTGGATTCAGCTCTGAAAATTCCTCCTCTTCAATTACATCGTGCAGATCGTCTTTTCCTATCTTTGGAATCACGAATGTATTTCTCAGTGCGCTGAATAGGAAAAGGAATGAAAAAGATATATGTAATGAGTAGAGCAAAATATCGAGCTTCCAAAGTAAACAACTTTCACATGAGCCAAGGAAAATGTGCCATTCAGATTATGATATTATCAATCAGTTATGAATAAACTGGTCCTAAAAGAATTCCTGTTTTCATCCCCGTGACCGCAGCTCAAACACCATTCATCCATCTGTGGTAATGAGGGCAGCTGATAAAAATGGAATACTTGTTTGTCACTTTAGGAAGCTGAGCATTTTCGGACCTCAGGTTTGGGCCTCTCTCTGCATGCTTTCTGATAGTTAGAGCTTCATAGCAAGGGACCCTGATATTAGCTGCAATGACTGACAACTTGACACTCACGTTTGTTTGAGAAGATTATCTTTGATCAAATGTATAAGTACTTTGTTGCAAATAAATTATTCTTCTCAGACCAATCAGGATTCAGGGCTTTGCACTCTGTACTGACATGCTTGCTGAAATGTACCAATGATTGGTACATGAACTTTGACAAAGGCCTCTATACAGGGGTTATATTTATTGACTTGAAGAAAGCGTTCGACACTGTTGATCATGATATTCTGATTGCGAAGCTATGTCATTATGGAGTTGCCGGCAAGGAGCTCGATTGGTTTAAATTATATTTGAATAATCGAAAACAATGTTGCAAGGTAAACGGCCATGTTTCTAAACTACAAGATATCAAATGTGGAGTACCTCAGGGATCTTGCCTTGGTCCACTCCTATTTTTGATATACGTTAATGACTAGCCGTTTGCCTTGGACAGAACTACGGCCACAATGTATGCGGATGATACGAGCATTTCTTACTCCTCGAGATCTGTTACTGATCTGACCCAAGTCATAAATACTGATCTTGATAGCATTCGCTTATGGTTAGAAGGTAATAAACTTTCTCTAAATGTTACCAAAACACAAAGCATGATTCTGGGCTCTGGAGTACGATTGCGGAGTCTTGGACTTAACGATGATATGGCTAGTCCCGACTTTCAAATCAATGAGGATAGGATAGCCTACAACAGTAATGTGAAATATCTTGGCGTACAAATTGATCCCCAACTAAGTTGGAAAGAACATATTACTGTCGCACTCAGTAAGATATCACGAGGAGTAGGAATGCTGAAGTATTCCAAGAAATTTCTGTCTTTAGAGACTGTCCAGGAAATGTATTTAGGCATAGTAGAACCACATATTAGATATTGTTGCTCGGCCTGGGGTTGCTCTGGCGATACAATCCTTCAAAAGCTCCAAAAGATACAGAATCGAGCTGCTCGCATCGTTACAAACAGTCCTTTTGACAAAGCTTCACTGCCCTTGATTTCTCAACTTGGGTGGCTTAACATAAGAGAAATGATTGATTTCGAAACTGCTACCATGGTCTATAAATCGCTCCATGGACTAGCTCCTCCTTACATGCAGGATATGTTTCACAAACTGTCTGATTGTAGGAAACGAGTCCTACGGAGTACTAAAACAGATCTTGAGATTCCACGATATAAGACATCTAATGGACAACGTAGCTTTTCGTATCGCGGAGTTACTGTTTGGAACCAATTGAGCCCCGAAATCAAAACTACCCCATCACTGGCGATTTTCAAAGACAGACTCAAGACCTTTTTGAAAAATCATAGGTGTATCCCCGGATGAGGGTTATTACATCGAAACCAGTATTTTTTGGTCAATTTTCTTTTCTCTTCCCTTCAAATTGAGATTTGTTTTCCTTTGATCTTATTGTAGAGTTTATATCATAGATACTTCCTGTAATTAGGTTAGATTTTATCTTTTTCTTTAAGCAGGGCACATCGTAAAACAGTTTTCTTAAACACAAACTGAATGTATTACCCTGAATAAATAATTAAAAATAAAAAATAAAATAAAATAAAACCATTGTCACCCAGAGTCCTTTGCGGACACCCTGAAATTTCAGACTGTATGAAAATAAAATTTGGCCTGAACGAAATGTTTCTGATGAAGCGAAAGCAAAAAGTTGAGTAAGTCTCCTACAATTTCGAATCTTTATACCAGTATAGACATAATCATGTGAAAGTAGCTGAAAATTTATCGTTAATTCGAAAAGATCACTTTAGTCGCAAATCAATGATCACCTCAAGGCGTTGTCTTTAATATTCAGATCTCTTGGGAGTGGCTTTCCTAATTCTTGTAGACGCATTATGATAGCCTGCAATAAAGAATGAGACAAGGTGCATGTGACGGTAAACATCATCCCCCATGTACAAAATAGCATTGTGCTGTACATAAAAATATAGTGCTCTGCATCAAGTTTGAAGGCTCTAAGGTTTCATGTACAACAACAACTGGTCAGTAGGAGCTTTACTACCTGATACAGTCTAGTTTTGACTTATATCATGAAGTCAAATGCATTTTATTACTGTTATGTCACAGGCCTAATGCAGTTGCTGCAAAAATAAAGCTTCATGTACAGGGCTACGGGGAAAACCAAGGGAAATGCGCCATTAAGCAATGGGGATGGAGGGGTCATTGTGCCGCCTCCTTATTGAAACTTCAGTCTGGCAACAACATAAAATAGCGAATGCTAATTTAGAACGTCTAGCAGGGTCAGAGATAGACGATATTTCAAAAGCTAAAGAAAAATCAAGTTCAGTTTCATGCAGCTTGGAGCATTTGCTAGTACGAATTTAAACAGCGATCAAAGTATACATACTTGTGTTAATGTTGGGGTAAGCCTCCAAACAAATATACAGCTAAAATAAATAGAAACAATGACAACGAAGTTAACATATGCTATTGCAACGGTTACAAGAAGCTTCCAAGTGACCATAGGACTCACATTATGAGTCGACACGAGTCTGTCACAGAATCTTATAAATGGCTTGACCACAAAGGACAAGTGTAGATAGTATCATATCAAAGTTGAAATTTTATCGAGGCTACATATTTATCAAGTTCTGAAACTGCATGTTCAAACAGTTACTTTTGACGCGGATTGTCTTCAAACAAAACAGCTGTCCAAGGTGAGGTGATAAATAGCTATTTCATGCTAGCCAACATCTCTAACGATACGCATTTCGTTTGAAGGGTGTTTTACCTGGAGTTTGCCTTATCTAGCCGACTAACAGCGCGTCATACCAGTAAGGAATATGGATGGAAATGCAAACAATGCCAAAATTTAGGCAATCCATGACTTACTTGTCTCCAGAAACTGAAATGAGCCTTGTTCCATCTCGAGTAAATTTCAGTCCTGTTACAAGCTCTAAGAGAAAAAATGAATTGAATAAAGTTACGAGGCCTTTGGCTGCCATACGATGGTCTGATATAGTCAGTGATCATTCTTTTCAGGAATTACGGAGCCAGTGAGAAGTAGCTTTCTCTTTAAGTATCTCTTTATTAAACCAAGTACATACTTCTACTCCTGGTTGATGCAAACAAAACAATGGACAGATGGCAGTAGAGCAGAATCAATACACCAAGCAGAAAACATAACTGGTTGGCGTGCTCTTGTAATGACTACAGCAGCGCCTTGGGCTGTCTGACCAAGAGACAGCCATAATTCGGTTTGGTCTCAAAGATTGATGTATTCGTTCACCCGCGTTCACCTACAAGAAAACGGTACTGAACAGCAGTTTGAATCCTTACTCACATAAAACGTAAATTTTTCTCCTTTTACTTCCGTTTGAGACTCAAATAAACCCAGAAATGCCGAAGAAGGGGACGCAGGAGGGGCAAGCGACCTTTTTTCAAGAGGGGCAGAGGGAAGCAAGAACGCCGTATAAACAGCGCGCTCATGATCAATATCAACATCTGTTCAGTCATAAAAAAAACTTATCATTTAATCGCTATTGAAAGTAAACCAAAGAAATTCCTGAGGAAAATGCATGGATTAAGAAGTCTTTGATCTCTACTGCTAATGACTTTAGCATTATTGTACAATGGCAAAGGGCGATCAGCGGTTTGTCAGCAGAAATTCAGGACTGTCAACGCTCATGTATTTATCTCAATGCCTTGAACATTGTAAAGTGAGAACGAGATGATATATAAATGATTGTACAATTCCCATGGCACTGACTTCATATGAAAGGAGATATTACATACCTGAGTGGCCGTACATGACAGCAGAACATTCACCAGCCTCGAAGTCATAAATATTGACAGATTTGTCTGAGCAGCTTGTGGCCGCATATACGCCAGAAGGATCAAGTTGAATCTTAAAAATAAATTCAAAGATTTACAATAGCTTTGTTTCTATGGTTTAATGAACAGCACATCCTAAAACATTTCTGTGCCTTGTGACGCAAGCCAATATACCACACAAACTTTAAAAAAGCTGTACATGATTTTAGAAAGAAAAATCAGTCAGTCAATGTCACCAATTCAATGCGAGATTCCGTTCAAACTGGCACGAGCTATAGAAGTTCTTCAGCTTGCAATGGCCTACCGTGTTTTCAGGCTAACTACGTCTGAAATGTACGGCCCAGAGTTCGGCTGTATCTCTGACATCGTTCAAGATTCAAAATTTGATTGCTCTGGTTAATGTTATGGAGCTGGGAAATATAGTAAACATCTTCATTTGCAACGTATCTGCTTCTGTTTCTCTGCAATATAGAAGTAATAGTCACGAATATTTCGAAATTTTGCTTGTACAGCTCTTTCAAACAGCCTTCGTGCAACAAAGGACTTTGCCGTTTTAATATTAAGTACCAAGGAAACTGATTCTAATACTCTTGATAATAGATCAGCTTCTGTTAGTTGCCATACCTTAATTAATGTTCCATCTTCGCTAACAGAGCCTTTGTAGCAATGCGTTTGCTTCACTCCTTGAATGTCATAAATCCTACAACAGAAGACAGAATCCTTGTTATCGTTCTAAACACAACGGCACTAGAAATCTATGTGATAATGTGTGAATGCACGTTTTTTAAAATCTTTCCATACAGTATCAAAAAATTGATGACACTATACGGCAAGATCTTTTTGGTCAACTCGAAAACATTCTTGATTTCAACGTTTTGGACATGAACTCCAAATCACTATGTAATTTACTCCTTTTCGGAAAACCTGACTTAGATGTGAGTGTGAACAAAATGATTATAGAGGAAACTCTTCGTTTTATCGAAAATACGAAACGATTGTAGATTCAGTACCATTAGTTGAAACGCAGCAACATACATCTTGTAATTGTATTTATATTTCTTTCTTTTGTTTATGTCTTGTATTTGTCAGTCGCAATTGTTTTTTTCATATTTGTGTTTTCATGTAACTAAACTAAGTTATATTGTAAGTGCCACTTGTGTTCCATTGTAAATAGAAACTAATTTATATTGTAAGTGCCATTCATAGTGGAAACTCGATGACCTTGAGTCTTTTTCCACTATGATTGGCACAATTGAATTGATTGTATTACTTGTAGTTTTTAAGATTCGATAGAAAAAAAATTGATCATAAAATTAGGAGAAAAGAAATCTAATTGCAAGCGTAGAATAAAATAGAAGTCTAAAAGTTAAAAATGTAATTTAAAAACATCCCCAGCATAAAATGGCAGGGATGGCATCAAAAGGTCAGTGCGACTTTGTTTCCACAATGGTTTCCCTAAAGGAGTTATGAAAGAAACATTTTCACAAAAGAAAAAATTATTGCTCAAAAGTTGAGAGTAATGCAGCATTTTCAACATTGTTGATGGATATTTGTGTCATCGGTTTCCACTTTAATGTGATTTCCTGTAACATCCAAAGGATGCTTGCAAGGCATAGCATACAAACAAAACTTCGTTACGAAGATCTGCTCTAGTCCACTTGAGTTTCTATTCATTGAAGAAACAGAAAGGCCATTTGACGACCGAATATGCTTTTGTCAGGCAATTTGACATTAGTCCTGCCTGAGAAATTTTTCTATTTACTGTGAAAATTACACAAGGTCCTAAGACTTTAAAACCAAGTTTAATTCATTCGTTAACTTTCCGAACTTGCTAATTCATTCATGTACTCGTTAGTAATTAATCATTCAATGAAGTCCTGCGGCAGCAAACAAGGACAGATTTTGTAAGACAATAGCAGCAGTTGCTTTTATTGACACCTAAATTCAAAGAGATTTGCGATTGCAGACAAAGGAAATTCTCTCAAGCAGAAATTCAAAACAAACGAAGCCGTAAAGTTTCTCTCAAACCCAGGTAGCTATCTCGCTTGTTGTGCATTCCAAAAATGGTTTTAAAGAGCAAACATGAGCGCATATTGAAAGAAGAAGGATATATCTAGATATCTACCACGGGCATTTTACTTGTTCAATATAGGAACCGATTTGGAGGCGATTCAATTCTCGTATTTTTAGGTGCACTCAAGGCACTTACTTCTCAGCTTCTGAACAGCAAAAATAAAATGCCTGTGGTAGATATCTAGATATATCCTCCTTCTTTCAATATACGCTCATGTTAGCTCTTAAAAACCATTTGTGGAATGCACAAAAACCGAGATAGCTACCTGGGTTTGAGAGAAACTTTGAAGCTTCGTTTGTTTTGACTTTCTGCTTGAGAGAATTTCCTTTGTCTGCAATCGGAAGCCTCTTTGAATTTAGGTGTCAATAAAAGCAATTGCTGCTATTGTCTTACCAAATCTGTCCTTGTTGCTACAGCAAATAAAGTCAAATGAAATCAGTCAAATGAATAAAGATAAGTGTGTTAGTATTAGCGTAGTGCAAGTCCTCCCTGAGAAGACCTCAGCAGGGCACTTAAGTTGTGTACCTGCTCAGTAGGCCCATACACGCGGAAGAGAAAGGAATAGTAGCTTATTGGCTGTATCTTCAAGTGCAACCCCAAACACTGCCAACGCTATACAGAGAAGATGAACACAAGAAAGAAAAGTAAAGTGGGAGTAAGAAAGGGTATCACTGTGTTGTTCTTGTGTGCGTTCTTAATGGGCACATAGCGTTAGAATCGATTTCTGAATAAAACGCTTACCTGACGTTCCGATCTTGCCCACATGTTGTTGCATATTTCCTGAAAGAAAGACGTACTGGAGTATTAAAACTAGCATTAGCAGTACTCACAAATAGGTTTGGGGTCAAGTGTAGTGCTGACGCTGTAAAAAAACCCTCCATGCACGTGGCTGCTCAGCCGTATCTGTCTTAGACTACTTACCTAAGTTCGTTATACCTTGCTCATCACAACAGGTATTCATAATAAAAGCGAAAAAGATGACCCTGCTCAATTCCATTCTCCATTGTCATCTCACAGCAATGCAATGCTGCAAAGAAGAATCCTGCACACAACTAATGACGAAAAGTTAGCACTAGGAGTTATTGTAAAGTTCACACTACCCATTGAAGCTGGAATCAAGATGGAATTCGTTTAATCTTGTAAAATGACTGCCACCACCATTACTCACATGTGAGGGCCTAAATTGGGTCAAGTCATCAGAGTAAGACTATGAGTCTCTGTTGACCGAAGCGGCATCAGCAAATCAAAGAACACCGGGAAACGAGAGACCAGGTAATCAGGCTGACTACACCTTGCAATGGCATGGTTGCTTATCAAGATATAAAAGAATGTAGCTTTCTGTACAAAATACTGCTTCTTTGATTTGATTACAGTAAAAAGTTAAGCAAGTCCTAAGGCTACGTTCACACTGCTCCGTTTTCGTTTCTATCCGTTTTTGTTGGTGAAAACGCTGCCCGTTCACATTGCTCTGTTTTCAAATAAATGCGCTATGAAAACGAAAACGATAGGCGTTCACATTGCTCCAGCTAAACGGTGTTATTGATCCCTTTTTCAGAAGCTTTTTGTTGACAGCTGTCAAAAAGGCACCAATCGCGGCTTTGAATGCCATTGTAATCAACGGCCTATCAACAAAGGAATGTGAAGCGTTTTCGAATATCTCCGTTTTTGGCGTTCACACTGAAAGCGCATCGTTCTCTAAACACAACGTTTTCAAATTCATGCGTTTTCACAGACCTTTTAGCTATTCAGTAAAAGAGTCTGCATCGAGCGTTATTTTTATACATCGTTATATGCGAGGCTCCATTGAGTGGCGTTAGAGCTTCTATCACTATTTTACCCATTCGAAAATTCCACAAAATGTGGCAAAGTATCGTTACATTGAGATTCTCTTTCAGAATAGCTAAAAGGTCTATTAGCGTTTTCGAAAAGCTCCGTTTTCTTCACATTGTTCTTCTAGTTCCTTTTCAGGTATGCAAAAAAATGCTGCATTCCCTGTGCAAATGCACCTGGAATCAAGGTGTTAACCAGGGTTAAGCCTGGTTTCCATATGATCGTAACTGTCGGCAACCTACTGCGATACATCGGTGACGCGTCCCCGATCAGTCGGCGACATATGGAAACGATCACTGTCACGATCATATGGAAACCAGGCTTTAAACTCATCTCAACTCTTTCGATGCACCCCCGTACTGTCCTCGTCTGATCGGCGACGTCGGAGACATCACTCAGAAAATGTTTCCATTTAGCACAAAACTGTCCCCGTTGTGTCCCCGAGCCTGTCTCGGCGATGCTTCGCCGACTGATACGATCATATGGAAACCAGGCTTTAAGCACAATGCAGCTGACGGAAAGATGAGAAAAAGCTGACCTCGTTGGATCAATATCCATATCGTACAATGTGGCTTTCCCGACTGCAATCGTATTTTCTCTAACAAAATTTATTCCTCTGCCATCTTCGACCTACAAACAAGATGAGAGGAGATCTGTTAAAAAATAACTATCAAACAAATATGTGTAGCATAAGTGTGCCTCTGGTAATTGCTCGTTGCGCTCTTCTGTGCACAATACAGCTAACTCGACAGTGCCAAAATTTGAGATATCAGCAACCGAGTAGTTGGAAAATTAAAACACGCTTCAAGCTCAATTTGCATTAGACATGACATCTACATCGATTTTAGAATTAGAATTTCTTGCTCTACGTATAACAGATTATCTTATCGGATGTCAAACATAAAATGTCAATAACATTGTATTTCATTCTGTTTTTCGGACGATAAATACTCAGTTGCAAACAAATTCTAATCTTTCCATCCCAGCTGACTTCTAGAAATTTTAGGAATACCGCAACTGACCTAAGGTTACCAAAGAAAACTCCAAATGTGGACTGTGGGCAGAAATGTTTTTCGCTTAGAGATTCCAAGTCATGGAATAGCCTCTCAGCTGAATATAAAATAATCAAGTAACAAATCGAATCATTTGGCCACCCATGCTCGACTACGCTCGATTTCGAGATCAAACGTCGAGAGAAGAATCAAGTGAAAAATTGACTCTTTTGGCTACCCATGCTCGACTACGCTCGATTTCGAGATCAAATATCAAGAGAAGAATCGAGTGAAAAATCGAATCTTTTGGCCAAGGCTTTACATTCGACTAAAGCTCTCCAAGAAAATGCTCAGTGGTAGATAAGATATGCCGAGCTACAACCTTAAATCGATGACAGTCTCTCAAATTAGATATCACGAGAGGTTTGCGATAATGCAAAATAACTCATGCAAAAATTATTCGCAGAACATATCCAAAGCGTCCGATTTACGAGCGGGAAAGTCATGGCGCTCAAAAATAGAAAGATAAGTACAAACTCAAAAATATAAAAACATAAGCTCAGATTCAGAAAAGTAAAAGCATAATTGCAAATTCAATTCAGCATGAAGTCAGCCATCAAGGAAATGTATTGTTTACCTGCTGTGATGTATGGATCATGATATGTTTGTCGGCACCGCAACTGAGAAGCTGAAAGATGCCATCATCATCTGAAAAAAGCATCCATCGTTTATAAGACCAAGTATCACGTAAAATTTTCAATTATCTATTCATGTTAGAACCTCTGAAGTCAGTCTCTGAAGACAGTATATGGAAAGTCAGAGCCTATATTTGTTTTGCAATGTTTACCTATTCCAAAGAACGTCTACTCCGCATAAAAATATCAATTGTTTTAAAATACAGTGACGAAGACTTAAGATCGTCAGATACGATAACCATTTGGTATATAAAGCAATTAAAATGAATTTATCTGGTTGCTAAATGCAAGGTAGGGCTCAGTTGCCTAATTAAGATTTAGTTTATACTAAAATTTGGAAATTTCACGAGGAGAAGAACATGAAATCTAACGAAATAAACCAAAATCAATTGTTTGTTTGCTTGTTTTTTGTTTTTAATTTATTTTGAGTGGGCTTGTCAGGATTTCTAGCTACTGAAAGCTAATTTAGGCCCATTGTACATGCCGCATCCAGGCATGGGACCCCTAGTTTAACGTCTCTTCTGAAGGATGACGAGATGAGTTGTGAGGTCAGGCCTCCGGGGTCACCCATCCGGAGTTTGACCTCACTCGACCAAGCTTAACTTCAGTCACCTGACGAAGACTGTATAAGCCGCTCGGCCACTCTCCCCGTAATTGTCACTTGGGGTTTACATGAAACACAGAAAAAATCGACAACAGTACTTCAAAATCTCCATATTCCTTTCTCCTCGTCAATCATCATGGATGGCAAGCCTTGACTAAATCCGATTGATCAAGTATCTTTGGTGACAAAATAAGCAAAGAATTGCCAAATTACTGCCCAAAGAGTTGAAAAACTTCGGTTTCCAAAGAGAAGAAGAAGAGAGAAGAAGCATCGTGATGAGGCAGGCACTTACAATTGAGTCTTACAGCCGTCACTGATGAAGCATGATCGTCTATGGTTTGAACCAATGTCAAATCTTTGTCAATATCAAAAATATGGATGAGTCGATCACGGCTAGACGTTGCAAGAAGTCTGTAGCCTGAAAGAAGGATTATTACTCTCAGTCTCAAGGGTCCTTGAAATCAGAAAATATATTGAGACATTCAAAACAATGTTCCATGCATATCAAACGCCAAAGATTTCGGAAGGATGGATTTCGGACAAGATAATTTCGGACTATAGTTAAATCTATATGAAGATAAAAGGCAAAGTAAAACTACATAACCCTGTCGATGGTTTGAACAGTTCTTTAATGGACAAGTCCAGAGTTGATAAAATCATTGTTAAAAAGCAAACTTACCAACTATTGAACACCAGTCGCGAGTTCTTTCCAAGTTTTCGTGGCTCGAATTTTTATAAATTTGACGACTGATCTTTGTACGTTAGACCAAAAATCGTCGCCATTTTGTATTTTGTACGAGTGTGCCAAGGGTCGAGAAAGAGGCTAGCAATGTTGGTGGTATAATATCAACACATTTGGCACCCTCGTTCAGGTCAGTTCGCGCTTCTTAGATGATTGAAATATGTAGTTTCACAGATTAAACGAGAAAACCATTGAAAAAAATACTACACACCATTCATAACAGTGTAATCTGAACCTTCGTGTCGCCAAAGTTGACTTTCATATTATCCGAAAGTCTTTTCTGGCTTACTAAGCACTGACGTGATGTTCATTCAGTGCACAGAGAATCATGGTTGACGATATGTCTTTAAGAACAGAAAAGTCTCTACGAGCTTTGATCCAACAAGAAAGTTCCTTTTTCTGTATTTGAGAGCAAAGAATACAAAATAAATGTAAAATTCATACCTGACTTTGGGTCAGAAAATTCAACGCAGAGAATTTCAGCTTCGTGTGCTTCGATTTTCATGATTTCATCAACAAACTGTAAATCATACACCCTATCAAGGAATAGAAACACATTTTCTCAAAAATCAATGAAAGACTGCATTGATTATCAAACTTCGTATCGACAAGAAATTTTGTGTTTGTTCTCATAAATGATAAAAATGAACTAACTAGATGATTGACTAAGACCAGACTTTTGACCCGACTCTGTATATTAACAAGTTGGTGCTTATCAGTCTCAGAGCAAATTTCATTCGCTTGATAATGATGTCACTTTCAGAATTCACAGGTATAAAGTTGTTAATCCATACACAAAGATAAGTTTTAGAAAAAGAAATTTCAAACTATTTAATCCAATATCAGAAAGAAAATTAGCTAAGAATAAATGAACACAAAGATAAGCATATCAAGAAGGATAGTAAAACTGCTCAGTGTATGAACTGAAGGATCCCTTACTCGCTTTGAGTAAAGTTGTCGCTGGTTATCCGTCTGAAAAGCGTTCCAAGATCCGAAGAAACTTCATACCATGGCAAGCGGTGTTTCTACTGCAAACGGGGACCATGTTAATTAGTTAATTTTGTTTTCCTCTTTTATAAATCTGTAGTTTACTTTTATAAGATTCATTTAACAGTTAGGGTAGTAACTTTAGGGCATAGGACACAGGACACACATTGATAACAGCAGTTTTTAACTTGTTGAAGTGTATATCCTGTATAAATATTCGTCTTATTATTATTATTATTATTATTATTATTATTATTATTATTATTATTATTATTATTATTATTATTATTATTATTATTATTATTATTATTATTATTATTATTATTATTATTATTATTATGTTGTTACTTTCCTTGTCAAATTTACCAGATTGCGGCGCTCGATCCAAACCTCTTGTTCGGTAAGTAGAAATTTCATTCTTTAAAAATACGAAAATGTACTAGGATGGTGATCGAACAAAAGAAAGTATCGCAATTAACTTTTACACCAGGTAGTGATGTACGAAATACAAAACAAGGTATAAAGTTTTTAGTAAATACAAGCATACCTCAAATTTCCTGATCGATCCCCTGCTGCAAGGAGCTGACCATCAGGACTGATTTGTAAGCATCTGATCCCAGTTTTAATATCAGACGATGTGCTAACTAAAGATAAGAACAAAGATTGTATAGAAAAAATATCATTTAAGTCCCTACAATCCTTGACATAAAGCGTTGAGAGCAACTTTTCCCAAAGTTTACAACTCACTACCAAAAATCAATCACCAAGTTCAGATCCCCCTCCTTCATCTAGATGTTAAGTTTTTGGGATCTGTAGTTATAACAGGTATCAGATTTCCGTGTATCTCCACAAACAACACTGAACGAGGCGATAAAGAGGTCGCTAAATGGACAAACTTCGAAACTTTGCAGAAATTCCCATCATTTATGGCAAGGAATGTAGGGATGCAAGGGAGCGACCTTGGAATATCCAGAGGAAAATAAACGAAGGAGGAATTCTCCAATGCACCATGTGTGGACCATAAAACAGTTCAAGAAATATTCAATTCAGCAGAATAGCTGTAAAAATTCCTGGATATTTCGTAAAAGAAAAATTACTACAAGGATTGGGAAAAGATGAAATGAAATTACAAAGTATCTATAGTCTTGAACTTAGCCTGCTAGAAGGAATAGCTATCGATCAAAGGGAAGCGCAAGGAATAACCCATTTTGCTGTCATCAATGCCTTTAAAGGCAGTCTGTCACGCATCTGATTGGGTGATAATGACAATACAAAGAATAGGAAATTTGAATGGCTGATGATTCTCTGACTTTCTACGGCCGTAGAAAGTCAAGAAGATTAGCCCTCCTTTGTTTCAAATACACAGATACACAAAGAAATCCGTTGTTGCTGAGCTCTGATTGTAGCGGCCAATCAGTTACGTGACAGACTGCCTTTAAAGCATCTGGAAACAAAGCTCATGACACAATTTCTACTACCTCAGCGAGCAACTCTTGAAAATAAGCTTTAGGTGTACATCGCGAAGACAACGATAATTGATAATTATAAAAAAAATCTACTGGATAGTATTCATCCTCTTACCAGGTATTGATGAAATGTCTTGGATGTTTGTCAAGTCTTCGTCAGTGTAAATAATCTTTAGTAATTCCTATAAAATGATAATTATTTACCATAAAATACAGGCTCGTACTGCAGTGACAAGGAGACTATTCTCAGTGTCATGTGACAGCACAGGCATCAAATATTAACAAAGCTTTATCTTAATCAGGAAAAAAATCAATGCTCTTTTCTTTCAAAACAATTGCTCGAAAAGGACTTGTAGCAATGTGCTATTTTTACAGTGTCATCACTAATTTCAAAATTAAGCACTTTTCTATTTCCACTGGTTTTTAAGCAGTTACGTCATCAACGTGCTAAATTGCATACCATAGAAGCTACAGATTTAGGTTTACTGCCATAATTTACTACCCTATGGTCAGGGCAGCAACTGTGTTATACAAGTTGATTGGCTGAAGACGTTCGAATGTGACGTAACGATAGGGCATTATTATGCGGTAAGGCCGCTGATTACGTCAAAACTCAGCTTCGAATTTGTAACACAGATTGGTGTTTCGAACACGTCGAGCAACAGTTTCGAAACGCAACACGTGGCTTTGTCTGCAACGGCTTCATGCTAGACCAACGATAATTTTGGCTTTAAATCATATTCACATTTTGTTGAAACGAAAGGCCTTCACCCTGCTCTGACCATAGGGTAATAAACTATATAATAACTGTTCCCTTCGGGCAATACCGAAAATATAAACCCTCAGCCGTTGTACAAAACCGGGCTTTCGGGTTAATATTTTCTGTTATTGCCCTCGGAAACAGTTATTATAGGCTACTAGACTTTTGAAAATTGAAGTATTCTTGCATTGACTATATCGATTTTCTCCATCCAATTTGAATTTATGATGCAAAACTAATGTTTGGCAAAGCTTTACATCCTCTCATATATCTCGAGCAAAACAGACAAAATTCTGGACAAAAGAAAATGTTGTGATAAGTTTTATAATCCAGTTTTACCAATGTTTCAAACAGGAGCAATTTTCTGGGACACCCGGTATATTTTCAAACGAAGGCCGGTTACTGGTGTAACGGAGCACGATATACGATTAACGGAGTAAAGGAGTACCTTGCTATAAATATTATTCGGAAATGTGCTGTTAAGCGTTGCACCTGAAATGGAGAAAATAAAGCGAATATATCAGTTGCAAACCAATTCAAGTTGCAATGTCAATTCAACGATTTTTGGAGTGTTGTTTCTTTTAACCGCTTATGAAAGAAGTTCAGCAAAAGTATTTAAATACAGCAATTTAAGGTTAACAGCACCATATCTGAAAGACGCTGTTGACCTTAATAAAAGAGACACTGTCGATCAGATTTACCACAGCTATCGCAGTTGACCAATGTATATGCATCAAAATGAGATTTAAAAAGCGCGGCGGGGGGAGGGCAACAAAAAACTGAATCAGGCATACCATCGTCGATGTTCCAAACTCTAACAGTATCATCAGAAGAGCAAGTAAGAAATGATCCTGTCGGCAAACATGGGTTCTCACTTTCACTCATCAAAGGATATGTCTACAAGAAATTAAACACTTGAATAGACCTTTTAGCTATTCAGCAAAAGGAGCCTGGACCGAGCGTTATTTTTATACAATTTTATACACGAGATTCGATCGAGTGGCGTTAGAGCTTCTAGCAATATTGTGCACATTCGAAAATTCTACAAAATGTAACAAAGTATCGTTCGATTGAGATTCTTTTTCAGAATAGCTAAAAGGTCTATTACAGTCCTAAGACGAAGAAGTATGCAAGGGCTACTTTATATCAACTCAGTCAAAAATGCTGTGTATATCGACAGAACTTAGTGCGAAAGTATGCTCTTTTTTAGAAACATCGCCATGTGCTGAGTTAGACACAGGTTTCTGTAAAAATATCACTTATCTTTGCTTTTTATCTATTTGTGTAGCATAAGATTTGTATTTCCGTCCATCAAGATTTCTTATAAAGACACCTGGCAATCTTAGAGACATACCGGTACATCGAATAGACACTTACCTCGATACCCCAAATACATGCGCTGTGATACAAGAATGAGCAAGCTTTGCCAACTTTCTTTACGTCATGCACATCCCATACGTATAAACTGTGATCGTTGTAAACACAAGAAAGCTGAAAGAAACGAACAGTTTCATTTCATTGATAAATGGCACGGAAAATCTACCAAACATTGCCTCATCAAGAATTATTTTGAATTCCTTTAAAATGATAGGTAGAATTTAAACAACGCAAAAATTCCTAGGTTAATAGCATCTTGTACAAGTGCATTTCAGCAGTACAATGAGCCATAAATTTATTCAAACCTGAATGAAATACAGTAAAACCCCGCAAACAAGAACATACCTTTCTAAAAAACAGACTGACTAGGTTCTAATAAATGAGGTACTTACGATATTTTCAAAGTGTGGTTCTTATCGCAAGGACACTTGTTACATGTTGAATACATAGGTATACAGTATGCGTTAAATAAACTTGAGAGATGGACTGCATTTGAATATTAGAGGATACGGTATTTTGTTGTTAACATAGCAATTTATATCATACAGCTTCATAAAACAATTTGCATGTCCCTGAAAACTGTCAGAGGTGTTCAATTATCAGTAGTTGGGAGTTAGGTTATACCGATATGATGACATTTCTTAATTAAATGTACCATCTCATAAGAATATTGGAGTAAATCAGTATGTTTTAGGTTCTTATCTTTGGGTATCTTTTTTCACAAAATCAGTCTGCAGGTTCTCATTTTGCTATGTTTTATTTTGCGGAGTGTTACTGTAATAGACCTTTTTACTTGTTAGAAGAGAGGCTTAGTTAGAGCGTCCAAATGACGTTGACAGCAGAAACAAAGGCATGAATCCCGTTCTCATAAGAAGCACTACCAACTGTGGAATGAATTTGCTCCAGATCTTGGAACACCTTTCAGAGAGTTCATCATCGACTGTTTGTGCAATGTGAGTTAGCAATGGTTTAGTTTCTACACAGGCAAGAGTCGTTGGCCTCTTCACTTTGTTTTTCGCTATTTTCATCCATCTTACCAGTCTTTTCTTCAATTGAGTGAAAACAGCTGAAAACAAAAAAACCTCAATTCGCAAACCCAAGAACAAAATGATTGCATGTTCGCACTTATCTGTGCAACTTTTCACTATTAAATCAGCTAACAATGAACAAAAGCAACGAGAAATAAGACCAGGAGGCAAAAAAACTTC